>VZSR01000680.1:3042219-3154601 GCA_013398615.1 Brachypodius melanocephalos
GGCCAGGATGGCCGAGGGCTCTGCACAGGGCTCTGCACAGGGCCCAGCACGGCTGTTTGATACCTTGTGACAGCTGTGGCATGAAGGGTGATCTGCTGTGAGAGCAGGAAGAGGCTGTGGGGCTGAGGCCCCATTCCTGCGGCTCACACCATTCTGCTGCCCCCAAGCTGCTTTAGGCTGCAGCCTCCTCCTCAGCTCCTGCCTGGAATTCCCCAAGGAGACAGGAGATGGTCCCTACATCATTCTGGGGAGCAGGAGGGGCAAGGGGCTCCATTGTCCAGCACCCCAAAGGAGGGCAGGGGATGAGGCTCAGCTCCCTCCTGTGCTGGCACAACACGAGCCCTGCAAAGGGAGCTCGCAGGCCTGGAGCTGGCTGCCTTTCCTTCCTCTTCAGAGTTCACCCTTGCTCTACTCCAGATTTTAAAACAAACCTTCTCACTGCCTTGTTGTTGTTGTTCCCCTAACAAGGAAAAGAAGCAACACACGAGCTGGGAAAGAACTTAATAATGCCTTCGTTCTTAACCCCTTGGCTTGGATGTTATCTTGAATTTCCAAGTGGAGGCAACTAACCACTCCCTCCCATTGGTATGAGAGCACAGACGGGGGCAGAACTGCTGGTTACAGAATTTACTCTGATACAGGCATGCACTGATGGTTTCAAGACATGGGAGAAGTCTCATTTTGCAATTGCTATTTACTCCTTATGCAAGGCAGACAATTATTACCAAGATACACCTCTGGAAATTATAGTTCTGTCAGGTTCCATGTGAAAACTTGGTTTTGACAGATTGTTTATCGTGCATTTCTGATGGAAAACAAACAAAACACTCCCAGCTGGCCAGCTTACAACAAAACATGGACTGAGGCAGCTTCTGCAGAGTGAGCTGCTGCAGCAGGTAATGCAGGCTGTTAGCACAGGGTGGTCCGGACAGGATATTCACAGCCCATCATAAACTTTGCTCTGCAGCTCACACAGGGTTAATGGCACCCAGACATGACTACTGCAATTTTACCGAAAATTGCATTACGAAATATAAATAAAGCCAATTTGGGAAGTGAAGTATTTGCCAGAAGGGCTGCAGATATCTGAACTCAGCTCAACCAGCAGCACTGAGGAAGCTGTTGGAGTTGCCAGCTCCAAATCCATGGGCCAAGCCCACGCTAATGACATGGGAATAAATAAGCAGCCTCTTCAAGAAAGGCAGAAAGATTTATTTAGGATGGCAGGAAAAAAATACCCGTATCATAAATGCAGATTATCTCCACTCCAAGAGAGCTCTACTTGGCAATTCTCTGACCATTACAGGTGATGACACAGATCAAATACTTTTACTGATAAATAGAATACACCAGTAAGTGACAATGAACTAATGTTCAGTGAGTCTGAATTTACATATTCCAATGAAACACAGGCTGCCATGTAAGGCTACTGGTTCCTGATCTTCACAGTTCAGAAGGCTTGAGGAAAAGAAAGTCAAAAAGATGACACATGCCTGGTATAGTGAAGCCTCTGATCTGCATTCAGGGTTTTTATATTACTGACTAGCACTGGCTGTAAATTTCCAACTGGTAAAAAAAACAAATAACCCGAGAATATTTGAACTGTCAGAAGTTAATATCGAGGTCACTAGAGTAAGAAAGGAAAGTCCCATGGATGATGCAAAGGCCTCGGACTTAGCATTTGTATCTCTGACAGAAAACTGTGACAGAAAAGGAAAAATAGCCCCAGATATGACAATTTTGCCATGTAAGGGTATCAGACCCACACTGTAATCTGTGACAGCTTAATCCCTTTCTTTTAGCTATTGGGGAAAAATCTCACATTGATCCCTCTTCTCAAAAAAAAACAACAAAAAAAAACCCAAAAAAACAAACCAACAAAAAACCCCATGACAACTCAAATGGGAAACAGAGAATGCTGGAATAACTAAGCCTTGGGAAATTATTAAATCAGAATCGGTGATCTTTTGAGAGGCACTGATGATTCCCAGTGACTGAAGTCCACCCAACAAGCTTTGGATTTTCTGAAATGATTCAACATCTTAAAGACTGGCTATTTGAATATTATTATTCTGTGCAGTTGATTTAAATTATTTATTACAGCAACACAAATTATTTTTCAGTCATGTCTTAGGAGAACTTTATGGCAGCATAATCCCAGACCATCTAAGCATCTCAAAGCATCAGGAACTCTCTCCAGATCAGGAACATCAAGGCCTTTGCACTTCGGCATGGGAAGGTCTTCTCAGAAAAACAGAAGCACAGAGCAGCTCTGGTCAAGATCCCAGTGTACTTTGACTCATGACACACACAGGCTCTGAATTTCTAACATCATGAAAAGAGTGAGCATCCAAGGCCCAGATCCACAACTGTTTCCACCCAAAGCACACAGGTCTTTCTGAAATCTCACACCACATGTAAATAAGCCAGCTTATTTCCTTTTCTGGAAAGTCCTTCTCAGCTATTACTGCAAGCCTAAAAAAAGCAATGGAATTGGGAAGTGACTGTAAGAGGCAACAACAGTGCAGAGCAAGAACAAATAGGAAAGGAAAACTCAACAAAATAGATAAATTCCTGAGGCTAGCACTGTAAGCACTGGAAGAAGAACCCCATCATTATTCCTCTCCCAATTGGAGAACCTACAAGGCAGTCTGTGTCCTCAGGAGAGCATCTTGCCTTTTCCATCCTGCAGCTGTCAGTAATTTCTACCCACCAGATGAAAGATGCTGTCCCTCTTCCCTCGCATCTGCCTGAAGCTGCAGGTGAGAGAAGGCAGAGCCTCTCTGTTCCTGCAGCACACAGAAACACATCTCCAAAGGCAGAACCATTGCTCTGCCTGCCCCATGGTGTGGGGGCACCCCTCTGACATCCAAATTCTCCCGATCCAGCCCAGCTCACCACAGGGAGGTGTGTGCAGCAATACATGCTGGTTTGGCACCCCACCACATAAATCTGTCATAGTTAACATGAGTACATGAAGACATGACACAAGAGCTTATTTATAAAGGTAATATGGAATCTTGGCAAATGATTTGGGGATCTGCTGAGGCCAGACAAACTGCAGGCTGAGTTCCAAGGAAACAAACACCCACCTGACTTCAAAAAGCACCAGGTTCGGAACCTGCCTGCAGCACGTGCCCCAGCAGCACTGCAGGGATGCACCGGCCCAGGACAAGCACAGCATAGCCAGGTGAGGTCTGGGCTTCCCCACCTGCTGCATCCGTGACCCTCACCAAGCAAGCTGCAGGGGGATCCACACCGGCCCCTGTGACCCTGGGCTGTCCCCTGGAGCCTGTGCGAGCAGTGCATGCACTGAACACGGAGGTGCTGGCTCTCCCTGCACACATCAGGGCAGGATGGCCCAGCACCTCCACCCACCCTGCAGGGAGAATGCCCCTGAGCCCTGGCAGTGCCCCTGCCCCCTTGCAGGGCCCAGCCCTGACCCCACAGCTGCTTTGGGAACGGTGCAGCCTGGCACAGACCCCCTGAGCAAAGGGCACACACGTCCCTCCAAGCACAGAAACACCAGAGGCAGGCTTTGTGGCATGACAGACATTCCCCTCGGTCAGGATGGGCTTTGAGGGGGATACCTGGCTTAGCAGCTGGCACAGAGAGGAAATACCTCAGACAGCACAGGGCCCCATTTCTCTCCAGGTGCACTGAGGAACCTGGGGGCAATTAGCTCTGCAGGAGAAGGACACCGGCGTGCTCAGGCAGGTCAGCTTGCGTGTGAGGGATTGCAGGAGGCAGCCCTTGAGCATGAATGAACCTGCAGGTGTAGGTGTGCTCCTCCTGATGCAGGGAGACACAGGAGGAAGTTGATACATTGCATTGAATGTCCAACTTCACCTTTCTGGCAGATACTCTTCTCACACACACAGAGGCACCTGCCCACTCACATCAATACCTGGGCACCTTGCCCTGCATTTCAGTGGCCTGGATGCCTGAAGGTCAGAGCTCACAGGCTGCAGGCACACTGAGAAGCCAGTGTTCTGGGAAAGCAGAGGGATACTGAAGATGTACACACTGGGGAGTTGAAGTGTTGCCATAAGGACTTCTTTATTTGCACATTTCCACAGGTTCCTCTGAACCCCTCCAACTTTCCACTTCAGAGAGTGGGAGCGTGCACTCCTGAGTTAGAAAAGCAGCACTCTGAAAATCTAAGTGAGACACAAACCACTAACACAACCCAAGATAGGAGATACCACACTCCCCGTGCTCTTTACTCACAACAATGAAATGTGGAGGAACAGGGGTAGGTTGAAGCAGTTGGGAAGGGCAGGTTTAAAAAGGGGCCCCCCACTCCTTGTTCCTACAAGCTGCACCTCCCAGGATGGTAACCTAACCCTGAACACTCTCCTTGTGCCTGGCTCAGTGTGACACACACACCTGCAATAAAAGAAATCAGTGCAAATGGTTTATAGGCTCCTGAAATATCACAGTCTCTGCAGCAGAAAAACCAGATTCTGCACAGCAATGGCTGGGAATGACATCCCTGAAGTTTCTTCTGGGATGGGGCTGTTTCTACTGTGCTGACACAAGATTTCAGAGCAAAGGGGGATTGTTGCCCATCCTGCCTGCAAACACATTCCACTGATACCAGCCTCACTGCCTCAGTCAAACATTTCTGCACAGGTGGGCAAGACAAGGCACTGCTGGGCACAGGAGAGAAAAACAGAGGGAGCAGGAGGAGTTGTCAGACCCACCACCTTTTCCAGCCAAACAGCACTGCAGCAGCTCTGAGAAGTGGCAGTATTTTGGGAAGAGGGTTTTCCCTTGTCCCTTCCATTCCTGCTGCCAAGGAACTGCATTACAGCAGTCAAGGCAGGATGCAGGACTTGCTCTCCAGACCTCTGTGTTTTCTCCCTCCCCAACACCTCATTCACCCTTGAAATAGCAGTTTCCCCAGCTCCAGCAGGAGCACAGTGTGCTGTGTAGCAGGTCGTAAAGATGAGGCAAACATTCCTCGTGGAGAGCCCTCTCCAGAGAGGTTTAGTGCCTGTCAGGAGCAGCAGTAAACACACTGTCTCCAGCTCCTGGCTTTCCTGGCAGGGAGGCAGTGTCCTGCCTGTTACAACTTGTTTTGGATGACAACAGGCCATGTTTCGTGTGAGGGGAGGGTGCCCATCTTCAGCTCACAGCAGCCTGCTTGTTTCCCTTCACTCAGCTGTAAACACCTTTAAGATTCCTATAAACACCTATCGGGCACCAAACCAGCCAAACATGCTCAATTAAAAAAAATAAAAAAAGGAACAGAAAGGCAAACCGCACAACAACAGAAACCCCTTCCTACCCATGAGCGAACAGTCCTGCCAACAAGGCTCCCTGGGAAGAACATGTAGGAATATCACCTTCACACACTCACATCACAAGAAAAAAGAACAAGTTTTTTTCCTTACCAACTTCTCATCTCAGCATCACCTTCAAGGGAAAGCCATCACTCACAAGAGCCCACACTATCCTCTGCCTGCCCAGCCCACCCCAACCTCCCTGAAAGCTCAGCTTTGGCACACAGAAATTGCAAGGCATGGTGTACACCAGGCACGAGTTCTGCACCTCAGGCTGATTCCTCAGCCTTTGACTTTAACATTACAGCAAAGTTTACCTCATGCCAGAGACTCTCCCAGCACACGGTGATGAAGCATCAGGAATGCCAGTGGATACTGATGATTACAGGATATTCTCCCACAGCCCTCGTTCACTTTTATCCAAACTATTTGATACACTTTGTTGCACAGCAGAGCTGCAAATGCCTCAAGAGAGGACAGTCAGGGCCCCAATTTTTAAGCATCACTTACACCAACACCCACCCCATGGCATCTGCTCTCTCCACCACACACTGATCTGGGGGGTGAGAGCTGCACAAAGCTCAGGAGGATCCATCACACCTGGAGACTTGCTCTGATACTGACTTGAGAGCAGGGATGGTGTGGGGGCAATCAGAGGGGCTTGTGCTCCATCTCATGCATGGCTGAGAGGAAAAGGAACATTTTCTCTGAGTCCTCACAGCTTTGCAAGAGGAGGAATCACTTCCCTGGAAAAGAGAAAAACATACCTGGCTTTCCATACACAGGCTGGACTACAGTGCCTTTTACAGAGGCAAGAAGAAACTCCATCACAGACACAGGAGATGGAAACAGTGATCTCCTGTAGATATTTCAAGCCCAGCAGCTTTTCATCTTTCTGGCCCCAATGCAGGAGTCTTTTAGCCTTGTGCCAAGAAAAACTGCCCAATAAAGAGCTTTTGTGTTTTATCATTAATAACTGGGGAGCTAAGTTGAGGTGGCAGCTCTTGGTGGGTCCCAGGAGTGACTGACAGTAGGGCTCCCACCTGGGACATGCAACAGAAAACAATGCAGGAACAAGAAGAAAAGTATTAATTGCTTGCAGAGTCACTCCCCCCACACCAGCTTCCCAGGATCCTGGAAGGAGTTACCACATGGAGTCACAAACAGAGCTATCCCTGTCCCCAGAGAAAAAAAAAATATTCCTTAGTCTTTAACAGCCAAAAGAAAACAAGCACTATTTATCTTCTGCTCAGATTTCTGATTTCTCTTAAAACAAAACCAGCTTTTAGAGGTGGTAGGGCAAGAGGAAGGGTGGGGAAGGTCACAGATTAACCTTCCTCCTGTTAGCAGGTTCCAGGATTTTGGCTACAAGGCCAAGAAAACATGACACCAAGTGCCCAGTGTGACACAGCCCTCTGTGATGCTGAGCTGTGAGGAACTGCCTGCCAGAGGATTTGACCCACCCACCCTTTCCAGCAGCAGTTAAATACCTTCTGCTTGCAATGAGCAGCAATATCTCTGGTGGATTTGGGAAAACCTGGGATTTTATATAACTGAACTTTAATATAATGCAATTATTTTGTGCATGGTCTCTTTTAGTTGGTAGTAACTGTAGTCATCGCACCGTTATCAGTTTCAGTCTTAAAACAGAATGACTTTTAAAACAGAGATGTACAAATAACCCTGTCTTAAAGCAAAGAGGAAGCACCCAATTCACTCAGAAAGTTGTTTTCTCCTGCACATCTCTGCTGTCTCCACTCTCTCAGGCCGTTTCTCCCAGCCCCTCCTTCTCCCTTTGCATTGCTGGCAGTGGAAGGACCCTCAGCTGTTCAACTCCAAACACCTGACTCGGCCTCTCTCCCCTCATAACCACTATTTCAAACACTTCTCAGTTATTTTCTCCATTGCTTCTACACAAGCCCTCTGCCCACCTGTACAAATCTTCTCTAAGCGTTTCTGGTGGGGTTTTGCCAAAGTGATGTGCAGTAAAAGGCACGGTGAGATCGCATGAGAGATGAAATGCAAAGTAGACTCGTAGCACAATTCATCTTCTCATTGCACCAGGCATAAAAAGAAGATTATTACTAGAAGATTTATCCTAGCCAGAGAAATCAGATCTGTTACACTGCTGGAACAATAAATATGTGGTTTTAGCCTGAATATCACATGTAATACAGAACAAATGTACAAGCTGAAGTCCTGTAATGGACTTCGTGGGACATTCGTGATGCTCCTTGCATAGCCACAGTTCAAAGCTTTAAGATTGAAACCAAGCCTGACCCGTGGGAGTAAAAATTAGGATATTTGTAAGACATAATGAAAGGACCAATATACTGGAAAGTATAAATAGTTAAACACTAACACGTAGCTGAAAACATACATTTAAACTAGATTAGTACCAAGTACTGATATTGTTTGAAAATCAGCAGCAACATCACAGCCTCTTACAAAACCGTGAGCCATTGAAACTTTCCTGTAACTCAAAAAAGAGAAGCGTAAAAAGCCACACGACGCTGACAGACTTGTCCTCTACTTGAGAAAGCGAACGGCGCAGCTCATTGCGCTTTGCCCGAGCCCCGCTGCACTCCCCAAAGCGCGCACAAAGCGAGCCCGGCAGCGGCGGGCGGTGCGCCTCTCTCTCCAGGGTATGCATTCCCTGCTGCTCTGCATACACTTCTCTCGCATCAAAGCCGCATTCAAAGCATCTCTGCCGCCTCCCGGGCTCGCACCGACAACGAGAGACATCTCAAAGCCGAGCTCCGGGCTCTACAGTGCCGGCACGGTCAGATTTGGGTAGGACTCCCGACAGAGCGGGGTGAGAGCCAGCAGGCCGGAGATAGGAAAGGAACCCCCGGCGTCCAAAGCCCCGCTCGCAGCGCGGTCCCTGCCGGGGCAGCGGGGAGGGCGCAGCGCGGGGGCTCCCGAGGATCGCGGGGTGCACGGGCTGCCAGGGACGGGACCGCCGCTCCCTCCCCTCCCTGCCCGATCCCGGGGCTCACTCACTGCGCTCCGGGACGGCCCCGCCGCCGGCCATCGCCACCAGCTCCAGGTAGGCGGCCCAGAGCCCCAGGGCCAGCGCGCCCAGCGCCAGCAGCAGCCGCAGCTGCCTCCGGCGCCGCAGCCGCGCCAGCAGCCGGCCCCGCATGGCGCCGCTCAGGGCGCCGGGGCCCCGCGGCCCCGGGACGGGCTGCTGCTGCTGCTGCTTCCCCGGAACACGCTGCTGCTGGTGCTGCCCCGGGACACCCTGCTGCTGCTGCCCCGGGACATGCTGCTCGCTGCGGCCGCACGGCCCCGCCGCTCCCCCTGCGCCGCCGGGGCGGGCCCAGGTGCGGGCGGTGCGGGGCCGCCCCCGCCGCAGCTCCGGGCCCGCTCCCCGCCGCCCCCGCCCTGCGGGGCCATCCCCGGGCAGTGCTGCCGGGGCTCCGCTCCTGCCCTGGCACAGAGAGCCGCCTCCGTGCCGGAGGAAGAGCCAAACCCCCTCCCAGCTGCTCTCCGCGCCGGCAGGAGCATCGGGGCATCCCCCCGGTGAGGGACAGGAGAGGATAACTCCTCCGCCGAGAGGGAAGCAGAACGAGAGGAGACGATTCAATTTCGCTGTTACTACACACAGCTGAATCCACTTTAAAGTGTCGTTCACCTGGTGCAACAGGTGTATGTACTTGGAAGTGCGTTGCTCCGTGAGGAGGAGGAGGGCTGGTGAAGCCTCCGGAGCTGCTCTCTGAAGCAGCTGAGCAGATGCGATGTTTCGTCGTCAGACCCCTCCGCGGGAGGATGGCAGAGGCTTAGAGGAAGACCACGACCTTCCTGGGTGAAACTGCTGTTTCATTTTTTGTCTTAAGAACACTTTCGAAGTGACTTCTCAGAGTCCTTCCCGTGCTGTTGGTTTCATTCACATCACCAAGCTGTCTTGGAGGCTGCAAACTGGATTCCTCCTCGGTGAAGGAAAATGGGAGATAATATCGGGGATGTACATCGTGTATCCAGCTGGGGAGCTAGTCCGGAGTTACCCCCTTCCAAAAATGTGTGATGTGGGTCATTGCAACCTTTTCCTTCAGTCCTGCACAGATACAGCTCCTGTGCTGTGTGGGACCATGAGCAGAAACTCTCAGGCTGAAGCTGTTTTTTTTAAAAATTAATGACATTGTGAATTTTTTTTTCTTTTTTTTAAGAAGCAGCCTTCTTAAGTGTGAGGCTATGCAAAAAGACACTTGCTGTTCTTTAGCTTTTAAAAAGTGCCAAAAACCTTCTAAATGACACTGATGGACACGGAGCAGGGTGTGAGTCCCAGCAGGAGCAGGCTGACACTGGCAGAGTGCCTGTAGCACTGGTTGGGAGCTGGAGCAGCATCCCTAGTGCCGGGCACCAAGTGCTGCTCAGCACGTTCCCAGCGCCCAAGGACGCTGCTACTGCCGGTCACACCTCTGGGATGGCCGAGGGAGGAGGGGGTTCCTTGATATGAACGTCTCACAAAGGGTTCAGAGCCATCTCCCTGCAGCCCTGTGCTGGGGAGGTTTCTCTTGCTCGGGGGAGCACACCCAGAGGGTTTGTAGCCCATTGCAGAGCTGCAAAGACATTCCTCAAGCTGGAAAGAAGCCCATGGTGGGGGAGCCTGGTGAGTGGCTCTGTCCTTGGCCTTCCTCAGCCTCCCTGGGACAAGGTGCAGTTTGGGAGGATGCAGTGCTGCTGTTCCTCCTTCCTACCCCATTTGACAGATGCACATGCACCCTCCGAGCTTGAACAAGGGGAGAGAATTCCTCCAAGGTAAACACAAGGAGCTGCCAGTAGCCAGGCACCACCAGTACCCACACAACTAAAAATGGGAAACTGCAGTGCAATCATTACGAGCCAGGACTCTCATGAGGGCACAACACTGTGAGAGTTTTTTGGTGGTGTCTTGGTTTGAGGTTTAACCAGCGTGAGAGAAATAAACCAAGTTTTTATATTTGTTCAAAAAAAGGCAGAAAATACTAAGAAAAGTGTGTAATAAATACAGATCTAAATTAAACTTTGTTTACTATTTAAAGAACGAGAATTGAATGATGTATTCTTAGCAGAAAGTTGTCTGCATTTCTTAAATTAACACCCTTATGCTTGAAAAATAACTGCACTTTGTTGCATATTAAAATAAGTAGTCATATTTTTCTCTAGTGAACATTGTACTAAAATGGAGGGAAGGGAAAAGCAAGGCTAACAGTACCATTGTTGACATCTAAAGAAACAAAGTTTTTCCTGATACAACTGTGCTGTGATACAGAGAAGCTCTTGTCTCTGGAGAAAAAGCTTAAGGAAATGACTATGGCATGGTACTATCTGTTAAAATATAGTTACAACAGAACAGTATTAAGGAACAAAATTAATCTGAATGTGTAATAAAAAGTGAAGTCATAAACTTGACCAGCTCTGCACTGTACTTAAAAGAACTTATTTTGGACCAGTTATTCATTGCAGAAAGAACAGATGTCCAGGAATAAGATTCTGGCAGTGATGTTTAAAGCCACCTCCCGTAATTGTTTTTATCTCAAATCTACCACCAGCCTTACAGTCTCAAATTCTCAGGCAGCCCAAGGAGTGTGTGCCCAGAGCTCCCCCTCTCACCCTCCGTGTGTGCAGTGTGGCAGCAGGTGCTGGGGTGACCCTGCAGGGACAGCAGCAGCTGAGCTGTTCCAGGTGAGCTGGAGCAGGAGCAGGGCCCGTGGTGTGTGGAGGGGACTGGGACAGGACTGACACTGCTGCCTGCCTCATGGGCCATCCTTGGATACTGGACACTGCTGCTGGCTCCAGGACACATCTCTCCAGCCAACCCTGAATGCCCACTTCAAAGAAATGGATTCTTTGCCAGAGGAGCCAACTAGAATATTTTTTGGCTTTGTTTGATCTGCTGTTTGTGTTCTGTTTTGGCTATGCTGCCTCATGGTAAAAGGCACATCTCCTGTTCCTCCTGGCTCACCCTTCTCTAGATCCACCTCTGAGCATCTCTACCTCTTCTTGTTATGTTTTTCCTTCTAGTTATCTAACAACTGTTTCTCTGCTCTGTAAATCACTTTTAACTCCATTGTTTCTCTGTAGGCTCCCCAAAGGTTCAATTATCTGCCACTTGCTCCTTCCCTTCTGTCTTCTTATGTAATTTTCAGCACTAATTACAAAGATACTCAACTGTCCCTAGACATCACCACCCTGATGGCTCCATACTCCTCTTCCTGACCTCAGCTATGCTCTGAAGCACAAACAATGACTTCATCTCAACATTCTTCATAGAAATGGCTCAAAGGCAGAAGTGTTTCCAAGAGGAATAGGCAGTTTCTGAAGACACTGCTCCCCATTATTTCTCTTTCTGGCTCCTCAGGATTTGATTGGGCTCTAAAAGGCATTAGTGATGGAGCAGTCCCACAAAAATCCCTGTCAATGCTGCAGTTGAACATCACTGTGAGGGGATCAGTGTGGCCCCACAATTAACAACCCATCAGCAGAAGGAGCTCCTTGCCCAGGTCAGTGGTGCTGCTCAGGGGGTTGTGCTAACACGGTCACATTTTACCCACACAATTACACTGCCAGCATTTCTATGGCGTGGCTGGGTTGGGGGTTGTGCCTTCCTTTTGCTGCACACACAGCCATGAGCTTGACTGACAGGATCACAATCCCATTGCCCTCCTACAACCTGGCTGGCTGGGTGGAAAGCCTTATCCATGATTCTGCCTTTTCACTGCATAACTCTTTCCACAGCTCCCAAGTCCTCACCATCCCGATAAAGTCACATGGAAAGGGTTGCCCTTCCTTTTCAGCTGACATTTTTACATGAACCTCATCCAGTGCCTCTAGGAACACCTCCTGAGTGCACGTCCTGCCCCTGGAGTTGACCTAAATTGCTTTTTGTACATCAAAACAATCTCTTGAGTTGACCTAAATTGCTTTTTGCACATCAGAACAATCTCTTGATATCTAGAGCACACATTTGCACTTCCTGGAAAAGGTTTTTTTTATATTTTAAGCTGAGAACTTTCAAGAGACTGTGCAGGCTTTAGATATTTACCATAATGAAAGATGAATATATGTATTTGATAATTTGGGAAATCCATATTTTCAATCTAGTCTTGCCTAATTTCTTCCCTTCAGTGGCTTAAACATAATAATACTTGGTTTATATTTTGAGTGACTATGCTCATCATCCTTACTTTTCACGAAGTCCCAAAGATGCATCACAGTCATGGTATCAGAGACATTCCAGACCACAAAGATGAGCAGCATTCCCTGCAGACATCTGTCCACTCAGGCTAGGACTGAAGAGGAAAAGCTGTTGTACTGCATGGCTTAGAAGTAACACCATTCTGAGATAAATATTTACAAAGAAAAGTAATTTGATCTCTGAATCAATACAGGAGCATTCAGCACATCCCAGACAGGGTAAATCCTGAGCTTTTCATTAAAATCAAACCCATTTCAAGACTGAGTCCCTTCCTGCCTGTGCAGTTAATAATTGTCCTGCTTTACCATCAAAGCACTTCTGTGTTAAAAGCTCTTGGAGGTTTTCTGAATAAACCCAAATAATCTGTATTTACACATCTGTCCCCAGTCCAACAGCATCGCAATTCTTAAAATATGCAATTTAGTCAGTGTAAGTGAACAGTCAACCCTATTGAGGGCTCTGTTTTCCAAGCTGTATTTCTGGAGCTTTCTTGAAGGGCAGCCACTCTACCCCATGTTCAAAGATGCCCTTTCTCCAGCAGTTCACTTGGTGCTAAATGGGAAATACCAGAAGTCCACCACACTCTTCTCAAATGCTTCAGTCACAGCAGAAGTGTTTCCTGCCAGTGGGTTAAACATTGGTTACTCTGATGGCCTGTTTTGGACAGAAAATCCTGAACTTTTGATGCAACCTAAGAATCCAAACTTTGCTCTTTTTGTCCAAAACCATCTGAAGACAAAAGGAACCACTGCAGCTCCCACCACTCACACTTTCTACACTGTGTCCAAGAATGTTTTGGTGCATAATCCCAGTCCACAGACAAAAAAAAATGTATACTTCTACAGCTAGACAATTTAGGGAGTAAGGGAGATATTTTCTTACAATTTAAAGGAAGAGGAAAATAGAAAAGCAAAATATTGCAGAAAAATTAGAAAGAAAATTCTTAAAATGTCCATAATACACTAATGACCTATAGGACACCTTTATTAGGATTTTGACTGAGCAGGCACAAACACATTCTAGTACATCAAATGAAATGTGTTTGTGAGCTTTAATTAAGTCTGAACAACATCATTTTGCATGAGGATGAACAGATCTACCAGAACAAAGTGCACAGGCATGTTGCTCCCAGCTAGACTGAAAAACACTATCTGATTAGCAAAGAATTCCCGGCCTACATAGAAACATTTCAATTCCAGAATATCAGGCTGCCCAACACAGCCTTATGTGGATGGAGAGTCCATCCAAAGTGGTAAAATGTGTTTATTTAATTAATTAAATTAATTAAAGCAACTGCATGAAAACTTAAAAAACTCCAACAAATACTGCATATAAAGACATCACAGGGTTGAAGCCAGAAGGAACCACTAAATGATTTCCTGTTAGCTCATGTTATTATAATTCATTAAGCTCTAATGGGTCAAACTTATTAAAACAAGCTACCTTCCCCAGAGGTGAAATAATTTTTTGATTTGAAGATAGAGATGGAGAATTGGCTATCTCCACACCTAGTTATAATAAGGGGGAAAAGCACAATCTCCCTGTTAAAAATGTATGCCCTTTTTAATTAACTTCAGGTTCAGGCTACTTGTTGCTGCTCAGCATTGCCCTGCTAGGATAGAGAGGCCTTTGGTAAGTTTTTTTTTCTTCAAGAGACACATGTTAATCAATCTTCTTAATTCAAGACAAAATGAGCTCTTGCACAACCTTTTCCTTCCCTCTGAATCATCTGTGGTTCTGTGCCTTAACCAATATTTCAACATTCCTTCTGAAAAGTAGGCACTCCTTCCTTACTTAAATGAAGCTACACAACAAGGTTTCCCCTGCTCCTCATTTTTCCCTTTGTTATGCAAGAGATATTTTAGTATCTTGGCTCACAATAAGAACATTTGTCCAGCTCTAACCTTTAATCCTGTAGTAGAGTCTCTCTAATCTTAGAAGCAGACATTTTGTAGATCTTTCAGATTCTGTGCTCCTACACTCATAACCTGGCATTAGCTGTATTGAAATGATACAAGTCACACATTACTAACTTCAATTAGCAAAAGAGCTAATCAATCTTTGGAATAAATACTATTTTTTGATTTCTACCCAAAAAATGTAGAAAAAAAATGGAATAATTAAGGTAGTGGAACTTCTCCCAGGAAAGCCTTTTGAAAATGCCATTAATGCTTTGTGGACATTTTAAAGGGTAGCTGTCAGTGTAGGAAGCATTTGGCTCTTTAAAGCAGCTCTTGGCATGAAGGTCCCCATTTGTTTTGGCAACATTTCACAGGATCACGTGATGTCACACAGAAAGAGCATGCACAATGCTTTGCACTTCCTGCACTTGGAAAAATATTCAAGCTTCCAAATAAAATGGATGTACAGAGTAACAATACAGTAATTTCCCTCCCACCCCCCTCAGAGGAAATGTTCATAGCCTAGTGACATACTAAGAGTCATGTTCAAACTGCACTTTGATTTTGATACACTAGCAGATATATTAGGAATGTTGTCATTTTATTCTGTTCAGTCTTTCTGAAGTCTAAAGAATATTGGTGAGGAAGACAGGAAATTAAACATTTACATCCTTCTTCCCCCAATATTTCCTCCCAGTCTTACAAATCTGAATGTCAAAGCTTGAAGTCTTTACCCAGATACACTTAATGGCTTTCAAGTGAGGAGAATGTCATTTCACAGGCAATTCTTTAGCTTGGAAGAGCTGAAAATAAACAGGATTCTATGGGTTCAAGAGACCTTTTTGCTAGGTTCCCATCAGCTGAATTTAAGTAGATGGATCCTGCTGGATGAGTGGCTAAGGCTTCATTACATAGCAACTTTCAGAAGCAGCCTTTTAGGCCCTGTGCTAGGATTGGTATCTTCAAACCAGTAGTATGTTGTTTCACATATGAACTCACTTTAATTAGCTTGATTTCTCTAAGAAAGTACCAGCCAGCCAGGAGAGAGTGGGATTAAATAACAAACAGCATTAAATACCCTTCCTTACCTGTCCACATGGCATGGGCCCTGAGTTGTTCATGCAGCATTTTCCCTCAACTGATGAGTGCAACAGCCTTTAAACAGCCCCTTGCAAGGTGCAGTGTACTGAGCACCCAGGGACAGGCAGCCACTCACACTGAGTCTGTGAACAATGGCCCTCAAGAACACATACGGAATAAAAGCCACAGTGCAGGACCAAAAGGGACAGCAAGCTAGTCACAAAAAGGTTAGGACAACTGAAATGGGTATGGATGTCCTAAGGGCATTTCCCCTCCTGCATGGCTGTAGCTGATGCTATAAAAACAAGCCTTCCTTTTCCAAATCTTCACAGCACATAAACATCCATCTTTGCCATATCTACCTAAGAAGCACTAAATGATGATGTGCATGGCTGCTTCCACACCCAAAAGAAATTGCCTGCTTTCACACACTAAGCTCCTCTCAAAGGGAAAGGAAGTGCTAGTAGCCTGTATGGTGAATACTTCAAAACAAGGTTAAAAAAGGAACAGTAGGGAACAGAGGCACTGAAATCCCTTCTCCACCACAGACCTGCTCTCAGGCTGCAAGGTGGACAAGATTTGCTGACACTACAGTAAAAACATGAATAGCTGCAATTATAAACTGGGCTGAAGCCATGATGTAACTAACTCTTGTCATGATTTCATCTAGAATTGTGCTGTCTGGTGTGAAGACAACCACCACATGGCTGGAGAACCATTACACAGCTGCAGTTACAGCTCTCATGGAGCACTGGGCACCTGCTCTCCCACCCCAGTGTTACAGTGCAGTGGCAACACCTGCTGCAGCAAAGGCTGACCATGATTTCTCTGGATTTACATCACCATGATCCTGTTTAGAGCTACAAAGACAGCTAATATGGTGGTTGAGGAAGATACTAGAGCCCCTTTATTATGGACTTCCCGTGTGTTAAAATCTGTGAGGAAGTTGAAAGATGAATTTCAGTTGTGGAGTACTTCCCACCAAGCTTTCAGAATTCCTGTAAATGTTGCTCATTCTTGCAGAAGAGTTCTATAATGGATTATCTTTTCCCACCATATTAAATCAGTTGGGTTTGTTCCAATTAGGTTAAAACCAAGCAAATGGGAGCCATTTTAAAATAGTCTTCCTGTCCAGGAATCAAATGTAAGACATTTTAGTACTGACTTTCTATGTGAGAATTTCCAGTTACATCCTGAGGTGCATCAAAACAGTAAGCATATAAACTATTTTAAAAGCTGCTTCTCACATAGGAAAACGTCAGCCAAAATTCAGATCTTCAACGAGATCCTTCTATGACTAATGATTTCATAATAACCATGTATGTGATTTATAACATGCTCCAAATAAAGGCAAGGGACAGCACACACTGATCCCTACCACAGATAGAAGATACACTCATACACACACTCCTGATGTATCAGTCATCATGTACTTTTAAAGTCAGTTTTATCAGGTGCCATCTCTCAGCTCAAACAGCAATGTAATGTGGGACATTAGGAATGGTTCATGTACATTTATGACATTAACTGCAAATTTCCTCAACCTTTTGTCAATGGATGCCAGGAAACAAACAAGCAGGAGCTGTTCTTGCATATGACCATTCAAGTCTAGCAGTGTCCTATTACTAAAATTAGGATGCCAGCTAATAATTCAGCTTCAGCAGTGCCGTAGCTCATCCTCTAAGCTGTAGATTTTGGCTTTTAAGTCTTTCAGTTCTCCTTGAATTCTGCGTGTTAGTTTGTTTCCTTGGCGGACCTCACGTAGAACTGCAAAATCCTGGTCTGGCCCCAAATTCAAAGCCACCTGAAAACAAAAAGAGATTAAGAAAAACAAAGCTGTACCAAATACAATTTAGGGAGTATTATGGTAAGTATATGAGGGAGACAACTCTAAAGGAGACCCTTTGCAGCCAGCAAAGAGGATGTGTAAGTTAATAGCACTAGGATAATGCACATCACCGACAGAAAGGTGCTCCAGAACCAAAAATAAAGAACAAAGCTTTCAAAACATTATGTTGTTGTATTATAGTAATGACAAGGAAGAAATCTTCATAGAATATAACCACGTTGACTCATGGGCTGTTGACTCCTCTCCAGTTCCTGTATTATTTAGAGACACACAAAAAGGGGCAAGTTAAAGTATTTATCAAGTAACTCGTATCTAGTTCTAAGTACCCCAGGAGAGAAGATGACATTTTATCCTTTGCTATTAAAACTAGAGGTGTTCAGACTGCTGTGGCTGACCTGCTGCCCTCTGCCCTGCACAGGATTCAAGAGCAGCTCAAGCCCAACGCCTGGACTGAGGCAGTGCCGCATGGCCTGTCCTGAGCCAAACAAAGGCTGCTGGATAATCAGAATTCCTGAGGGCAAGCTGGCCAGGGCTGACATTTCCTCTCACCCTGCAACTGGATAGCATGACAGCCCAGCCACTTTCAAGGGCACAGCATTGGAAGCTGCTCTAAAATCCCTCTGTTCTTTTGACCCATCACTGTTCCATATTGTGTCATCATTTAGTTCTTGGTCAAAGATTTTAATATGCAAATGAGGAAATTTAGTAATCTCTAGTCATTTTTGACCTCAAGTGATGAGAAGGACTGAATGATCACTCTGGAGACTTCTTGCAACTATTTTGTTCCCCTGCCCTCTTGTGGTTAACAGTGTTAAGAAATTGAGAAGACAATGAAGAGCACACCCATAGATTTAAGATGTACAAGTTTGTAGTAAAGGCATCATACACACTTTTCCCTCCCTTTCATATACTGCTGTTAGTCCTTAAAGAATAAAGTTGGAAGACCTACAGGCAATTTAAAAAAATTAAGTCTTTAATCAAAATAAATGCATTAGTCTATGTAAACTGAACTGTGCATCACAAGTACAGGAAAAGAATGAATCAGTACACAGCAAATATACAGCCAGGACAGTTCCTGGTGAGCTTGATGCCTAATCGATAGACAATTTTTTTTTGCTTTGTAAAATACAACAGAGGCAAGTTTTGTCAGATACTGATATTTAAAGGAGCATTTAGAAAAAAGGAATTATTTCCTTAACCCTAGGAGAATACTACATTAAATACTGAGAATACACCTCTATAGGGTAAGCCCGAAGAGTCTGCCTCAGAAAAGCTTAGCTGTTACCTTATAAATGTGCTTCTCTACATCTTTCACTTTCTGCTGAAGCCTTTTGATGTCGTTCTTGAAGCCCTCTACTTCCATACTACGGCGTTTTTCCAAGGCTTCACATCGCTGAGTCATCAGTTTCAGGCGCTTCCCCATCTTCTCTGAGCGTTCCTGTGGAGATGAAAACTCAACAGGCTGTACAAAAGAAATGCTGCAAGATCACCTCAGAGCTGGCAGATGATTACACACTAATTACCTTGAAGAGTTCTTTGCCAGCATCTCTCTCCTCGCAGATCCTAGCCACCTCCCCTTCCAGGGAGACACACTGCTCTCTGTACATGTGTGACAGGTGCTTTTCCTGCATTAGCTTGTCTTGCAGTAACTAGGACACAGGAGGAACACAAAGAATGAACTCAGGACTGTGCTCATAAAGCTTCCCCTGCCCTGGAGCAGCAAGTGTGATGACACCGCCAATATGACAAGAAAATGAAAATTAACAACTGGAGCTAGAGTTCCTAAGTATGTGAAGGCAATATTCTAACATCAGCCCCATTCCCAAATCCTTTGAATTAAGTGACCAATTTTGTATGACTGCTCATCATTAAAAACAACATTCAATGAGTTCTGTAACTCCCCTTTCACAGCTTCTTGCTCAGTACTGCATTTTAGGGGTCGATGGAAAACAATTCCCTATTGCCTGTTTACTTTCCAATTCCTTATCCTGACCTCCCAATGTCTCACTGGTAGTGGAAGAGGAAGACAAATTCAGTTTGCCAGAGAAGAGCTGGAAGACATCACCTGAGGAGTCACTCTCCCCTGAGAGCAGCAAGGAAGGTCCAGACACAGCATTCTAAGGCCGTTAGCTCAGAGCACTTACAGGGACAGAGAGACACGTGCAATCAGCAGGCTAAAAACTGTTGGCCCCACTTATCACATGGCTTATAGAATTAGGGAATTTTTCTGGGCATGAAAGAAACTGACAGTGACATGCTACCATAAATCCTAACTATACATTTTATCTGAAATTTGAAAGTGATGCTGATCTTGAAGCAGGAGAGGTTTTTTATTTAGATTAGTGCCAACAACAATGTAACTTAAGGCAACCCAGTTCAACTTTGAAACTGCTGCTAGTGGCTATCATGTCAAAGCCAAGGTGCTTGCATTTTTCTAGTCAAAAACTGTTAAAGAGCCTCTACCAAAGGAAAAAAATCACCTTTATTTCTCTGCTGTGGTGTTTTGAAGCTCCATCGTTTACTTGAAGCATCTTCTTCAGCTCTCTGTGCTTTATTTTTCCTGACTCTGTGCTGAAAACAAGGTGATCCAGATCTTTGCTAAGTTTCTTCAACAGACTGTCCTTCTCTGCCATCCATGCTTTCTCATTGGCTCTGGCATCAAACTTGAGCTGGAGAAAGTCCCGGGTACTCTCATATAGGAGATTTTGGGTCTTATGGAGCCTGCAAAAAGGGGAGTTACTTTCTTTCCTAGTGCCTACTTTAATTTCATCCATCATCACTGCAACTTGGAAGAGGCACAGGAGAAGACAGGTGGTCTAAATGTGACTTTAGCTCATCTAATGGAAGAAGTGCTCTTCCTCCAATGCAAGAGAAGATTTTTAATAAGCAGATCATTGCGCTCATCTTCCACACATACTACCAGATGGCTGCATAATTTGCTTTTCTGCCTGCTGCAGGAAGCAACACACTCAAAGTCACAACATTTCTATTGTTCCCTCTCTTCTCATCTCATGACTACATCACAGTCATGCCCTGACACTCACTTTTCTGTGATAGCTTTTATCTTTTCCTGGTCCCTCCGATGCCGGACCTCAGCTTCCTCCATCTGAATCCGCCTGTCCTCCAGGAGTGCCTCAACCTGTTCCTTGGTTAACCGTGTCTGTTCTTCCAGCTGAGCTTGCAGGGCCTTCACCTGCATAAGCAAAGACATCACAGAGCAAGACCTCACACCTGTTCTTGCCAGTCTCTTAAATTTCAAGATTTAGAGCAAAAACTGTACCTGACAATACCTTCAGCAGTTCTAGTTTCTCAATCTTTTGCCTTTGTTTCAATACTAAGTATTTGAAACATCTAAAATGTTTTTTAAAAATCATGCTACGACCAAGAGAGGCACACCATAAGGAGCAACATTAGATTGTTAAGATTCTTATATTATTAGGATTTAAACTGCACACATGTAACAAGTCCTGTGGAATATGCAGAGACACTTCTGTACCTTTGCTTGAACAAATAATAATAAAAACAACAACCACCATGAACATCTGTTGCACAAGTTTGTGCATTATTTGCTTTTCTTGATTCATCCTTCCTCATACCTTACACACAGCTTCTGACATCTTCCCCAGTTCATAACTCTGCACATTTTATCTTTCATTCTGTCATGCTACCTATACTTAAATTTTTATGGAAGTCTAGAAAAGGGAACATTTCATTGTACCAGTGCACCTTATGGAGGCAGCCTAATACTGTCTCAATCATTGCTTTTGTCAAACTTCCACAAAACACCAAACCCTGCACATCTTCAGTGGGTTTAATGTAAATTCCTGTCTGCTATCAAATGAGACATCAATTACACATTCTGTACTTAGGACAACATATTTCAGTTGACATTACTGGAACATCTGCTTACATAAAGCTTCCAGAATCTGTTCTTAAATTTACATTCACAGCAAAGAAACAGCTAAGTAAACTGACTAAGTGTGAATCCATAGCAAGATGCAGGGATTTATACAACTGGTACATCTACATCTTACCTAAGCAGACAGCATTATTTAAGTAATCATTTTCTGCAAGTCAGCAATTATGCCCATCAGTTAGCCAATGTTTTTACCTGTAGTAGAAGTGTTTCATCATCTTTTTGATATCTCTCAGAACTTTCTGGTTTCTCTCCTTTTGCTGTTGGTTTTGAAGTGCTCTTCTCTGTACCTACTGAAGGAATTTAACAGAAGTAGGAAAGGGTTTTCCAATGTACTTGCAGTACCTTTCCAAGCATGACGTATTTGTGTTCTGGTGGACCTACAGGAACAGCAAACTGGTTGCCACTGCTACAGTCACAAGGACTTCTAGGAGGGTTAGATGAAAGAAGAGTTCTAGAACTTTGGGTGATGACATACCTTTGTCCTCTCTATCATATTGCAGTATTTGGGCATCCTCCTAATTTTGTTGGCATATATAGAAAGAACTTGACAAGTTTTCTTAAAATAAATTATAAACAGGCAGATGCCACAGCTGCACAAACATCAAGGCCTGAATGAATTTTGAGCTTGTAGGCTAATTTCAGTGAATTTGATGAGACAATTTGAGGGAGATTTACCAAAGCATTCATTCACAGACCGGAATTATTGTGGCATTCAGGAGATAGACACACACACACAAAAAGCAAGAGCTGAGCTGCTGGTACTCAGCTTGGTGTGGTACCTGTGCTAGAAGCATCATCTTGTTCCTGGGACTCTGGTGGCCTTTGCTGAAGAGTCACCTACAGAAACAAGACATCTGCACTGAGCCTCTACTTCCCCAAAGGTACAATGGTCAAAAACAAGTCTTAGAAAGTGAAAATGAGATATCCAAAGGAACGGCATTACCTTACTTCTACCACAAGACAAGGAAGACATTACTGCCTCTATATTTTTCACCAGAACAAGTGGAAAGTAATTCTGCCTTTGATGGCTTCATTAGGATGAAAATCAGCACCCGCAGCAGGAAAAAGAGCATTTTGGAGACAGAGAGAAGAGGAAGGTGAAGATGATGTTATTCCCTACTGTTAGACTCCTTCTTGACTCAGCAAAACAGAGAAACACAAAGCTTCATTTATCAGCACATTCATTCAAGATAACTGAATAAGCCTGAGATAAAAGCTAAGTGACAAAAATACTGAAACTCAACTGTTGAACTGAAATTCACCTGAAAAAAGAGGAGGCCACAAAAGAGCAGGTTATAACCCCAATGCTTATCTTTAGGTTGATATTACACAGTAGGCCTAATTTTAGAGTTACCCTAAACCAGGAATTTTAAAGCTTCTGCAAGATTTTTGAAGAGCTTGAGCAATGCAGAGCAACCATGAACAATGCAGCATATTTCAGCCTTTTTCTGCACCTTATTCCAAAAGAAATCCTGTATTCCCATCATAGTCTGTGTATCCAAAACACTCATGACTTTTTTGAGTAGGTTCAACTACATTGCATATCACATATGCTGCCATCTAAACATTTCCACATCATTTCTGAAATATGCAACACAATATTGTCTAGAGGGGGTGGTTCTTCAGCAGTCTTCAGCCTGGGAAACTGCTGCAGCAACCTTGACACATTCGTCTTTACTGAAGCTCTAAGACAGGCATTCTGAGATAGCTGAGTTTCAAACACAGGGCCTGGTCATTTTCTGCACTTTTTTTTTCCTTTTTGTAGTGTTCTTGACATTTTCTTGACAACCATTTGGCAGATGACTCCAGACTCCTATCTGACATTTCAGAGGCCAACCTGGAGGAATGTTTTGAAGGTAGAAGGAGGCTGATGCTACAAGGACCTACTTTCAGTGTGCTCGTTCTTACTTACCTTTCAGCATTTATACTAAACCCCAGTGTTGCTACAGAGCCCTCTTGCTTTGGGCTCATTTAGCAACCTTTGACTTGTGGGACAGATCTGGCCTATGGTCAGACTGGGGATATAAATACTCATGTTACAATCCCAAGAGATGATCTCTGGAAAAATGGAACTTGCCTTATGTGGAGGCTCCTTGTGAAAGTATGTAACATCTCCTCTATTTGTTCCCAGTATAGCCAGGAGTTGTTGGATTTTTTTTCTGTCCTCCAGTTCCCTGGAATACAAAGGAAGTGGTCAGCAGATTTTCTTTAAATACATCACAACGTTGTGACACACAGTCCTTTTACTTTACCTGCTCATGCTTGCAAGTTTTCCAACCTGTTGCAGTTCCTGAGAATATTGCTTTAAAAACAAGCTCCCAAAGACATTCCTGATGTTGCCAATACCAGAACACCACCAATTTTGCTGGGATTGGAGAGCATTTCTCTTTTCAAATGGGACAATACTATGTAGGCTGATATAATAGCACATGGTGAAAAGAATTTGCATTAAGAGTTATGAACTACCTAAAATTCGTTCAGATTGGAAACATCCATTGTTTTTAAAGCAAAGTACACTAAGGGCTGTATCAAACTTTTTGACGCTCCTGAGAAGTGTCAAAGCACACCAACATGTTTTGACTTCAGTTCTCAAATCTTGAACAGAAAAATTCGTGCTGGAATAGGGAAAGAGAGTGAGGAGGAAGTAGCAGAGACAATATGTGATGAACTGATCACAACCCCCATTCCCTGTGTTCCTCAGGAGGAGGAGGTAGAAAATTCATGAGTGAAGTTGAGCTGGGAGAAGAGAGGTATGAGGGGAAAGGTATTTTAAGATCTGGGTTTATTTCTCATTATCTCAAATCTACTCTGATTTTATTGAATGATTTGGGTTGGAAGGGACCTTAGACATCATCTAGTTTCGAGCCCCTTGCCACAGGCAGGGAACCTTCCACTAGACCAGAGACGCTTCCATCAAAACTTCACTGGTTACCATTCAAACTGGTAACACACAATCCAAATCTGAACCAATGTTCAACTTCTGCCTCCCTTCTACTACCAGAACAATAAGTGGAACCACATTTAGCAGCCCAACAGACTGCACTGCCCCTCCCCTGGCAGGGTTTCATAGGAGTGTGGGGCAATTGCTGCTCTGAGGACTCCAGGTCTGGCTGAGAACACTGTACAGATCGCTGCTGGCAGTGCCTGTGCCCACCTGAGTTTCAGGCGGTCGTTCTCCGAGTAGAGGCGAAGGACCTGCTCCTTCTCCTGGAACAGGAACACCTGCATGTCACTCAAGGCCTTCTGCAGCTCCGCAATCTCCTCCTCCAAGTGGCGCACCTCCCACTGCAACTGGTACTGAGGGGAGAGAAGGAGGTACTTGAGATGGATCACGGCACTGGACAACGCTTACAGACATCAAACTGCCTGTGCTCTGAGTCTGCAACTGGCATGCAACAGCCAGCTCAAGAATTATTTCAGTCTCCTATAATATTTGACCAGATGAGGGCAGCATTAGAAAAACTATTTTAAAATGTTTCCAAGCCCTGAGAATCACTGCCACTACACAATAGTGAAATAAGGCCTCAGCTTGGGTCTGCAGTGGTTGCATTTCCACACTGGTGGTCAGAGCAGGTTAGGGGGAGTCTGACATCAACAAAAACCGAGCAAAGCCTCTGTAACAGCATTTACTTTTGAAATATTTCACTGAACAATAAATATCTGTATGGTTTAGCAGCAAGAAATCCAACTACACACTATGTTTCATTTTTTTCCACCTGGTATAGGAAGCTACCAACCATTCTTGTATGAAAAAAGCATTATTTTGCAACCCGCCCCTCTTTTTCCCACATGACAGTAAGACATACAGTACGTATTTCCCCAAGGACTTTGAGGCTGCTTTAAGCATGGCCAGTGCTTGAGGAGGCACCTCAATCACCTCAGAAGTGACTGTTTTGTTCCCAAAGAACCATCCACAATTACAAAGATGACTGCTAGGCAAATATATGCTATAGCCCATATCAGAGCACTGCATATCTTGCAGATACAGAATGTAAGATTTCTTCCTCTTATAAGGCAAATCTTTAAATTTCTGCTTAACAGCTTATGGCCAAGCTTATGAACTCCACTGCAGTAAATATGAATTATATCCATAAATCACAGCCTGTTAAATTTGGGCAAAAGAGCATTCCTTCACTACAAGAAGCAAGGGGAAGAAGCTGGACAACATGAGAAATGAGTAGCTAAACTCAGGCCTTAATATTAAAAAAAAAAGCAAAAATCTCAGTATGAAGATACAACCAAGCCATAATGACTTTAGAAGAACATCCTACAGGCATGTTTCCATTTGATTTGACAGAGAACTGACAGCTAGATTTTAAAATCAACCCCCAAAATCTACTTATTTCTTCCTAGCTCTACCATGTTACTGGTAAATCCCAAGATTTCCATGCCGAGTTTTTGACTGGAAACACTCCTAAGCTTGTGCATGTAGCCTATCGTGGTTCAAAAGCCCACTTGCCAACCTGCTCATCGTAGGTCTGTTTGTATTTCTCCAGCCTCTTCATCAGCTCCTCGTGCTCCTCGTCGAAGTCGGCGATCTTCTTGCGGTAATACTCCAGGAGCTCGTGGGAGGGGTTCAGGCGGCCCAGGCGCTCGCTGACTGACGGCAGAGGAGTGAAATCGTCCTGGCTGGGAGCCCACGACTCGGCAGATCTGGAAGAGGCACGGGGGGTTGGCACCCTGGAGAGAAACACTCTGATGACATCTAAGCTGCAGACAGGAAAATTAAAACACTTTCTAAAGTAGCTAAAAAGATTCTCAAGTTTTACACAGATTCAGTTTAAAACACAGATTAGCTTGACTGTTCTCTGGGTATTAACAGGAGATCAGGGCATTTAGAACCAAGAACTTGCAGGTGTATTGTACTGTGGAGGAGAGGCCAACTGATGGAAAAGATAAAAAAAGACATTATGGAAGCAAAGCCTCATACATTATTTGGGGAAGAGAATAATGGAAAGAGGAGAAAAAGAATACGGGGACAGAACTCAGGAGATAAAAAGTCCATTGCTGTTCGATTAGAAGCAGCAGGCACTGTGAAATAAACAGGAAAACATAATCTGTGCCTGTCACTATCTGACACCCAGAGAGAAAAACACTTTCTAAAGACAGACCATTGACTAAAGATGACAATTCATGCTAGCTGATGCACCAGTCAGCATAATTTAAGGTGTAGGTCTAGGAGTCTATGTGCTTTCCTTTCTGGTGTATTCATGTAGCTTGTCCACCCTCAACACTGAAATAGAAGCTTGCCAGGTTCTCAAATTTTATGTTGAAGTGCTACATGGAAAGCAAATTAATATCATGTACACCAAATCAAGGATGTGTATAATTACATACTGTATTCGTCCTCAAAACGATACTTAGTGCATTCAAACATTTAATCTGTCCAAACAAGCACCAAATTTGTAAACAGAGCTGTAGAGTTAAAAAAGAAACCTCAGAAAGTGTTCTTTTTATTGTTTATATTAATATGACAAGCTTTTTTTTGTACATGATACTACAAATAACAGAAACTAAGAAGCCTCTTGACTAAAGAGCTGCTTAGTGAAAACTCAGTTCAGAATCTGATCCTGGAGAATCAGGAATTTTGATGACAAAGTGATTTGGTAGGTGACACTGAGGCAATGGTGACCTTTATGGAGCCACTCACCAAAGCTGCTTGGATCAGAACCCCAGTGCACATCCATGAAAACTCTGGGCACTGTAGGAAAGCATTAAATACGCAAAAGTGTAAGCATTGGGTGCAGGAGCTTGCTGCAGGACCAAAAACGCCTTAAACAATCCACTTAGAGAAATAACACTACAAGGAAAGAGGTAACCCAGGCACAAGGTAAGCGCTTTGCTGCTGAACTGAAGAGCAGCAGAAACGGGAAGATGGAAGAACAAGGACGCACAGCAGGCACAGGAGCAGCCCAAACGGTGCTCTACGGCAAACCAGTGTAGCAGGCAGTAAGGAAAGGGCTCCGGGAGCCGCGGTGTCCCGGCAGGAACACCCCCACACTCACTACCTTGCGCTGCGCGGGGTCTCCACAGCGCGCTCCGCTGCGCTCATCGCGCCTCTGCGGGGCGCCGGGCTCTCCATGGCAGGGGGACAGCGGCTTCGGGCACCCCGGCTGGCGGGCGGAGGCAGGGGGAGGAGGCTGCCCGGCGGGAGCCCTGCTGGAAAAGCCCGGGGATAGAGGTCCCGGGATGGGGGTCCCGCCGCCGCCGCCGCCTCCTCACAGCCCCAACGGCCGAGCAACCGCCACGGCACGCCCGCCGCGGCTTAAACGGCGCCACGCCCCGCCCCCGCCACCTCCTCCAATCACAGGCAGGCTTCCATGCGGGGCCGACTGCCTGCGCCAATCAGCGCTGGCGACACGAGCGGCGGCAGTTCCGCGCCGGGGCCTCTGGGAGTTGTGGTCCCGGGGCGCGCGGAGGGCCCCAGGCGCGTGCGCGGCCGGGGCTCGGGGCGGAGCGCGGGGCCTGCGCTGAGGGACGCTGCTTTCGTGAGGGCAAAGTAAAACCTGCCTTTATCCACACCTGCAAAACGCCCTTTGCTTTGGAAATGACCTAGCACAAGAAGTTACTGGCTCAAATTCTGGCTGAATTAAATGCGTTCTTTAGGTCATCCCGATGCCTTTTAGCCTCCTCATTCTCCTCGTGTATTCCCAGCAGTAGCCAGTAGAAGTGTTGCCATTTATGCACCAAACGATTTCCTAATTAATGAAGTGTGCCGGAGAAAAAAACAATTTGCTAATAAGCCAGGATTCTCTTCACCTTAACACTTTGTTTAAAGACATAGACGTTCTGTATGACAAGGGAAAAAACCCGGAAAGGCTCACTTATGAAACCATGAGGTTCTTCCTCATCATGATTTGCAGCTTGCCTGTGAGTGGAAGAGGGGCAGACATTTATCTCCTTTTGGTGACCAGCGACAGGACCCGAGGGAACGGCCTGAGGCTGTGCCAGGGCAGGTTTGGGTTGGGTGCCAGGGAAAGGTTTTTCCCCCAGAGGGTGGCTGGGCACTGGAACAGCTCCTGTTCAGAAAACCTGTTTAAAAAACGATCCCAGCATTGCCTTCCAGAGACCTCCACTAGCCTAAACTTCATATAAAACCAAAACAACCCTGATGAGTCTACAGGGAAACCAGGAAAAGACTGGATCTCAAAACAAAGCTTTTGAGCTTTTTCCTTCTGGTGTTTCTGGCTAAATCATTGCTTATCTTAGAAACTGGGCATCACATGGCGATTCTGTTGTTGGGAATGTAAGACACACGTATTTACTCAAAAGAATCTGGTACAGCTCATCAGAAGAGGGACAAAACCAAATAATAAAAGAAAAGAAAGTTGAAGGAGCTTGTAGAAAAAAATCATTTCTACATACTGATAAGGAAGCATCTGCACTCCATATGCTTATATAGTCTTACCTAAAATTATTAAACATCCACGTCAGAAATTCCCTATGAAATTGCAAGAATACTTAATAACAAGACAATAACCTCAAATTGCTCAACGTTTTAAAAGCTCAGTTTGGTCTTACCGGTAACTTCTGTGAAAATTAGCCGTTTGCATTGGAGGTGTGTTTCCCTCACGTAAAATGTGGGTGACACCTCTTGAATCTGGCAGGGAAGTGAAGCAGATAAATGTTTTGATCTGCGTGCAGCAGATCTTGTAAAGCCCCCTGGTAACGGGAGGAGGAAGTGTAACTTTTTTCTGAGGCTGAAATAGAACACCAGCACGGAGGTTTCAATAATCGTAAGAACAAAGTGAAACGTGGCTGTTGGTAAACACTGAAGGCACGGTTCTGGTTAAAACCAAAAAGACATGCAATTTACTTTGGAAGACTGTTGCAATGGACAGGTAAAAGAGACAGATCTCTCGCTGCCACTGCCAGGACCCACAGTGAGGGAAGGGCCTGAGGCTGTGCCAGGGCAGGTTCAGGTCGGCTGTCAGGGGAAGGTTTTTCCCCCAGAGGCTGCCTGGGCACTGGAACAGCTCCCCAGGGCAGCGGGCACAGCCCCAGCCTGCCGGAGCTCCAGCAGCGTTTGGACAAGGCTCTGGGGCACACGGTGTGACTGCTGGGGATGGTGCCATGCAGGGCCGGTGGATCCCCCCGCAGATCTGTACGATCTCGCCTCCATCGTCACCGACCAGCGGCTCCTGAGGGCAGGGGCGGGGCCACAACGGGGCGGGGCCTATAGGGGGCGTGGCCTCCGGCGGCGCTCCTGACGTCAGGCACAGACAATGGGCGACGCGGCCCCGCGGAACCGGAAGTGAATGCTTTGATTTCGTCGCACATTCCTCCGCGGCGGAAGTGGCGGCGGCCCCGCCCTCCCCAGTCCCCGGTCCCTCTTGCCCCGCGCAGTGCCCTGAGGGGCGGTAGACCGGGCGGACTTGCCCTGCAATCTGTCGCGGGGGCGTTTCCGAGAGCGGCGGACGCGGAAGCCACTTCCCCAGAAGAAGCGTGGCGGGGGGACTACTTTTTGGATCGGAAGGCAACGAGCCCAAACTTCCGGGGAGGGCTCATAAAGACGCGTCACTTCCGGCGGGCCGGGACGCGAGGAGAGGGGCTCGGGCGGGGGGAGCGGCCCCGGCCGGGACAGCGACAGCGGCGCTCGGTAGCAGGTCCCGCCGCCCCGCCCGGCAGCGCCGCCGGGGGATGCGCCTCGGCCCCCGGCCCAGCCCCTGAGGCCCCCGGCCGCCCCTCTCCGCCCTGCGCTCCCGGCGGCGGCGCCCCCCTCCCCCTGAGGCCATGGCGGGGGGCGGCGGGTCGCGCTACGCGGCCGAGTTCGTGCCGCCGCCCGAGTGCCCCGTGTTCGAGCCCAGCTGGGAGGAGTTCAGCGACCCGCTCGGCTTCATCGGCCGCATCCGCGGCCTGGCCGAGAAAACCGGCATCTGCAAGATCCGGCCCCCCAAGGTACCGCCCGCCTTGGGGGCTGCGCCCGCGGGGTCCCCGGGGTGCGCCGGGCTCTCTGAGCGCGGCCGGGCCCTCGGTGGCCGAGCGGAGGATGTGAGGAGCCGGGCAGGCCCTTCCCCGCGCTCCGTGCCCGCTCGGGGTTTCGTGTGTCGCTTTCCATAGGCCGCGGTGTCCGTGCCGGGGCCCCAGGGACCTGTGGAGCCTTCGGCCTCCCGGCGGGGTTTGTAGAGGCTGCTTTGGAGCGCCTGAGAAGGGAATAGTGCGTGGCCGTGCCCCGGACTTCACGCTATTTTTACTTCCTAAACGGCAGCGTCGACTTGTGAAAGCTGGGGAGGCTTCGTAGGTGAAATGGGGCGGCCGGGCGGGGAAGAGGGAGAAGGAAGGGTGTTTGTTCGCAATGGGTCGCTGTTTATAAACAAAGCTTTTAGACTGTTCAGAGGAGGACGGCCAACCTGTTGGTGCCCGGGCGTCATATTTGTGCACAGCTTTTCGGGAGGCAGCAGCTTAATCTCCCTCCTTAGGGTCACCTGCCCAGTGACCTGGCGAGGCAGCTTGGTAAAAGACACTTCACTAAATTATTAAAGTACAAATAAACACGAAAGGCGGCTGTTAATGAGAGACTTGAGAGGTAAAAAGCTGAAAAGAAAGCGTGTAACTGAGAACAGCGTGGGTCTGGGGGTTGCTGGTCGGGTTTTGTGGTTCTTTCTCTCCTGACCTGTTGTGGTTCCTGGAATGTGCTTAGTTGGTTTAAGGACACAGTGAAAACTTGACCTCCAAGGGGCTGCCCTTGCTAAAATAAGCTGCATAGCTCAGGTTGGGAGGCCACAAGGAAGGGATCCGGGTCCTGTTCATTGAGGATAACTGGAACTTTCCTGGCCCTTGGATGTGTTTGTGTTTCAGGGACTGCTGAGCTGTTTGCCTTGCAGGCTTGCACAGGATGCACGCCTTGGGTTGGTTTGCAACCCGCAATAATTGCTAAATCAGACATTTCATACTGAGCTGACTGATTTATTGCTCTTTTCCATTATTAGAGGTTGTAAATGTTTGAGGTTGTGCTCGAGGCCTTTGTGTGCTGCAGCAGAGCCAATACCAAACATTTTGTGTGGCTTGTCCACCCGTAATGGCGTGCCCTTCCTCTGCTGCGGTCGCTGCCAGCTGGACAATCTGCTGGTACTGAAGGCTTGGTAAAAAGGCTAAAGAGCTGAATTGCTTGTTCTAATGTCATAACACAGCTTTGAGAGGTGGGATGGGAGGCACTCGGGGTTGCACCGACCCCTGACGGTGCTGAGAAGGTCATTATTTAAGGCTCCATTCCTGTTAAAGAGTTGGGCTCCTGACTTTATTGAAGTGACTGTAGGCAAGCAGAAAAGTGTTAGATGTGTTATGATGTGCCTGATTTAGTCTTTGTTTCTGTCGACACTGAGGATTTTTCAGTGTGCAAGATATATGGATTCTTTTTTAAAAGTAAATAAATAACTGATCAGCTACAGAGTGTATCTCGTGTTTTAGCTTAGCGTGAGGTAATGCATACTGAGATGCTTTGAGCATTATTTTCTTTGACATTTTTGAATGTGTGAGGATCTTTCTTCAAACTAAAATATGGTGGGAGGAAGATTGTTGTATAAGCACAGAAATGTCTTTAAATTGGAAAATGATATCACCAGTTCTGAGAAACTAATTTACTATTGGGAGCTTGTTTACTGAGGCATTATTGGGGTGTTTGGTTTTGTGTGTTTTCAGAGAAGTTTCTGGAAGCAATAAAATGTCTTTCTGTCTCTGTTTAGGACTGGCAGCCGCCGTTTGCATGTGAAGTACAAAGTTTTCGTTTCACTCCACGAATTCAGCGCCTGAATGAGCTGGAGGTGAGCTTTTCCACTGTTGATATAATTTAGTGTTTGCACTGAGAGCAAGAGGTCTCCCTGCCTGAGATTTGCATCTTGGCAGCTTTCTGGATGGGAGACACTTTAGAAGCCCGTAGACCACATCAGTGTTTGTGTAAAATAACTCTCCCTGGATTTGAGAGAGATCTGGTTTGTATTTTATTACCCAAAATAACCGCAGGAGTTTTTCACATTCGACTGGAAGTGTCTAAAATGAATTCCCAGTAGTGTGCTGTAAGAGCAGCCAGTGTCTAGCCTTCAGAGCTCCACAGGCAATGATTTTTTTTCCTCTTTAAAATATTTACTGCTGCTCTGATGCCTCTGGTTGCCTCATACTATCATGATAATGCCTTTTTAGCCTTAAAATGATTTTTATAGGCTTACTATTGTAGCTGGTTAATTTTATGATTTAAAAACTCATGTGAGCTGTCTTGAAAGCAGTATGACCTCCATTCTGTCCTGGTTTTTGCTTTTCTCTACAACATTTCTCAAAGCCTTGCTTTGTTCACATCCCAAAATGTCATTTGGCTTGTAAATGGGTCTCCTTATGGACAGTGATTTGGGTACTCCAGAAATACTCCAGGGAGGAGGCCCTTTGTGTGGTTAAGGCATATATAAAAACTGTTTGTTATTCCCTTCCTCCCCACCAATGTATATTTTAATAATTATTCTTGTGTTTCTCCCTGGAATGCTGATTATTTCATAAGCATGCATTTTGCTTTCACACCAAGAAATTATTTGGTAGGAATTTAATTTGTAGGGTCTTAAAAAGAGAAAAGCATATATAATTTTCTTTTGTAAAGATCTTTCTTTTTAACAATGTTTCTACAAAGAAATACCTCCCCTGCCAAGTTGCATGTTGAAAATGGAAACACTGTGAAAACTTATTTTGTTTTCTCTCAGGACTGTAAGGTTTTGTCACATTTGGTTTTGAACATACATGATTGTCTACCTTTACTGATTCCAGGCAATGACAAGAGTGAAACTGGACTTCTTGGATCAGTTAGCAAAATTTTGGGAGCTCCAAGGATCCAATTTAAAAATCCCTGTGGTCGAGAGAAAAATACTGGATCTCTATGGTCTGAGCAAGGTAAGTATTTGTAGGCCTCAGGCAGACAGAGATTTCAGTTTTCATTCAAGCTCAAGAAGCCAAGCAGCAGGAAGGGCTTGTGTTACAGCACTAATCTCATTAATCCAGAGATTAAATAAGAGGGAAAAATACAGTGAAAAAAATCATTGCTAATTTGAATGTTTATGGCGAACATGGCACAGTGTAACTGAATGAGTTACCTTTGGTTGGATTCCACACAGCAGGTACTCATTGCCTTCTCTAGCTGGAGTGTCCTGATGCCAGCTGGCCATCAGGAGTTTTAGTTCCTCATTTTCACATGTGGTGGAGCTGCAGGACTTTGAGGGGTTCTTGGGGGAGGCAGCAGTACGCCTGTGTGCAGTTCAGCTCTGATCAACAATTCTGTAATGAATTGTTGCAATTTCTCCTTCCTCTCTTCCTGCAGAGGTTTTTACAAACATGTGTCTTTGAAAATTTATAATGTCAACTTCAGGAATACTTACTATAATTTCCAAAACAGACTTTTGGCGTAAGGCTAGCTAGAAATGAATATTTCTATAGTTACATTTGGTGAACACACCAAACTTCACACAAAGTTTGTACACAAATCTCTGTCGGAATTTGGTTTTGCACTGGCAAAACGTATGTACCATTATAAACTTAGCTGGTAATAAATATAAATAGGTAGATTTCTTCTTGCAGGGAAAAGACCGAAGTTCTGGTAGTTCTAGTGCTTCTAGGTTAGAGCATCAGTTTCCATTCCCCATCAAGATTTATTTCTCTTAGGTAAGTAAAAACATAAAGACCTGAGTATATTTTAGTTTTAAAGAAAGTCAAGTATTTTGGAAAGTCTGGAGGGGCTGATAAAATGCAGAGAAAAGCTGATAAAATGTCTTTCCATTTTTTATTTTTTTTTTTTATTTTTGTGTCTATGGTGGCTTACTGGGATATGCAGAATATCAGAGGGGTACTGGAAAATATCTGGGTCACTGTAATGAGCTGGAACATTTCAGTTGGCTGTAGATTTGCAGCTCTGAGTTGGTTTGGTTCATTACTGGCTTCTTTAGCTGTTGTTCAGGCATAGATAATGTTAGAAAACAAGTTTTCCTGGAAATTTTAAAGTTAAAATTTAGGCATGGTGTCATTTTAAAAGGTTCTTCTAGAACTTTTCTGTAAATATGAGGAAAAAATAATGATCAATAATATTCTTGTTTTATTGAAGTGTAACTCTGTGTGATTATAGGAGAAACCAGAATTAATGAATTTATTTGTCACTGTCACAGTTAGACTTCGCGGTTTACCTCAGCCTCACATGAATTTCACTCCAGTAACAAAATGTTTTTGCCTTGAGGTTTGTAACAATGTGAAACATTAAGCTTGAAATTTAGTCCTCCTGTGTAAAGACATGCAATGCAAAACTACACTGCTGTGAAAATGATATTAGTCTTACAATAATATAAATGGAAATATAATCCATTTGTGGTTTAAGTTGCTTGGCAGTGGAAATGTAGCCTGTGTGTTGGAGGAAGCAACTCATGTGCTGTTGTGATCATTGCTTGCAGGCAAATGGTCTTGTTTTTAATTCTATAAACATACAGATGTAGGCAGTGATAGTTCTGTGTGTGAATTACTGGTCTCAAACCAATTGAAGTCCCGTGTAACAACTGGACTGAGTTGGAAGGTAAATTCACTTTTCCCTTTTTTATAGCAGTCTCTTCCTTCAGGGTTTTGTGAGCGTTGTGAGCTCCAGCACTCCCTTCTGCCTGGGATCTGTTAGAATGGGCTTTGTTGCTGGCCAGACTTGTGTTTTACAGCACAGTACAAGTCTGGTGAGAGTTAACTTTTCAGTCTGTTCTTACGGTAGATTTTGTATTTTTTCCAGCACATCATAAACCTTAACTGTTGGAGTCCTCCTGTCCAGGACAGTATGCAATTTTCATTTGCTAGTAAATTAAAAATCACATGAAATATATGAAGCAACGAGAGTAAATAAGTGCTTTGTTATTAAAGGAGTAGTTCTTCAGGAAACAAAAGCTAATTTCAGGATTCTGTCACTTCTTGTGGAACCTTTTAACATTTGGCTGGTTTAATTGATTCTTGCTTTACGCAGGCTGGTGGGAGCAGCTCGAACCCCTTAACTTTTTATTCATGCGTTTCAGATTGTTGCCAACAAAGGAGGCTTTGAAGTGGTGACCAAAGAGAAGAAATGGTCTAAAGTGGCGAGCAGGCTTGGCTACCTGCCAGGAAAAGGCACGGGGTCATTGCTCAAGTCTCACTATGAACGGATCCTGTATCCCTACGAGCTCTTCCAGTCCGGGGTCAGCCTCATGGTGAGCTCGTCTTTCACGCCGTGCACGGGGGACCCAAAGGCACACACAGGACTCTGGTACTCCCTGTAAAACTGGGCCAGGCCTGTGAGGAGCTCCAGCTGTGCCAGCAAAGCTGGAACCACCCTCCTAGTTAGCTGTGACAGAAGTTGTAACGTCACCTTGTGTAGTTATTTTGGTATTTCTTATAAGACTGAAGTCAGCCATGTTGGGAAGGAAAACAAGGCAAAAGATGATATGCTTAATTGGAAATGTTTGTTTTTCTTTTGATAAGCTGGTAGCTGGGATTCAGTTTTCTTATTTGAGGGTGAATGAATTGATTGGCCTCTTTTCCAAATGGTGTGTGTAATGCTTCACTTGTGCTGTTTCTTAGCAAACAGAATGATTCACAGGCTGTGGAATGATTAGCACTGCCTGACCAACACGGTGTCCTGTGCTCTGCTCCTCTAGGGCATCCAAAAGCCTAACCTGGATCTCAAGGAAAAAGTGGAGGCTGAGGACCTCAGCTCAGATGCGCAGGCTTCCCCCAAGCAGGCTTCAAGGATGAACGTTATGCTGAAGAGAACCAGGCGTGTCAAATCCCAGGTATTGCTGTTCATCAGCTCTTACAGAAAGAGAACGCTTACTCCTCCCACCAGTGCAGCAGCCTTTGGCTGTGGGAGCCTGCTCAGAAGCACCACAGGGAAGCAGTCTTCATTAACTAAAATCCAGAGAAGTTTGTCACTCTGAGACCTGGTTTGACACAGCAGATGCACTGTTTGTGTCAAAACTTCTAACAGTTGCCTTTTGTTTTCTGACAAGCGGCCTTAATACCTTGGTAATGAATGTATCTGTGAAAACAAGGCAGAAAGCTGTTTGTGAGTTGATGTTAAAGCTGCTGCTTTTGCAAAGTTCTAAAACCTTTTAAAAATATGCCTCTTAATGACATAAATGGAATTACATGTAGGTAATAGTTAATTGTGGGATTGCACGTGGGGGTAACTCTCTCAAGCTGGGCAGGCAGTTCTTCTGAAGAACTGAAACAGATGTGTGAGGAGATGATCAGGGATGGCTGGAGCTAGATAGGAGTTCTACAGTTATTCTGCTGAAAAGCAGTTTCCTTCCTTCTGAATTACTGGTGTTATAGGAATTTCTGGTATTCTAACAGGTGACATTAAATCCTGGGAGGTACCGGTGAGAAAATCTGAATTAAGACTGAATCACCACCATTTAAAATGCTGTCTTACTAGAAATAATTATGGGGTATTGCCCTGATGGCTCTGTTGCAGTATTTAAATGAGGCCTTCCCCTTTTGACAGAGATAGTCCTTGCAGCAGCATCCTGAGGCTTTTCTCATGCAGTCTGGTGGCTCCCTGCTGGCTCATCAGCAGAGCGTGGGTGAGAGCTGGATTTATATGCAGCCAACTTCCTACTTGCTTCATACCATTCTACACTTGGCTCCAGCACCAGAATTTTTTCAAATGCTCTTTAACTACCTTTTTTTTTTTTTTTTTTTACAATGCCCCTTTCTTGTCACCGAAGTATCTGAGTATCCTTTATAAATTTGCACCTTCTTTGATGATTTAGACTGAATTGCCTTTTTTAGTGTGTTTTCTCAGCTTGCTAAAGCTGACTTGAAGTTATTTCTCATAGCCATGTAGCAGTGCATCACACAAACAGTCCCAGGCTTGTTGCTCTTCCCAGATATCTCAAACAAGGTGTTGGTAGTGAGCTGTCCAGAAAATCTGAGAGTGCTGCATGGACTTCAGCAGCCATTTGCCATGTAGAATTCTTCTTTGGATTTGAATGAATCTTAGGGCAAAATGCCAGTATGTCCTTTTTCTTGCACGTGGTGTAAAAGTGTCACTGTTGTATTAAGGTCCTGTGGGAGCTTTTTTTCCCCTGCTGATTTCAGTAGGATAATGGCACTTGTCATTTCTCCATGTTGGAAGGATGATTCTTTGGTGATCCTGGCGCTGTGAAGCAGTTTCACTTTGTTTAAAAGGCCTGCAATTCAGAAATAGGAGATCATTTTATTTAGAGCATCTGCAAAATGTATATATATTTAAATGCCTTTTACTAGGCTTGTAGCCAAGTTATCTTTTAAGCATTACAGTATTTAAAATGGTTGAAGTGAGTTCTTGAGTACAGGAACAACTCATCCTGCTTGCACAGACAGGAGAAGTAGCTTTTGGCTGTGTTGGAAGCTGTGTAAAGTTATCATAAGTCATCTCTGGAGCAGCATTTAGAGACGTACTTTCCCTCAGTAGCCAGAAATGGTAGCAGTGTAAGTAAATACCTGAGAACATGGAGACATTGTTCCAGATTTCAGTGCACCTTCTTGTTGTAGCCAGGACTCTGTTTATTGTCTGCAGTGTATACCTGAAATCGGACCAGAGGCTGTCTAAACAATCTTTAGAGAGCAGGTAATGTGCAAGTAATGTAAAAACCTGCTATATAAATGTCATTTTGCTCTAGCTGAAACATCTGAAGGATTTGTGTGCAGTGTGCCATAGTCCAATGCCTGGTTAGTGAGCATGGAGAATTCCAGAGGCCTCTGCAGCTCCCTAGATCTTTTCCAAGTGCTGGAAGTTGTTTCCAAAGATCCTCTGCATCTTCTTGCAGATAACTAACCTTGGAGTGGGCACTGAATAAGAAAGTATAAATATAGTAATCAGAAATTACTGAAATAGAGAAACATCCTCAGTGGTAGAAGGAGGTGAGAGACTGAAAAAGCAAATTTCAGGATTTTTGGAGAACGTGAATAATGGAAGAAGATGGGGAATGAGTGTTCTCCTCTGTGAAGAGTGGCTTGAGAATCTTTGGATACCGTAATCAAATGTCAGTTGAAAACATGGTCTCTGATTAGGAAGGGAATCATTAGATGGTGAGAGATTCTGTTTAGAAAATAAACTTAATGCTTTATTCTTTCTTCTCTGAAGAAAGCTTTCACAAACAAAAGCTGGAGAAAGGCAGCTGAGTTCCTAAAGGCTTGTAAAGAAAATGACAATAAAAGGTAAATTAATTCAGATTAGGAAAAGAGAATTATCCTTAAGGAAAGCTTAAATTTATTTCTGAGAATACTTTCTCAGAAAAGGGTAGTGCATCTTCCTAGATGATCTCTTAGGGTATATTTGAGCTGACAAGGGATTTGTCTAATCAGGTTATGTCATGGTGATTTCTGGTAAAGAATTGCAAAAAGTGCCATCTTCTCAAAGGACATTAACAATGTCCAGAGAATTTTCTTAAAAACAATTCTAAGTAGTATATCTGCTTCCAGGTTTCTTTATGATTGCAGAATAACACAAGAAAATAAGCTTCAGTTCCTTTTGCTTGAGGGATTTCTTTCCGTGGGAAAGAAAATAGTGAAACAAGAGGACTCTGGGAAATGCTGACAAATGCCCCAAACATGTAAATATTTTGGTTATTGATTGTAACCAGTCTTGTGCAGTGGCGATGGAAATGTTTCAGAATGGATGAGGGGTGAGACAAGAGAACAGTGGGTGAACTCAGTGCAAGTGGATCATGTGATTGGGCTTGGTCCATATGCAAGAAAAGCCCTTGGGTTGTGCTTGCAGTGGAGAGCGTAAAAGACAGTCTGTATCCTTCAGGACAAAGAGGAGACAAAAACAGAATCACAGGTAATCAAGTTCATTTCACTTAGGTAGGGAAAATATGATGCAAAAGTGAGCTGGAGTTCAGTGCTGTTAGCAGTGAGAAAATGGCAAGGAATGCACCATTGAAAGAACTGTATTTGGTCACAATAGGAGGAGAAATTGAGGAGATTGTTGAAATGATGTCTGTGCTGAAATAGGTGGGTTGGTTCTGTCAGGTTCTATTAGATGAGAGAACCGTTGAGTTGTCAATGGATTTCCAAAGGAAAATGAGGGACTAGGAAATCTCTGGGTGTGTTTCCTTAGCCAAAAAATGAGGAATTGGTGAGGAAAAATTGGCACACTTGCACAGTGGACTTACGAAGTTGGTCACATATAAAGTGAAATTAATTTAATAGCAACATATAAATGTTCAAAATTAGAATATCAGCAGTAATTAGGTTGGAAAGTTGCCTGTTAGCATAATGCATACCCAGCTGAGTGGGAACAGGGACTGTAAATATCACTAGAAATTCCTTAGAGTAATAATGCATAGGAAACTATATCTTCAAAGGTCTTCTGGAAGCAAGAAAAACAACCTATTTAGGCAGAAAAATAATCTTTTTTATGTTTAGTGCAAATGTTTTAAGAAAAAGTTTTGGGTGTTTTTAATAATTGATTAAAAACTTTGAAGGCGTGTCACCCCAAGGGACAGGCATGAGATATCAGGCCATAACTTTGAGAAATAGCAGATGGAGTATCATCAGGAAGTTAACTGAAGAATAACTCGTGTGAGTTACATGCCCACCTTCAAAATTGATAGGCTTGCTGAGATCTTTTAAGATCAGTGAATTTCAGGAGGAAGTTTTTGAACAGTGAGAATGTAGTGGCCTTCTCTATCACATCAGAGAGATTTCTCAAAGTATAAGGAGGTAGCATAAAGGAAAATGCCAAGGTGATTGTGTTGCAGAATATTTTCTTTTTCCTCTTTTTCTTGGTAGTGTCAGTGATGTGAGAAAGAGCAGAACACTTCAGGAAACATTGCGGGCAGGGACATGGAGCTATCACCAAATGGGTCTTGTACTTCTGATCTTGAGCTTGCAACTTGAGTAGCTGTGATCTGAGGTGTACTCACAACATTGCGTCACAAATAAGCCCAGAAGCAGCCAAGCTTAAGGGAGTTGGTTGGAACTCACTGGTGTCCTGTGGATGTTTCTACTCAAGGAGATCCTGTTGAAACTGTTTTAAAATCCAGGCATTTGACTGAATCATAGTGATTTTGGAAAAAAATTTCTCTGGCGTTCTTATTTTTTGCAAAATGTCAAACCTACTTCTTTTATTTGGTGTAGAGGTGACTTCTTGTAGTTGGTCTGGAATATTAGACGGGAAATAATTTGGAAATTTGGGACAAAAATTCTGTCTCTTACTCCATTTGCATATGTTCATTGCCTTTAGGAACAGAAAAGCGTATCTTCTCAGGCCCGCTTCCTTTGATGGGCATATATTCTGGGAGAGTGGAATAGAAACAAATTGCGAAGAAACCTGGAGGGGAGGTATTGGTGGTTTGTACTGATGTGGTCTTGTTTTTATTTTTAGGCAGAGACAGGAGAAATGAGTAGAAACACTGAACTAAAGAAGCTGCAGATCTTTGGAGCTGGACCCAAGATGATGGGACTAGCACTGGGAGCGAAGGATAAAGAGGGTAATTAAACCTTGGGCTCTTGGCTTTCTGTGAGTTCTTTGCTTTCAGTGAGACTGTGAAATCTTCCTGAATGTCTCTAGAGACAATGTTAAGAAGAAGGCAAATCAAAACTGAAAAAAGAAAGCTAAGTATTCTAGAGTTTCATTCACAAGAGATTTACAAAGTGCTTCATGTAACTTGGCAGAGTTTCAGCTCTTTATGTATTATATAGTAACAATAACAATTAAGCAGCTGTTCCATTAACTGACTGAAAGAGGAAGCAGGATTTAAAAGTACTGAAGCTGCTCCTGCCAGCAAAGTGCACAATTTAGGTGTCTCATTCACTGTTTTTCATGAGGCCATTGGGATCACCTGTGAGGATAAGCAAAAGATGCTTTTCCTAATCCCTGTTGATTTTAGATTGGCCAGGTATAACATGACATTTTTGCTTTCTCTGGACTGTTAAGTAGTGTCTGATCTGAAAGGCAGGGTGCCAGGCTGGGTATCTGTGCTGTTTTTATAAGTCAGGTCTATCTTGATGGGATATTAATAGTGTTTAACTTCATTTGACTTCCAGATGAGGTGACGCGGAGGCGCAAGGGAACCAGATCAGAAGCGTTTGGAATGCAGATGAGGCAGCGCAAAGGAACTCTGGCTGTCAACTTTGTGAGTGTGGTGCCTTTGCTGAGATTTCTGATAGAAAGAGCTTGGTTGATTTTCCAAGATTTTTTTCCCCTAAAAGAGCCTTCACCCCTCCAAACAGATGGATGAATGCAGGCAGCAGCAGATGATAATACTGTAATGGGAAGAAAGAACAGTATTTCAAAAAACAATCTGTGCCCTGGGCTTTTGTTTTAATCCCTTGGACAGGGAGGCGGTTGCAATGTGAAGCTTTTTGCTGATCATACTTGCCACGTGCTTGAATGCCTTCAGTAGTTGAGTTTTTGTTTGAGCTCCCCTTAGCAGGACAGCTATAATACTGCTTCTTTTCTTTAGAAGAGATTCTGAGGTGCTCCACTACTTCAGGAGTTTGTTTTTAGCAATTCCACATCTTGTGTCTTCTCTGGTTTGAATTTGAATAGGAAAAATAAAACAGTTTATTTCTAAAAATAAATCAGTTTAGTTCTCTGATGTTTGTCCATGGAAAAGCAATGTACAGTTGTTCTTACTGTCTTTCATAAGGTGTGACTTCTTACTTCTAAAGTGTCATGACGTGTGTGTGCAGCCATGAATGGAGATCTGTGCTTTTATTGTTTAAAGAATCAGATTCTTCACTTAGAATTCAGCTGTTCCTTTTTTTCTCTTAGCCTGAGAACACTTACAGAAGCTCATCTTAAATTTAACCATGGAAGGCCAAGGCAACATAAGGACTCCAGTAACCACATTTTTATATGGGGGGGGAAAAAGTGGGAGAATTTGGATATTTTAAAAACCATCTATTTAAAGGTGTTTTTAAAATATCCAAATTACTATATAATACTTTTTATAAAATATAAAATATCCCTCTATAAGATACAGCTTTTTATCTCCTCCTCTCTCCTTGATGCATATAGTTATGTGTCATCCTAGTCTTACACTGTTTTATCACATGGCTAGCAGGATTTTCTGTGGTTATTGCATGATCACAGGTCTGCTTGTTGTGAAGATCTGTTTCAGTGCAGTTTTTGTACTTGCCACATCGTCACTTAGGCTAACATAGAGGTTGCATACATTAATAGGAGTTTAGAGAGAAGGAGGTATTATCAGGGAGAGGTAGCTAGTGAGGACCATAGAAAACTCAGGATTGCCATTTTCATGCATTGTTCAGTTTGGAGAAGAGAACATGGAAGTGCCTGCTGAGTTTCCCTCCCTCCCTTCTATATATCTATTTATCTTGTAACAAAAGCAGCTGCTTTGGTGCTTTGGACAGACAAGATACTCCATGAGGGTGAGTGTGTGGATTTTTTTTAAAGGGGAAAACGATAGGTCTCTGAGTAGAGCTGCATTATTTTTTTAAATAGTTTCTTAGGAAACCTGAGCAGTCTCCTGAAGAAGTATATTATTGCATAGCCAGGAGGTTGCATACTTAACTAGGCAGCTGTAACTGGAGATGGGTTTGTCATTAACTATTTAATCCACCTGAGCCTAATCAGCTGAAATGCACATGTTTTTGTGACCTCTTGATTAAATTAACAGACCCCACCAGATGCAGCCCCGCCTCTTCTGCTGTTATTTTGAGCTGTGTGAAGGAAATACACAGGCACAGCCTGACTTGCCAGGGGCTGGGGGAGTAGTAGCAGAATTTGGAGCAGGTGTTGTTAATGAAGTTCAGGCTGTTAGTAAGAATTTATATGTAAGGTAATTTTTTTAGTGATGATAAAGTAATACCCACTTTTTTTTTTTCATTTAGATTGTTCACTTCTTCAGTATTTTGTTAAATGTTTCTAGTAATTGCAGCTCTTTGCACAATACAGGAAGTAAGAGCAAAGAAAATGTGAAATCTCTTCATATGATTTTCTGTCTGGCCCCAGAGAATGTCTCCTAGTCAGTATTACTGTTTTTGAACAACTTTCAAAACCTGTTTGCTATTGTATTGGGATTAATACTTCTCTCTTATTTGGAGTTTTTATCCTTTGCTTTGGGAAAAATGAGCAAGTTGCTACCTTTACATGTGGTTTCCTTGGCTTCCTCGTGAATTTTTAGATTGAAATCTGTAGGTTTGTGGATTGTTATCTCTTTTTCATTGCAAAGATAGCACCGTACTGTTGCAAGTGATGATGTGTAGTATTTCTGAAACAACTTTCTGAAGTTTGCCTTAGCCATCCAGTCTTTGTAGAGGTTTAGTTTAAATTGTTTTCCACAATAAGAGGGCTGGAGAGAGGGAGTGCTAAAAACTAACTTACTTTTTTTGCCTAAGAATCACATAAATGAGATGCTACTTGAGTTAGATAGCAAAAGATAGTCCCACTGAACTGGAGAGTTATTTTGCAGCAGCTAAAGTCCTTCTGCCCCCACACAGTGCTGCTTTGGGAATGAAGCACAAGCTATCACTCTCAAAAACCAGGGGAGGCTGTTGGTGCTCATGTATTGGACTTCAGGATATCATCCTTTGTTCCTAAGCTTAAGCGAAGCAGGCTCTGGAGGAGAAACTTCTTGTAACATTTTTTCTTCTTTTTTTTTTTTCCCCCCACAGGTTGATCTCTACGTTTGTTTATTTTGTGGTAGAGGAAATAATGAGGATAAGCTGCTGCTGTGTGATGGATGTGATGACAGCTATCACACTTTCTGCTTGATTCCTCCTCTTCCTGATGTGCCCAAGGGTGACTGGAGGTGTCCAAAGTGCGTTGCTGAGGTACAGTTCAAGAACTACTGAAGCTTTGTATGTGTACAAAAATCAGCAGAGCAGTTCAGCAATCCATCCATGTAGAATACATAGTTTGTTTTGGAATATTGTCAAAATCAGCCTTGAATTTTGGTGGATGAGCCATAAAAAGAGACAAGCATTCCTTCTAGAGCTTGGATATAAACTTTGTTTATTGTATGGCCCTGTGACAGCTAAAATTTTGACCTTGGTATATTTAGAGCTGAAACTCAATTTGATAGTCTGGTAGTGGGAAATTAAGTGTGAGAGCTAGGGTAGTAATGGATGCTTCCACATAATGATGACCTTTTTTGTAAACTATGAAGTAAATAAATTATGAAATGTAGGCATAACAGGGAGGAGCTTTGATTATTGGAAAGACATTATAGCATTGTTCAGAATGGTCTTGTAATAGAAAGTGAAAGAACTAATTTAGATCTTTGTTGTAGCTAATTTAAATTTGGTTTAGTCTAAAAAAGGAACTGCTCAGGCTCTGAAAGTGGAAGCTAGTTGAATTTCATTACTTGGAAAAGAAGAGCTACCCAGTTCCAAGAGATGATTGACCAACAGACAGCAAACATCACTTGGTTGGCTTCATATTTGTCTTAAGGAAACAAATTTTGCAAGCTCAGAAAGTTGGTAGATGTAGGATTTAGAGGAAGAGGCTTTCCTGTGTGTAACTCTGTGATTATGAGACTGGCTTTCACTCTTCAGGCTGTGTAGTTTCCAAAAGAGCAGTTGTGCACCCGTGTTTATGTGCCCATTTCCCCCCGTGCCCTGCTGCAGTGTTGGCTCTGCTGGATCCTTCCTGGTGGTGTTTGCAGAGTTGTGCAGCCACAGGAGCTGGGTCAGCTCACTGCTCTAACCCTGCACTGGGAGATGAGGCTGTCACATTAACTCAGGCAAATGCTGCTTAAAGAGAGGTGGAAACTCATTGCTACAGGCAAGGCAAGAGATGAAACTTTCCCTTTGAGCTGCTGCTCAGAGTGGATTAACCTACTGCTTTATTTGCTCTTCAGAAGGAGCAATAAAGTGATAGCAAATGCAGCAATCTAATATGGAGTTAATTTGAGACTAGAGTAGTAAATAGAGTGGCTGCAACAGTTTAAGAATGTGGAAACTCAATAAGTTTCCTTATTGCTGGGAAAACCAGGGATAGATTGTTACCAAAGAAAACTCTGCAGGCAGGGACAAACCCGGGAAAGATAAGCTGCCAAGTAAGTTTTTACTAGCAAATAATACAGAAGATACTTGAAAAATTTTGGAAATACATGGAAAGTAGGAAGTAGAAGGAGAAAACACGTGGCTATCACATATACTGGAGAGTAAGCAAATAACAGCAGAAAGATGTTTGAAGTGTTCACTAGTACTTTTTGCCTCAGTTTTTACTTTAGATGTTAATTGTGCACAGATGCTTAATGTAATTTTACAGCAGGGTACTGAAACAGAAGCTGGGAAGAGTAGGGTAAGGGCTCTTTATGTGTATTTAGGTCAACATTGTTGGACAGTGTTCACAGATGTTGTAGATTCTCTGTCACAGGCTCCATTTAAGAACCTCTTTGATACATGTTGGGAGTAGTCTAAGGATAGTTCCTCTTAAAAAAGAGGAACTACTGATGAATTCTTTTCCAGTCCTGTTTCTTTGACTGAAAAGCTGACTATCAGAGAGTTTTACATCATCTTTGTGTTCCAATATGTCTTGTATGTATAAACATGGTGTCAGTTCCAAAGGAGCTGAGGAGGACAGGTTAGAAATGAGTGGGGAGAGGAGCTGAAATGTCCACCAGCATTTTTTGTGTTTTCAGGATGAATGGGGATAGAACAGCGAAAGACTTGGAGGTTTTCTGTCAGATGGGCCTTGCCTGTTTTTGACTGTGTTACCCTGTTCTAATTTCCTTTTTCCTCTTCCCTCTCATATATTTTCACAGTGTCAAATCTGTTGATGGTTTGCTGTCTTGATAAGAGTGAAGCACTTGGGGCTTTGTTCCTGTGCAGTTACTCTGCAGGTGCTTGGACCCAGCGTGTCTGCAGAGCTGTGCTGTGCCTGCCTTGTGCACAGTCTTGCCCTGTGACTGGCAGTGGCAGCTGCTGGGGTGTAGCCTGGCACAGGAAAGCAGAAGTGTGGAGGACTGGGGTTGCAGGGTTAGGTTAGCTTCTGTGCTGTTAATCCTGAGCCGTTTCTGTTGTGGTACCACTGGAAAAGTCTCAAAGCTGGCAGCTTATTGTGCTGGGTAAGGCCTCAGCTGGACACCAGGGCTTCTTGCTAAAAATGTAACTGTGTCAGAGTCTGCTGCAGGGAACAATATTTCTGTGTTCTGTCTCCTAGGAATGCAACAAACCCCGAGAGGCCTTTGGATTTGAACAAGCTGTCAGGGAATATACTCTGCAGAGCTTTGGGGAAATGGCTGATAACTTCAAGTCTGATTATTTCAACATGCCGGTCCATGTGAGTTTCAGCTTTTGTTGGGATTCCTTGTAAGGGAAAAAGAGAAGAGGTTTCAGCTGATCCTGGATTTTTGCTAAGACATCTCAGCCTTGTTTAAAGAGGCACCATAAGCTTCAAACACATAAATTATTTAGCTTGCTGGCATCTGGTGTCATTTCAACTTCATTTCACCTTTTCCCTGCAATGGACAGACAGCTTTACTGCTTGTTAGAGTTTACTGTGTTGGGCATCCTCTAGTTAAAGTTCTTGCCCTTTTTGATAAACTGAACTAAGTATCTTCCTCTTGTTTGGCATGAGGGGGCCCTTCTTCTGCCCTTCCTATGCCGTATGTGCAGAGGATAAATCTTTGTTTTCCTTCATCTGACAGTACTTTCTTGTAGACAAATTGATAGACTGAATCTGTCTGATAATCACAGTGCTTTTGGGATTTTTATGTTTTTTGTTCTGCATCACAGCAGCATTTTTCAAACTAGCATTTCTGCTTTGGCGCAGGTCCACTGTCCTGTGGACTGCATGCAGCACCAAGGTCTTCCTACTCTCATGGTTTTTGGTAATTTATGGACATTCTTGCTAAAGCCTCTACCTTTTAAGGACTCCAATTTATGATACAACTTTGGGACATGGAACAAAGCTTATTTTAAAAATAAGCTTCAAAAATAAATATATATAAGTAAGAGTAATTATGAGTTATATGAAGATCAAACTCCTGAACACAATTTTATATCTGAATTTCCTTACTGTTGTTTAGAAATCCTGGTCATTATCCTCTGAAGTAGTTTGGAATTTGCGTGCTGGTTTGTTCTCTTGGGTATCCTGTTTCTGAAGCATTCCAGCCACTCTGGAGGAATACAGACCAAACTGACTTTGAAGAGATGGGGAGAGGGGGAGTGACCTTGGTGTATGAAAATTCATGGGGAGTTAGTAATGATTTATTGCTTGAATGATAATTTTTGTTATCTGCGCACACCATAGCATCTCTTCTGCTTTCAGATGGTTCCCACTGAGCTGGTAGAAAAAGAGTTCTGGCGCTTAGTGAGCAGCATAGAGGAAGATGTCATTGTGGAATACGGGGCCGATATCTCATCCAAGGACTTTGGGAGTGGCTTCCCCGTGAAGGATGGCCGGAGGAAGCTGATGCCAGAAGAGGAGGTGAGGAACAGGATATGCAAACTGACCCTGTTCTGTGCTCTGCATAAGATTGCACATTAAGAATTTAGGTCAGAAATCAGTGTGGATTTTTTTCATGAAAAGATTTTCAGGCTTTTGCACGTACTTTGCATTCCTTTTGAGCAGGGCATTAGTCTGGTCTTTGAGGTTCTTTTACAGATCTGGTTGCTGACCACTAAGGTCTCTTTCATGATTTAAGTCACACCTGTTTCCTATCACTTAATCTTAGCAGGCAAAGATGTGCAAGTTGTTGCAGTTTGTCACAGTATGAGGAGACTCTTCAGTAATATTTTTTCTTTCTTGTTCCAAACATTTTCACTGTAGAGTTAGCTACAGAAACATGATTCTGTCTTCCTTAGGAGGTTCTTAATGCATGAAACAAATTAATTGGATTAAGCTTGTTTCTCTATGCATACTGTAAGAATGAGAAGATGTGGATACTGCATTCAATAACAAAAAATTCTATAAAGACCATCTGGAGAGTATATTACCTCTTGTCCCTCAGACCTTACTGTAGCAAAGCAATTTTTTTGCTGCTTGTATGCTTAAATTCAGACATAGTAAAGGTGTGATTTCCTGGTTACACAGCCCCAAATCAGTTTATACTGCTCACTGGAAGAGGTAATCCTGTTCACTATTGTCTTCCACCTGTTCCTGTGTGTGTGTGCCTTTGTTGGCTGTGATTATGTAGCTGTTTGGTGAGTCAGCAGTGATTGTTTATATATTTGTATGAAGGTAGTCACTTTAAAAATTCCTTAACCAGATCACTTAAGTCTTCTGACTCACTGCAATGTCTTTGTAGTGTCAGAGCAAAGGAAACGTTTGGCTGAGCTGAGGGCCTGACCAGTCCTTTCAGCAGCTGTGGGATGTATCTAAAATTCCAATCACTCTGTGCTTCCAGCTTTTGTAAAAGTGGAAAGTACAGTAATGCTAAAGCACAATAGTGAGCTTTTAAAGCTGTCTGGATTATAATTTTTTTTTAACAAATCGTGTATTTGAAAGTGAAGGTGACAGTGCTTAACAGGTGATGTTATCCTCTCAAAAATGAGTGTAGGGATTTCTTCCCTTGAGAAAACTTTCTGAAGTAGTCTATACAGTAGATCAACACAAAGTGCAGCATGTAAAATGAGTGTTAAAAAAGCTAAAATAATAACATGAGATTCACTGTGTTGCTTACAATTTAAAGTTGTCCTGTGTTTCTGAAGACTTCTATCTTTAGTTCTTCTGCTGGTGTTGCTGGTATTTTATTCCACCAGAAAAGCATGAAACCTGCAGTCTTGTGATGGGGAAGAAATCAAAACCTGAGTGTATAAGCCTTGAGCCAAAGAAGATGGGCTAAGCTGAAATGCTAGGACTGGTGTTAAAGTCTTAGTGTGATTATTTGATGACTATGGTATTTAAGGAATTATTTCTGGTTTTGAGGTGTCACTGTTGCAGGAATTTTTCCATTATCTACTCTAGAAATGGATGGGCTGATGTTTTCATTTGTATTTTCCTTTTCTGGACTTGGTGTCCTTACGTTCTTCAGATTTGTTCGAATTTTCTCCCTTTGGCAGGACTATGCTCTCTCTGGTTGGAACCTGAACAACATGCCCATTCTGGAGCAGTCAGTGCTTGCTCACATCAATGCAGACATCTCTGGCATGAAGGTGCCCTGGCTGTACGTAGGGATGTGCTTCTCCTCCTTTTGCTGGCATATCGAAGACCACTGGAGCTATTCCATCAACTACCTGCACTGGTATGGGCTGTGCTCTGTGCATCTACCTTACACTGCCCTGTTTGCTTTAGGGAGTCTGTATTCTGCTTCAGAGTGCCTCTGCACACTGAGGATGTTTGTAAATGAAAAGCTAAATGTGCAGTGTTCTTAGCTGTGGCTGGTTGAAAGTGAATACAGATGCTTTTTTAGGCATTGTAGTGGGTTCAAGGCATTCAATTGAAGCATTCAATTGAGGCAAACCCAGGACAAGCAAATTAGTGCTTTTCATTAACTGGTGAAATGTTCTTGTGTGTCCAGCGTTCCAGTGTGACTATAAAATTGTGCTTTACAGGATCCTATCTTTCTTAAGAAAGTTTTTTTGTTTAGAACTGAGTTGAGAGTTTGCTGGTTCCCTGCTTTGTGATTTAAAGTTGGGATGTGTGTGTGCTAGAAGTGGAGTCTGCTGTCTCATGGCTCCTGGAGGCATCAGAGCTGACTGCTCAGCCGCAGATCCATGTATACAGGAAATACTCCTTGTAAAGAGAAATTTGGAAGTAATTCTGCCTTTTGGAGCAATCCTGGCAGTGTGGTGTTCAGCTCTTGTGTTTGCGTAGGAGACTCGTGACATATTGACTGCGGGCGTTGCAGTCTTCCCAGCCGGTCAGACTGTGAGTGGAGGGGGGAGCTCTGGGGAACTTTAGGAAGTTTGCTGGGCATTTGGGAGAGGCGAGCTGCTGTCCTTCCAAGCACAGCTCCCATCTTTGGAGCAGCGCCTTTGCCGGTTTTGTTTGCAGGCGCGTTGGTGCGGCGGCGCTCTGGGCTGGCTCCGTGTGCGGCTGTGGCGGCAGTGCGGCGGGCTGCCGGCAGGGGGCAGGCGGGAGCGCTGTGCGGGGCGGTGACACGCGGTGCGTGCGGTGCATTGTAACCCATAGCACAGTACAGTATAATCCATGGTACATCATCGTCCATAACTCATTCCTCTGCTTCTGTCGGGCCAGGGGAGAGCCGAAGACGTGGTATGGTGTGCCCTCTCATGCGGCAGAGCAGCTGGAAGATGTGATGAAGGAATTGGCTCCTGAGCTGTTTGAATCCCAGCCTGATCTCCTGCATCAGCTGGTCACTATTATGAACCCCAATGTGCTGATGGAACATGGTGTACCAGTGAGTAGCACACGAGCATTCTTTTACATAAGTACTTCCCTGGGCTCTATTTTTTCATTCTCTGCCACATTTGTATAACAATGGTTTGGCATAACTCTCAAGCATTTTTATGGTGGGCATTTGCATATTCATTACTTATAGAGTATTTTTTAAAGCTGTTTTCTAGACTCTTCCCTAGACTAACCAGGAAATTTAAACTGCCTTGGAACAGAAGTGAGTGTGCCAAGCTTCCTACATAAAATACCTTCCAGAACAAGCATATGCTGTGTATTACATGTAATTTTTAATAAATCCCTTCCCTTGTGTAACAGCAAGTTTGTCTGAAATGCCTTTAGAAGCTTACAGTAAAATACTTGTCTTATGTTCAGTAGAAATCTCAGTATTACAAAATGCTTTTCTGACCAAACATAATTGACTGCAGACCTCTAAGCAGCAGTGACTATCATTTGCTTTTGTCTCAAGATAAATTGCTTCCCTGGCAAACACCCCAACAAAGCAAACCATAAACTTTTTTCCAGAAGCTTTTGCACTTTGTGGTACAGTGGATTAAATGATAATAGAGAAACATCCCTTTTGGGGTTCATAAAGACAGTTTTCAACTGTTGGCTTATATATTCATCTCTTTTTGAAAAAGGCTTTAAATTGAATATTTATGTTAAGAAGACAGAAACAATGCTTACCACTGTTGGCATAGCTGTGGTGATATGTGGGTACAAAAAGTGGTGTTCAGACATCTTGTATTTTTGTGTCTCAAGCTGTTGCATGTTAAATGTTTTTTCTTTCCTTTACCCTCCCCTTTTTAGGTTTTCAGGACCAATCAGTGTGCTGGCGAGTTTGTTGTGACCTTTCCTCGTGCCTATCACTCTGGATTTAACCAGGGATATAACTTTGCTGAAGCTGTGAACTTCTGCACTGCTGACTGGGTCTGTTCTTTTGTGTATATTTGCTATGTGACCTCTGCAAGTGGTGTGTTAGCAGCTTAGCTACCTGAACAGTCTTCTCAGTTCAATAGTGTATTTTATGTTTATAGGAGCTGAGGGAAGTTTCCACTATACTAAGTAATTTTTGGGAGCACATGATTTTAGGCAACTTCAGACTGAAACTTTGGGCACATGTTCTTCCTCTTTAAGTATTGGTTAACCAAAAAGTGGCATCTCAGAGTACCTTTAGCTAGTATTTCTGTGATGCCTCTTTCTGAATTTGATACAGGTCTGTGTCCTGTCTTGAAGAACTGTTGTCATTTGAATGCTGGAGTATAAACACTGGCTTGTAACAGTGTTTGTTCCTCCTTTGTGGCAGCTCATTGTGCCTTTAATCATATTAGTGCTGTTGTAGTGCTGTGCCACACCGGTGCATTGTTCAGGAGATTGTCAGAGGAGTGTTCTGTTACTGTCCAGGGTTTACAGTGGAAGGTATTATCTCATCTCTAGTTTATCTATCTCTAGCTTCGTTTTTTAAGCTACAAAAGGAAATTTTAGCCCTGTTTCAGAGACTTTTATTCATTTATCAGAAAAATTGTCTGCAGGACTGGCAGTGTGTCAGGGCTCTTTTTTTTCCTACGGCACTCACGATGTTATATGTGCGTAGCCTCTGTGAAAAACTGCTTAACTTGCAGCAGCCACGGGAAATTTCCTTTGCTTATGAAAAATGTAACCAGAAATTGTTTTAAATTCACTTAGCATCCTTTTGCTCTAAAAGGCACAAAATAAATGATACCCGTTTTGGTTAACTCTAGGAATCTTACCTTAAATGTCCATGTCCAAGCATAGTGGTATCCAGAGGGGAATGTATTCACCTTAGTGTAGACCAGATGACTTCTCTTTAAGCACCGGTTTCTTGCCACTGGAAGTAAAAAGAGCTTGGGACAGCTCTTAAACTTTTGTCTCTAAGTTAGGTGCATAAGGTTATGGAAGATGCCCCTCTGCAGCATTGATCCCCTCTTTGTCCTCATCTGTGACACGATTTAAGGTTGTTACAATTTTCTCAGTCCCATCAAGTACAGCTCTTAGTCTCAGTGTTTTCCCAGTTTTTGTCAAAGGAGGGAAGATGGGAGCTAAGAGGTGGTTTCTTCCCCCTGAGTGATGATGCTGTGGTTTTTTCTGCAGCTGCCCATCGGGCGTCAGTGTGTGAGTCACTACCGAAGGCTGGGCCGTCACTGCGTGTTCTCCCACGAGGAGCTGATCTTCAAGATGGCAGCAGATCCAGAGTGCTTGGATGTGGGGCTGGCTGCCATGGTCTGCAAGGAGATGACTCTGCTGATAGAGGAGGAGACACGGCTGAGGGAGTCTGTGGTACAGATGGTGCGTAAGAGGAGACAACCCTTTGCTTGCAAAAGAGCTTTTGCTTCCCTCTCCCCCTGCTTGCATTAGAATTTCTGAGCAAGTGTCTCATTCTGTTTGTCAGGGGGTGTTGATGTCTGAAGAAGAGGTGTTTGAGCTGGTTCCAGATGATGAACGTCAGTGCACAGCTTGCAGAACCACGTGCTTCCTGTCAGCTCTTACGTGTTCCTGTAATCCTGAGCGCCTGGTGTGCTTGTACCACCCCTCTGATTTATGTCCCTGCCCCATGCAGAAGAAGTGTCTAAGGTACACAGGAGGTTTTTTTCTCCCTACTTTACTTCCATATCTAATAGTTTGCTGTAGCCCAGGGGCCAAATACATTTGGTCACACTTTTTTCCACCTTTATTTAAGGAGTATTGTTATTCTCTTTGTTTCTTGGTTCCTAGGCAAACAGGCATTGTGCATGTATTGTTTTTCTGGCCTTACTGTAGCTGGAAAAACTCAGTATTACCAATATGCTGACTTTGACATGAGCATTAATGCTTTTTTTGTCTTTTTTCCACCCCTTCAGGTATCGCTATCCACTGGAAGACCTTCCTTCTTTGTTGTATGGAGTGAAAGTTAGGGCACAGTCTTACGACACCTGGGTCAGTAGAGTTACAGAGGCTCTGTCTGCCAACCTCAGCCACAAGAAAGGTCAGACTTCTGTCATTCTGTAGAGGATGTCCTGAAACTCCTACATCTGTTCCGTGCTGTCATTTAATGAGAGAAATGTGTTTTGTGTATTGGAAAAAAAGAAATAATGCAAGAGTGTAATGCAGATGAGCATTTTGCATTTCAAATTGAACTACCCTGTTGGGACCTTGATTGAGGGCCATTGAAGCAATCTAATTTTTTTTTTTTTGCATACAGATTATTTATGTGCTCTTATTACAGATGTGATTGAGCTGAGAGTGATGCTGGAGGATGCTGAAGACAGGAAATACCCGGAGAACGATCTTTTCCGCAGGCTCCGAGATGCCGTGAAAGAAGCAGAGACCTGTGCTTCAGTAGCACAGCTGCTTCTGAGCAAAAAGCAAAAACACAGGTAGGACAGGCAGTTTTTCAGTACTTTCCTTCTGGCTCTTTGGAGGCAGACTTGGAAGAGATAAATGCCCTGAGGTCTTACTGTGTGCAAGCTTCTTTCAGTGTTTCCTTTCCTTAGTGCTGTGACTCACTGAGAGGTAGGAAGGGAATGAGGCAGATAACAGTGGCACAAAGGGCCAAAAGGTGGATGTAGTTGGAGTGTGATAAACATTCTGTACTTATGTACTGACATGTGAAATCCTTTGGAGGAGCTGTGTTTGACTGCTGGTGAAGTGTTTCACTGAATGTGTGGGAGAGTTGTAGGCAAAGACAGCTGGAGGTAAAAATGTAATGAGAGTAAGTTTTGACTTTGAGTGTTTGTGACAAAAGGATCTGGGGGAGCACAGCAGTACGGAGAGCAAAACCAGTCCATAGTTTGAGCCAGTCTGTTCCCTTTTGGGAAGGACTGTGGGAGGCAGTGATGTGGCTGAAAAGTAGTGGCTTGCCTCAATGACCTGGAGCAGTGTAACTCCCTTGGTTCTCTGGGTTGCCTGCTTTGCCTGTGGCTGCCTCAGCCTTACTGTGTCTCCTGCAGGGCCCTGCTCTGCAGTCTGCTGGATGTGTTCCTTGTTCTGCTCTCATGAGCTTTCAGGAGCACGTTCTTCCTTCTATCCTCTATGTTTTGTGCACTGAATAAAAGTCCCATAGAAAATAGCTCAGTATTTTGTAATTCTTGTGGCAGCAGTTGTACAGTAAATTTATGTAGCTTGCAGTTCTTCTGCTGAGGATAAGATTTGGTTTTATAGTTAGTTGTATTTCTTGCATGTGTGGCTTTTGTGTATTACTTAAGACATTTTGAGAGAGTAAAAAGTAAATACCTTGTTAATTATAATGCCCAACTTTGCTACACAGAGCGTAATGCATATATCATAATTGCTTGAATTTGAACACTGCACCACAGATCCAAGTGTAACAACCTGTTCTAACTGGAAAGCTGTTATGTTACACAATAGGGAAGCATTTTTTTCTGTATTTGGAGGATAAAGAAGGCTCTCCTGTTTGTTTGTTATTGCTTGCACAACCCCTTGCATGGCAGACTGCATGGCAGTCAACTTTCTGAGCTGCCTAAAGCAGACTTTATGGGGCTGTATTCTTCTATTTGTAAAAAACTCAGTTTGAAACTCACTTAGATAATTGTACATCTGAAGGGCAGGGTAAATGATCCTGAAGGGGCTTAGGGGAATTGTGTCAAATTCTGTTTACAGGATTTTGGAATCCTCCTTCAGTTTGAGTTATGTTTTTCTTTTTGAGTTTAGGTGATGAAATGTTTTTGGTAGCTTCTCAGTAATCTTGATAGATAACTTCTGCCACTGTGAATAAATCCAAGGATCATTGTCTTATCTCTCACCTGATATTTAATTATGCTCATTTGTACAGCAGAGTGAGCCCAGACAGTGGCAGGACACGGACCAAGCTGACCATGGAGGAGCTGAAAGCATTTGTGCAGCAGCTGTTCAGCTTGCCTTGTGTCATCAGCCAGGCCCGGCAAGTAAAGGTGAGATTGCGTCTGCTCCTCTGATAATGTTGTGCCTTTTACTTTGTTCTGCTGGTGTGGTAGTGTGTTTTTTTTAAAACAGATAATTTTGTCTGGTGCAGAGGATGAAAAGCTTCTGATGTAAAACGTATGTGCACTTTTTCAAGGTGCCTGGTGCACCACCAGGCGTTATCAGATGTGGTGGTGCAGCTAAACCAAGATAAAAGATCCCCTTCCCCTGTCACTGTCCAGGCAGCCCAGTCCTAAATCTCTGAACCTGTTACTCTTATTCCATCATCAGTGCTCTCTGCAGAGGTGAAGTTTCTGGCTAAATCCTACCCTTCATATGTTTCTGTAGAAACCTCTGAGGGTTACCTTGGTGTGCTTTTCCAGGGCAGCAGGAAAGCAGTGCCACATTGTCAGTTATTCCATAAATACCTCTCAGCCTTGCTTTCCAGACTAGAGCCTTCTTCATATGCATGCGTGGCCTGCCTTTCTTGCCCTTCATATCTATCTTTGCACCTGTCTGTGAGTGAATCTAGACTAATCAGTAATGCAGATCATACTGATTCCCCTGGCTGCTGTTAGCATTTATCATTGTGGCACTCTGCATCACAGCCAGTGTTTTCAGCAGCAGTCTCCATTTGTTTATCTCTCACTGGTGATCAAATACTAAACAGTATTTCACCTACTAACCAACCTGTAGAAAACTCCTTAAGAAGCATCCTTAATAAAGATTTTTTTTTGCCTAGATAAATGCTTCCTGAGCTGTATATTAATTACTTACTAACCTGCATGCTCTGCTTGTACAGTTTTAGGGGTGTTGTACAGTACCAGACAGAGGGCCTAAAATCCTGAACATTACCACAGGTGCAGCTGCTGCTACATAGCCAAACATACAGTTTAAAAAATAAGTTAAGGTTTTTTTAGAAGGCCTCTTTCCCCCAAGATTTGTTAGTGTTTATGTCCTTCATTCATGAATTTTATATAAACCTTTTCGTGATAGTTCAGTATTGATGAGAGAGACTTTATATTGGATTTTCTTATTGTTTACATAATAATGGCTTTTTTGCTGAAAAGTTTCCTTCAGGAAATCAGAGGACTCTAGTGTGCAGGTTTGCCAGGCTTGTTGATGCTGATCTATGTCCTTCAGAGGTGTTCTTTAACCAGTTTGCCAGCATCTAATAAAGTGGAAAGTGCTTTCTCATCCTCATATGATGGGATGGTTTTACTTCGCTTCTTTCCGCATACAGCCTAAAAATACTTACTAATATTTATTAATGAATTTTTGTCATCTGTTAGGTAGACATGTAAGATTGTTCTCAGAAGGACTTTTTTTGTTTTTAATGTGTATAAAATGTGCTTCTAATTAAAACATAATTCATAGATGAGAGGGCTGCAGTTTTAAGCTTGTATTTTTGTCTAATACCTTCTCCCAAGTAGTCTGTCTTCCCCCACCCCTCAGCATTAGGGATCTGGTTCTAGTTCATGTACTCTGCCTATGCATGTGCGTGTTCTTGAAGCCTCAGCATAATCACTAGTCAGTAAATAAATATTATCATTTTACTGACTACAAACTGTAGTCTTTTAGTTTCTGAATGAAGTCAGATAATGATCATTTATGCCTAAGCACTCACTAGCTTTTAGCATGGCATTTGAATGCAATTATCCATCATAATGAATGGCAAAATAATTGTCATGTTGGATGATGAGTGTTTTTTTAACACAAAAGGCATTGTAATTATTCAACTGTAATAATTTACTGTTGCCACTATGAAGCACTCGGACTATGTTCCCTAAAACAAAACCTTTATAATGTAGATCTTGTTCTTTCTTATAAATGCCTTCTGGTTTCCAGACAGTCATGAAAAGCAGCATCAGACAAAGGGGGCAGTAAGCTGAGGGTTAGGAAATGCAGGGTTTGCTCCTCACTGTGCCATCAACTTGCTGTCAGCAATGCCTGTCTTCTTGTAAGAGACTTGGGGGTGAATCAGTTGAGTATGCTGCATGGATGTCCTTGAATGTATCTCCTGCAGAGATTCTTTCCTGTTCGCTGTCCTGGATTTTTTTCATTGCAGTGCCAAAACGTGAGGGTGAGGACAGCTGCAGCAGTGCAGTTGGATTTCTGTGAAGTTGTCTCCTTTAATAAGAGGGTTTTGCATTTTCATTTCTTTCTTTAGTGCAATAAAGCCCTGATGCTTATAAGTGGTGGTCCTGCTTTAGGGAATATTACTTTCAAACTTCACCGTTGTTCTTTTCATGACCTGCGGTGCTTGTGTTCTCATACACCTCTGGCTTGTTATTTCTCCTCAGCATGTTTTTTTCTGCTGTGTGTTGCTGTCATTACTGTAATGCCCCTGACATTATTGAAGTGATGACCTATTCGCAGAGGTCCCTTTTCTCCTCACTCCTTTAAAACTAACATTGACTGGGCAGCACTAAATATTCTGTTTTGTTGGGAGCTGTTGTCATTTGCAGTTGTGCTATTTTAGGTGCAGAGTTTGATGCGCCAATGTGCCTAGGGTATCAAACATTAGGCCATCAAATAAGTTCAGATGGTCTGTTACTTAATTTCTGCCAGACTCGATGGCTTGTGACAGCTAGCTGGCGTCGTGTGTAGAAGCTCAGACTGATGATGTGGTGATCACATACAAATTCACAGCTGACTGATCCCTCAGTTGGATTTTCTTTTGGACTCGGTGGGTGTTTTTTCCTAATTGATTTGTACTGCGTGTTGCTTCAGAATCTGCTGGATGATGTGGAGGAGTTTCATGAGCGTGCTCAGGAAGCTATGATTGATGAGGTGCCAGACTCTTCCAAGCTGCAGGAGTTGATAGACATGGGCTCTGGCCTTTATGTTGAACTGCCTGAACTGCCAAGGTTGAAGCAAGAGCTGCAGCAGGCACGGTGGCTGGATGAGGTGAGGTCCACCCTCTTGGATCCCCAGAGAGTCACCCTGGATGTGATGAAGAAGCTGATTGACTCTGGTGTGGGCTTGGCACCACATCACGCTGTGGAAAAAGCCATGGCTGAGCTGCAGGAGCTGCTCACAGTCTCAGAGAGGTGGGAGGAGAAGGCCAAGGTCTGCCTGCAGGCCAGGTGAGTGTTCCTTTCCAAACTGTTCTTACAGTCACGCACTTTGGTGTTTCTCATCCTCTTTTGAGAAGCGTGGTGGAAAGTTGGGTCCTTGAAGCTGTAGTTACCTTTCTTACTTAGTTGGGTTTTGGGGTTTTTTTTTTACCTCCCAGCAGTTAGCTTGCTCAAGCGTTGGATTTGAGATTGATGAATTGCAGAAGTGTTGATTCCCTATCATGTTGCACAGTGGCAGGAGGCTGAAGCTGTGGGTGTTGCTGCTGTCTTTGCTATTGATCCCCCTGAACAAAGAACTCTGACTGTGCTGCCAACAGCAGACAGCTTTCTTGGTGTTACGGGGTTGAGATGCTGTGCCCTTTGAGCTTGACTGTGCCAAGCCCGTCAGCTTTCTCACCTCCTGGTATTTGTAGCCCCCTCCAAGCACAGAGCCGTGGTATCCTACGCTGCATCGTGGTGATAAGTTGCATCACCAGCCTGTCAGATTTATGGCTTTAGATGACTGGCATTTTGGGAGAAGGCTGGAATTGGGTTTTTCTTACTCTAGACCTCGCCAAAGCATGATGGCTCTGGAGGGCATCGTGAACGAAGCCAAGAACATCCCTGCTTACCTGCCCAATGTGCTGGCACTGAAGGAGGCCCTGCAGAGGGCTAGAGACTGGACAGCCAAAGTGGAGGCCATTCAGGTAGGGGCTCCAGCAGGGACTGCCATCTTCTGCTTGCATTCTTCTATTTAGATGTCCTTTATTCCTAGCACCTCTCCTCACAAAGGGGGCCCAAAGAGAAGCCTTGCTATGGCTCTTAAATGTGCTTACTGGAGCTTGTGTACTTGATTTTCTTTTTGTGCATTTGTTTCCCTGCTGGCTATCCAATTTCTCTTCCTTTTATGCATTTCAGAGTGGATGTAAAAGCTAGCAAATGCATTATGATACAGTATTTGGTTTTGGAACTGTTCACCATGCTGTCACTGAACGTATTTAGCTGAAGCAGAGGATGCTCTCAGGTTTTCAGTTTTGGATCTGGCTGTGGAATTTTTTTTGTTGTTGTTATTTGTTTTCTCCCTAAGAGGTTGTGAGATTTAATGGCACTGATGGCCAGAATTTTCTGAAAGAGATGAATTAGTTCAGTAACCTCTCCTTCTACTGGTCTACCCACATAACTTGACCCAGAATCCTGTGATATTTTTGGGTGCTAATTGCCAAACTAGAACTGGTTATCTTATACCAGGTACTCGGTGGGAGTTGAAGTGAGAACCCCAACTGATTTCACATCAGCCCCTATACAGCTCTTGCTGTTAAACAGACAGCATTTAGATAGCTGGAAATGGAATGTTGTGTTACTCCCAAAGCCAGCTGGCCACGTCAAAATGACTGTTAAAATAAAAAATGTACGAGAGAATTGTTTAAAAGAACAGCAGATTGAAACACCGCCCTCCTTTCCTTTCCTATGGAACTCTATTTTAGCCAGTGACAAAATAATGCCTGGCTTGAAATGGGGCGGGCAGCCGATGTAAGGATGGAATTGTCGCCTTAGAGAAATTTCTTTCCCCCCAGAACGGCAGCAACTATGCATACCTGGAGCAGCTGGAGAGCCTGTCTGCCAAGGGCCGCCCCATCCCGGTGCGCCTGGAGGCGCTGCCCCAGCTGGAATCCCAGGTGGCTGCGGCACGGGCCTGGAGGGAGCGCACCGGCAGGACCTTCCTCAAGAAGAATTCCAGCTACAGCCTGCTGCAGGTGAGCAGCACACTGCCCTATGCCAGGAGCTGGGCCTGCCTGATGGCCCTCGGCTGTCTGGAGGGAAGGGCTGGCTCAGTTACACTGGTTTGCAGCTCCTTTTCACTAGAGAATGTGATTTCAAATGAAAAAGCTAGAAAGTCTGGTTGGTTAGTCCTGTTCTATGCATAGACAACTTCATCTCTTACTTTGGAAGGAAGAGGGAAAGTAAAGCTTTTTTTTTTTTGTCATTGAAGAAATGTAGGCCTGAAATGGACACGGACCTGTCTCAAATTGATAAATGTTTTCACTTGCCTCACTGTTTAAATGCGAAGAAAATAGATGTTTTATAAACTGTTTAAGAAAAATTAGTCATCTACTGTTTATTTCGCTTCAGTGGATGTAGTGACTGTCCTTGTTTTAATAAAAATCAATCATGCGTTTGAAGATCTATCGTATCTACTTGAGAGGCTTCCCTTTTCTAAGGAAGACAGTTCCAGCTCAACTGCATTCTCAGGGGCTTTATTTGTCATTCTCTTACGTTGTTAATTCTCTGTAGTTTGTCTTCACTTTTAGTGAGATGTCCAAATCCAGACAGAATCCCGACTCTTTGACTCCCTAGTGCTGTGTGAAGTGCAGTAATTACATTTTGTGTCTCAGAGAGGGTACTGATGTTTAATGTTTTCCAATGGGATTTTTCCTATTGCAGCCTCTTCATACTAATTTTTGTTCACTTTGTAATACACTCTAGATAGAGCTTTGTTTCTCTATATTCTTCTGCCTAACTAGTTATTTAATATGTTCTGGTCTTGAGTTTTCCTAAATGTAGCAATTTGAGCTTTCCTGTATTGAATTTAATTTGCTAGATTTTGTATTTAAGTGTGCATTCCAATTAGTCATGATGACTTAAAGCTTTATCCTTGTCCTTAAAAGTGCTTTTCAGCCTTTCATATTGTTATTGAAAGGCTTATAGTATATTTTTAGGGGGTTTTCAGGCACAAAATGGCTGATGTAAATATGAAATAATTTTTAAGAGTTGATTACTAAAGGCCCTTGAAGTGCATGTTGAACTACGGATGCCTAAGTGGATGTAGTATTTTGGTTAGCTATATGTATGACAGTGTAATCTGAATAAATTCTGTAATTCCGTCAGCAAACACAGTGGCCATCAGTTTGAGCTGCCACGTTATGGTTGCTGATGACATTCCAGTTGCATAACTGTGAGATACTTCTCTCCTTAGCTGCTCATTCTCTTTCTTCTGGCATTGGCTGACAGGTATCACAGGGGTTGGATTGCTGGGTAGTTCCTGTTCCCTGGTGACACCGTTGTCCTTCCCTGGTGAGATGTGCCTGCCATCCTTGGCTCTGACCGCATGGGTTTCCTTGCTGGTTGCAGGTCCTGAGCCCACGCACGGATATCGGAGTTTATGGGAGCAGCAAGAATCGGCGCAGGAGGGCCAAGGAGTTGATGGAGAAGGAAAAGGAGAAAGATCTTGACCTGGAATCCCTGAGTGAACTGGAGGATGGGCTGGAGGAAGCCAGGGATGCTGCAGCTGTGGTAAGGAGCAGGGAAAGGTGGTGTCTCCTGCTGTGTGGGTTTAAGTAGTCTCTAATCTGTAGAAATTGTAGGGAAGAACTGATAAATGAATTTCACTGAAAAAGGTACCTCATAATATGGTGGTTGACACGAGAGTGTAGTTCAACTTTATTGCAGTGAAAGTAGAGGGAAGCACAGTTCAGAGTGTAACTGCTGGTATTGAATACCATTGGGGATGTGTAAGACTTAATGCTCTTGGGTTAATATCTGTGGCTGCTCATTTAATATTAACATTTATTGAAAGCATGAAGTATTGAGATGCAGCTCTGCCTTAACCAGAACCAGCACATAGTTGGTTAGGTCAGTTTTGTGGTCAGCCTGCAAATGCTTGGTCATGGACACTGCTGTGTAGGAAATGTTTTATTTGGTTCCTCTGGTTTGGAGGATATTCATGCTGCTGATGAGAAGAATTTGCTGTCATCTGGCTGCCTTTTTCTGGGGAACAAAGCAAATACATGTAGGGCCATTAATATGGGTTATACACAATGTATTTTACTGTAGTATCCTTGGTTATGGTTACCTGCATGGAAACATTAAGGAGGTGCAAGTTGCTTCAGAAGATACTGGTCACTCAGATGCTTCTGAAACAATGCTCAGCTCCATTGTCTTGGTAAACAGATGAATGCAACAAATTCTGACTTCTCTGGAGTCAAAACCTGTCCTTCTGGTGGCCTGATATTACAAACTTCAGAAAGTTCGTAGATATTGAGAAGGTTATCTAAAGTTTACATAGCATCTCTATCAGAAGGACTCCAGGGAGTAATGAGCAACTGAGGAGGAGGTATCTTAGATAAAGTTTTAATTAGATCACATAGTGGCTAAATTTGGGGCTAGTTTAGATCTCTGGATCTGTTTGGGTTGGCTGGTTTTTTCCCTTTTCCTGTGTTGCTAATAAAATGCCATCTCTCTTAGCTGTGAAGGTCGTGACGTGTTTTTGTCCTTGCTGGGCAGGTGGCTGTGTTCAAGGAGCGGGAGCAGAAGGAGATCGAAGCCATGCATGCTCTCAGGGCAGCCAACCTGGCCAAGATGACCATGGTGGACCGGATCGAGGAGGTGAAGTTCTGCATCTGCCGCAAGACGGCCAGCGGGTTCATGCTGCAGTGCGAGCTGTGCAAGGACTGGTTCCACAGCGGCTGCGTGCCCCTGCCCAAGAGCAGCTCTCAGAAGAAGGGCTGCAGCTGGCAGGCCAAGGAGGTGAAGTTCCTGTGCCCCCTGTGCCAGCGCTCGCGCCGGCCGCGGCTGGAGACCATCCTGTCGCTGCTGGTGTCCCTGCAGAAGCTGCCAGTGAGGCTGCCCGAGGGGGAGGCCCTGCAGTGCCTGACGGAGCGAGCCATGGGCTGGCAGGACCGAGCACGCCAGGCCCTGGCCACCGACGAGCTCTCCTCTGCCTTGGCCAAGCTCTCCGTGCTCAGCCAGAGGATGGTGGAGCAGGCAGCTCGCGAGAAAACGGAGAAAATCATCAGCGCGGAGCTGCAGAAAGCAGCGGCTAACCCCGACCTGCAGGTAGGGACGGGAATAGCTTGCTTCTTTCACTGTGCTTGCCCTCATTTAGTGTGTCAAAATGCCTTGTTCCTCTTGGAGAACTCTGAGGGGAGGGCAATGAAAAGCTGAGCACTGCACATGGTAAAACTTCTTCCTTAGCTCAGTGCTCCTCAGGTTTTGGCTGGTTTCTGTTGGGTACAGTGCTGCTCCAGGAACAGGCCTGTTGCTCTGTACTCACTGTCAATAGCACCTGCTGAAGGTGCTCGTAAGAAACATCAGGTCAGCTGGATACAGGCCTCAAGATGTGCAAAACAGTTGCTCCTTTGGTGTCCAAATGCTGCTTTGGTGTCCAAATGCTGCTTTGGTGTCCAAATTCCATTTTCCTCTTGACAGAATCCAAGGTCTCAGTATTCATAATTTCTCATGGATTGTCATTCCCAGGCCTTGGGTGTCTTGTTAGTAAATTCCAGCGAGGAATGTAGTCAAACACTGATAATTCCATAGCTGACCTCTTCACCTGGAGAGTGAGGTCAGGTCATGCTGTGGTGAAGAAGCTGTAATTTGCAGCACTGAAAAGCGGTATCTAGGTCTTTCTAGTCACTATTATTAAACAACAGGTAATCAGAATCTAATGAAACATTTTACTTGGGTATTTCCCTATCTCTTCTCACATCTTGCTGTAGCTGGTCTCTTTTGTGATGTCCAGGCAGGTATCCTTTCTTTGTTAATAACTCTTCAGGTTTTTACAGATTTTTCCTGGAAATTCTATTGTTTCACTTCCATATTCCATTTTTTTTTTTTTTTTTAGGGACACTTGACAAGTTTTCAGCAGTCAGCCTTTAACAGAGTGATAGGGAGTGTGTCCTCATCCCCACGGCAGACTTTGGATTATGATGATGAGGAGACAGATTCTGATGAAGACATCAGGGAGACGTATGGCTATGACATAAAGGTAAGTAATCCAGAGTGGTTTATTTGCATGGAATTAATACAGAACACCTGCCCTTTATTAATCCGTTTTTTCAGAATATTTATTATATCTTAAGCTGTGTATATTTTGCCCTATCTGTGGCAGAAGAGGAACTTCTTGATTTTTTTTTTTCTCTGAATGTCCCCATTCTCGGAACTATTGTGAAGTTTTGTAATGTTTTTGTGCTAAATTTCCGAAGTCATGTTTGAATTTCAAAAGGTGCCTCAGTGCTGAGGAAGAACTATCTACATAACTCCTGCATTCATCCACCATTTAAGTAGGGATGTAATTTTTGGCTTTATCTCTGATGGAGTCCTTCAGAGAAGGGCTCTAGGAGCAGCAGGCTGCTCAGTCTCAATAGAATTCACTTTGAAGTAGGTATTCTCTGGATTCAGATGCTGCACGTTTACTGCGGGTCTTTTTCAGGACAATGCCAGTGTAAAATCTTCCAGCAGTTTGGAGCCCAATTTGTTTTGTGATGAGGAAATCCCCATTAAATCAGAGGAGGTGGTGACACACATGTGGACTGCTCCCTCCTTCTGTGCTGAACACGCCTATTCCTCTGCTTCTAAAAGCTGCTCTCAAGGTATTTGCTTTTGTATACATTGAGATAAAATGAAGTCAATAACCAGGATGAGAGTCAGTGAGGAGTGGAACTGCTCTGTTATCCATGCTAGTTGTACAGGATATGTTGTCTAGAGGAGCATACAGCAGAGTTACATTGCAGTTAGTTTCCTGAGATACATAAACCTGTGCCAGTGTGTTGGGGTTGTTACTGTTTCCACTTTAAGATGTTGTAAAAGATACGTCATTTCTTTTGGTTTTGACCTCTTCCTTTTATCTTTATGTGGCGTTGCCTGGGGAGGTTTAGATTGGCTATTAGGAAAGGTTTCTTCACTGGAAGGGTGGTGAGGCATTGGAACAGGCTGCCTGGGGAAGTGGTGGAATCACTGTCCCTGGAAGTGTTCAAAAGACAGGCGGGTGTGGCACCTGGGGACATGGTTTAGTGGTGGGCTTGGCACGGACTGGATCATCTTAGAGGTCTTTTCCAGCCTTAAGGATTATGTGTCTTGGCTCCTGTCTGAAAGGTTCTGGCACTCCAAGGAAGCAGCCTCGCAAGAGCCCGCTGGTCCCTCGCAGCTTGGAGCCCCCCGTGTTGGAGCTGTCACCTGGAGCAAAAGCTCAGCTGGAAGATCTGATGATGGTAGGAGATCTACTGGAGGTATCTCTGGATGAAACTCAGCACATCTGGAGGATTTTACAGGCCACTCATCCACCCTCTGAGGACAGGTTTCTTCATGTCATGGAGGTAGGGAACAAAAAACTCACCACATTCTGTTGATGGATTTTTATAAAGATGATCTTGAATAGCTGAGTGCTCAGTTGCTTGTCATGTCTGGATTTCACCTGGAGAGAGTAGTAGATTAGAGAAAATAACAGAATAAGTGATCCAGAAATTCAGTTCCTGATCACTCATGCCACAGCACTGTCCTCCACAGTTAACCATATTCAGAACAGTTTTCTCAAACCTTCGTTTAGAACATAACAGGTTAAGGGAGGAAGCACTTCTCTTGATTATGCCTGGAAACAGAACTAATCTGCACAACAGTTACAGGAAACATTTAGGAAGATGAAAAGTTACACTTAGCTTATATAACACGATACTTGTATGTTACTGAACCTTGTTACTGAGGAAAACATGCTTTGATAATGCAGACAACAAGGTTCCTCTTCTTCCTCAGAATAACATAGACATAGCAATTTTTAACTGATATACTGTGGAGATGTGCTGATTGCTTTGCCCAGCTGCCAGTGGATCAGGCAGGTTTATCTGCTGATTCTGAGGTCTAGTTAAAATCACTTAGCTACCTTGGTGCAGAGGGCAAGGGATGTGTGCTGGAAGAGGAGATCTGCTGCTGGGTTGAAGAGCTTCAGTGGAACCCATTTTTTATCATCTGTCAGCTGCAGCTAGGGGTCAATTTGTCCATGTGTAGCTCTGGATTTTATGATGGCTTGTTGGGTTACTGCGCTGCACAGGAAGAATATAATATGATGGTTCTTTCTTGGCTTTTTGGTGGTGTGCAGTAGTACAAGATGGAAGGTTGCATGCTGTGAACAGTGAGGTTAGGTGAAAATATTAATTGGTGTCTCATTTTCTGTGTGCCATCCATACACAGTGGGTGAGTTAAAGTGTTGCCAAACTGCATCAGTTAGAAGTGTGGAGTATAAAACTGCCTCTGCCTCCCAGGTACTGCTGCTTTACCACCTTTCACCCCCAGTAGTACCTAACCTTAATGTTGTTTTCATGTAATGGGTTTGGCAGGGAGTTGATGGAAGAGCAGTTTGAATGCCAGCAAATAACAATTTATAAATAATATGCCAGACTGTTATATTAATAGTTAAGCAAAGCTTTTTTCCAGGGGAGTGGGGGTGAGGAGTGTAGAGTGTGTGTGCATTACAACATTTTCTGGTTAACCTTTATGAATACTTGCTTGACCAGAATTGCTCATTTTGAATTGAATATATTCTATGTCTATTTACATAGGAAATAAGTAGACTTCTGTGAAATAATCTTGAGAGGATTGGGTTTTGGGTGGAGTGGCTATATTAAGTAATGTACAGTAAACAGACTCTTTACTGGTTTATAATATGTTCTTAATCTATTAATAATTAAGGTTAAAGTATATAGCTGCATTGCCTGAAATCAAGGCAGTGCTGTTTGTACAGAGGGCTACACAAGTGAATCTTTCAGGTGTGAATGGGACCTGTCAGTGTGAATTCTACCTGCAGGGACAGAGCTGGCCAGTTTGAAGCCCCACTTGTGATCTGAATCTGTTATTTAAGAGCTCTTGATGACGCCAGGATATTTACACCGTCTGCCAGTTTGGAAGCTGTTCAAATAATGGATGTTGCTTTCTCTTCTTGCTTGAGTTGATGATACATTTTAAGAATTCACCAATTACTCTTCCTTAATCTCCAAAACAGCAGTTGCTTTCTCTCAAAAATAATTACAGGCAAGACTGACCTCGGATGAAAAATAAGCAAGAGCATCTAAAAAATGATTAATCTTCTCAACTTCTATTAAAAAACAATGTGAGAAGGGAGTTGTAATTATTGCTTATTTTGCCTTCCTACACTTGCTGATAATTTACTTTTTCCACTGGGTATTTTTGGCTGATTCTACTTTGACAGAGTTGATAACACTTAGGAAGTTTTTACAGTATGGTGAGAATGAAGTTAAGGGCCTTTTTTGTTTAGAATTTGTAACAGTATCTTGTTGCCTAGATTTCTCCATGCTGTGTAGGGGTAAAGGTAGAGGTAAGTGCATTTCTCAGACCTCAGGTATGCAGGAAATTTGTATTTGAGTAAAATGTGTATCTTTTTCTGTGAAGGATGACAGCATGGATGAAAAACCACTGAAGATGAGAGGGAGGGACTCTTCTGAGAGGAAGCGGAAGCGAAAACTGGAGAGAGCGGAGCAGTTCTTTGGAGATATGAAACAAAAATCTAAAGAGCTGAAAAAACTGGAAAAACCTAAGAAGAAGAAGCTAAAACTCACCATGGATAAGACAAAGGAGCTGAACAAACTGGCAAAGAAGCTGGCTAAGGAAGAGGAGCGGAAGAAGAAGAGAGAGAAGGCAGTTGTGGCAAAGGTAGAACTGGCAAAGGAGAGCACAGAGAAGAAAAGAGAGAAGAAGGTTCTGGACATCCCCTCCAAGTATGACTGGTCAGGAGCAGAAGACTCAGATGATGAGAATGCTGTGTGTGCTGCTCAGAACTGCCAAAGGCCCTGCAAGGACAAAGTGAGTTTCCCCTTAGCTCTGTCACAGGCAATTCTAAGTCAGAACCTCTATGCCAGGTAATATTTAAGTTGAGCAGCATGAGAAACCAAAGTGGTGTGGTTAGAAATGAGAGAGGATTGAGTAATACATGGGTATGGTACTCTGTGTTGGCTGGGGAGTTGAACTTCTTCAAGCTGTGTAATTTTTGGTTGACTATGTGCAACATGCATTGGCTGATTCAGGGGACTAATTCTTTGACTCAGGAAGAAATGTTCCTGTCTTTACTGCGTTTCTGAGCAGGAGTGGGATGTGTGATGTTCCTAAATGAAGTAGATCTTCTGTATTTCTTGCATACACTCTGTTAACAGTGGTGCTGCAAGCTGAGTGATGTACAGACTTCAGTGGTTCATTTTGCTTGTTGGAGATAAATAATCAATTATTGTAGAGCTGATTGGATTATTACAAAAGAAACTTGATTTGCATCTCTCTGTAGTACTGCCTGTCATGATTGTCAGCTTCTAACAGACTGATCAAAAATTTTTTTCAAAATGTTTTTTTCTGTACATTTCTGTCCTTTTGTACTTTACACAGGTGAATGCCATACTTGTCAGAAAATGGCAGATACAGGGATGTAATGACTGAAGCTGCAGCTGTTGATGTCCATTACTAATCACTTTGGAAAACTTGTCCAGGAGTAGTTGGCTACAAACTGAAGTAAAATCTGCATAATGATAATGTTTCTTCATTTTATATAGGTTGCCACTGCTGTTGTTTTTCTGATACAGTTTTACATTCCCCTGTAAGTGGAAAGCAGAACTACAGCAGTAACAATTTTATAGCTGTACCAGTGGATGCCATTAAAATGGAGAATCTTACCCTGCAAATCTGAGTTTCTGCCCACTGACTCCAGTTAACATGTACTTTTATTCAAGGAATTACAGAAATCAAATAATTTTTTTTCCTTCCTACATTCTAACTCATTTTTTGTCTTTTTCAAATTGCTCTACAGCAAGTTCAGCTCAAAGTTCGTATTGTAGCTTAAATGTTCTGACACTTAGGACTTAGAAAAGCCCTGTTTGATAATGCAGTCTAAGAGGGAGTGTGTGGAGACTCTCACCTATGCTGAAGTAACCATTCCTGAGCATTTTAAATGTCTTTTAGCACACCTCCTTTCTTCTGAGGAGAGCTGAGTCATCTTCCTGAGGAGTAGTAGAGTGTTTTTGTATTGTTGCAGTGTGAGGAGGAGGCAAGAGGGGCAAGGTTTATTGGAAGAGTTAGCTTTTACTGAACTGTTTAAACAAGCTCTGTTGGGGCATTAATTTTTGCCCCAGAGTTTTTATCTTCTCGGTATCTCAGGCAGGTTTAACAGAAGGTGTTTTCTTGGCAGGACCCGTGCCTGTGTGTCCTTCCCTGTAACAGGCTGTGTTGCTGGTGTGCTCTCTTGCAGGTGGACTGGGTGCAGTGTGACGGGGGCTGCGATGAGTGGTTCCACCAGGTGTGTGTGGGGGTGTCCCCAGAGATGGCAGAGAACGAGGATTACATCTGTATAAACTGTGCCAAGAAGCCCCTGCAGGGCCCCGGCAGCCCTGCCCACGCCCCTCCTGCGCCCTTCCTGTTGAGCTACAAACTACCGATGGAAGATCTCAAGGAGACGAGTTAGCAACGACTCCAGGGCCAGAACTGGTTGGGAAATGGACCACTGGAGCCCTCGGGAGGAGAGGGTTTGAAGCTGATGTAGCCCCTGAGCTTCTCTTGCAGGATGTACAGACGTGCAGCGCGGTCGGCCGGGCCCCGGGACAGCGGGAACGGCCGGGCACGGCGGCACCGGCACGCGCCGCCCCACGGATCCAGCCAGCGTCTCCTGACCCGAGCGTGGCCATCTCGGAGGGTGCCTGCGCCTCTCAAGGACTGAGCAAACCCCAGGCTGTTAGATTAGACCCTTCGGGGTGGTAGAAGTACGTGTTGGCAGCGGAGCTGGCCTGGAACTGCTGGGCACAGGCTGGAGCTCTTACACCTACCAGGTTTCCCTAAGGAGGTGACTTTGGAAGTGATCTTTGCCTCTCCACGCCGAGCCAGTGTGTAGAGCAATGTCTTGGGAGAGTGAAATTGCCTCCGCGTCCGGGCAGCTAACACTACACTATAAGGGTGGGAGCAAGTGGATAAATTTCTTTTAATTTCTCTTTTGTAGCTAAAGGGCAGAGGAGCTCATAATCTCAGAAATCAGCAAAGGTTCTGTTTACCAAAAAAGAAACCCAACTCTACTCCACTAGGCAAAATTTTTTCCTCAGTGGGAAACAACCGATCTTCCTGTCCTGAGGAGGGCCAGAATGGTAATGTTTAGGTAGACCAGAACTTGGGAAGAGCAGAGTGCTTCCCTCTGCACAGGGATGCTCTCTCCTGTTCTAGGCTTTGCTTAGAGTTCTGCACTCCTGCACGTTAAAGTCGTGTGGCGCAGGATGGAGCTGGCAAGGAGGTACAGCACCCAGGGCACAGCTTCTGAGATCTGTACCCAGGGATGGGAAGGAAAGAAGACAGCCCACTTACCTCAGAGGTTACACTGACATGTGCTTCTGTGAAAAGTTTCACTCACAACTCTTTCCGGTATCACCAGGCTACGGGCATGGCCTCCTGTGATACCAGCAGACAGTCTGCAGATACTGCTCACAGTGCAAACCCCTCCCTGCTGGCTTTGCTGGATGTGTACCACTGTACAATCAGCAACAGTTCTTGTTTGAAGTTGCCCCTGGCTTTGCCAGGGGACCAGAGGGCTTGGGGTCATCCTGGGTGACAGTTGTTTTAGTAAATCCATTTTTAAAGAAGGACTTGTTTTTACTTTTTTCTAAATGTCTCAGACTACTGACTTGTTCTATAAATAGATTATTTTTCTTTGATTTTTTTATACTTACCACTGTTAACCAGCAGCACAGACAGAGGTTCACAAAGCAAAAACCTGCCCGTGGGCTTGGGTTTTTTTACTCCATTCCTTCCTTGTAGTACAAGGAATTAGCAGTTACCTTCCCCATTCTAGCTTGACCAGCTGCCTGTGTTTAAATAGGTAAATACATTTCATGTGCTACCTTTGTGTTTGGGTTTGTTCCTGTTAGTGGGGCATCTGGGCCTTAATGACTCCAGTGGATGCTGGCCTCGTGTATGTGAATGTCTGAAGTCAGCCCCTGGGCTGTCTCGTCCCCCTCTCCACTCACTCCCTATTGTGTTTCCATCCTTCTGCAGTTCTAGGAGTGTTGTAAGTAGTGTCCAGTCTTACTAGGAGCTGGATTGGGATTTAAAGAAATATTGACAAAAACAAAAGTGTGCTGTCTTGACTGTTCTGTGTCCCTTCTCTTGTTCTCGAGTATTTGGAAGTTTATTTATCTGGCAGAATTATCCATCCAAAAAAAAAACCAACTCAGCTCAGGTAGACAGAACTTTATTGTTTTCTTCTATGTGTGCCTGCTACCTGGGAAGAGGAAAACGTGCAAAAGAAAAAGAAATAAGATGGAGGGCAGAAGATCCAGAGTCTTGGGAGCTTTGAGTGCGAATTGGACACAGAGTTCTAATTCCTGCTCCTTAAAGACTTAGTGTGGTGTTAAAAGCAAAAGCAAGCTGTGGTTAGGCATGTGGCTGAACGGGCACCCTAGCAAACTTAAGAGTATTATTTGTTTACTTATTTATAAAGGAGTCTATGCTTTAGATAGACATACCCTCTTTTTGCCTCCAATTACTTTTTTTTTTTTCTTCTCAATGTACATTTAGTTTTGGTAAACTGATTTAAACAGTTGTTACGTTTCCTTCAAGCTTTAACTGATGGTACTACATAAATGTTTCCCTATATGGAGTGGATAAACGATCTGTCACAGATGTTTAATCGTTCCAGAAGTAGACTAGTACAAGATTTCTTAAAGAATCCCAGTGTTCTGTATTCTTTCCTGACTCCTAGAATTTGTGACACAACAGGGAAAACATGGTTAGCATCTCCTGTTAGCCACTGAGCATATCCTTGTAACCATTCCTGCGTTCTCTGTCGCCATGAAGTCGTTGTGTGTAATTGCCATCAACTGGAAAAGAGACCTCTGAGTAAACCTGCACTGCATGTTCCTGTTTCTCTGCCTACAAGGTGTGCTGGAGAGTGTTGGCAGTACCACTGGTTACAGCAAGGTGAAAACAAACAGCTCTACAACCAACCGTGGTCGTTCTGCTTGTAACAAGCACAGGAAAGAGCTCACAACGGAAAGAAACGTGCAAATCGTATGCAAAAGTCACGTTTTTAGTAGCTGTTCCTCATGTAGCCACGTGGAGAGCCTCTGTTCCACTGTTGGAAGGAGGTTGCCACATTTTTTTTCTGGTCACAGATGTCTCGTCTGCTTTTGGATAAGGTGTTCATAAACTGAAGACCATTATTAGCTTTACATCTTATTGTTTTAAGCTTGTTTTTTAAGAGCGTAATTCCTATCAAAGGATTGCTGATAGTATGAACTTATGAATAAATGTTAACTTTTGGAAAAACCTGTAGTTAGTGGTTGAAAAACCCAAAGCTACAGCTGTGGTATTGCCTCCAGATCCTAGGAGTTTGAATTTTTATAAAAGCATATGCAGAGAAGCTGGCCAAAGCCAAGATAAAATGTTCTTACAGGTCTGCTGCAGCTGTGGGAAAACTCTCTCATGCTTTGGGGGCAAAATCTCAGTACACAAAAAATATTAGCTCGTGTATCTAGAAAGGTACATGTCTTAATGCTGTAGTCTACAAAGGCTACTTGCCACGGCTGGTGTTATTTCTTTTCATGTGTCTGACACAAAAGGTCAAAGAAATTACCTGAGCTGTTGTGAGGAGCTGAAAATGGCCAGGGCTCGAGTTGTATAGCTTGTACAAATGATGTGTTTTCAGGTTCTTGTGAAAAACAAGGCCTGGAAATTGGCAGCTTTGCTTGCAGAGAGATAAGTGTTACTGCTGACCTTCAGTACCACTGCCTTTAGGATTTATGCTTTTGACAGAGCTGTAGCTGAATGCTTGTGCAGCCTGGACCGCTGGTAATGAAGACTTAAGAGGTAATATTGTTGATATTATGGGAATTATCTGGAGGGCTTGGAACACAGTCACACAGCACAAGGTAACAGGCAGTTGTCTGCTGTTACCAGCCACACTGAAACTTCTATTGATCTTTTCAGTTTTTAGAATCACAGAGTAATTTAGGTTGGGGGCTATTTCTGGGGGTCATCTAGGTCAGCCTCCTGACCAGAGCAGTGCCAGCTTTAAAAAGTAGGTGAAATTTTTCAGGGCTGTGTCCAATAAAATTTTGAGTATTTCCGGGGAGGAGCATTCAATGGCTTCTCCAATTTCCCATTTGGTTTTGTAGCATCTTCATTGTAAAATTCACTTGCTGTAATGTTCCTGTTGCCAGAGTCTGGCTCCATTTCTCTAATTTCTGATTTTCTCTAATTGTCCATTAGGTAGTTGGAGAGTGCAGGTCCTGCAGCCTTGGTTTGCAAGCTGAACAAACCCAGCTCAGCCTCCCTTGAGCCATGGCATGAGCTGCAGCCTGCTGGCAGCCTTGGTGGTCCGTGTTGCAGGTTGGTCAATGTACTGAGGAGCCCAGTAGCCCTGGATGTGTTACTGTAGATAGAGCTCACAGGTGTTGGATACATGGGGGGAAATCCCTTCCTGTAACCTGCTGCTCATGCTTTTGCTGTGCAGCCTCCTACAGGGCTGGCCTGTATAGCTGCAGGTACTGCCGACTCCTTTTCATTCTTAGCCCCGGGTCTTCTGGTTTAAAATTTCTCAGATGCAGAACTTAAACTTTCCATCAGCACACTGCTTCAGCCAGGAAAGATCCAGTGGCATGGGAGCTCCCTCCTCCTGTGCTTTGGGCTCTGCTGCTCCTGTCCTCTGCCAGCATTGTTTGATGTCACATGAGTGTGCTCTATGCCACTACCCAGGTGGGTAACAAAAAACACCCGAGGTGCTGCACTTGCAGCTGTCCATCTCCAGGATTTCAACTTGGTGACCGCTCAAGTCTGAGCGTAGAACTCCACCCCATTTGTCACTGCCACTGTAGGTTGGCCATCCACTCCCTAAGCGTGTTTTTGCTGTAAGTCAGGGTAAGCACCCACTGCTCTCCCCTTGTCCACAGAGTTCCTCACAGAAGGCAGCCAGACTGGGCTGAGGTTATAGTGGTGACTGTTACCAGTCACATTATCCCTCATGGGTGTGGATGTTGGTTTGAGGAGGATTGGGTCCATCATCTTCATTGAATGGACAATGATGAACAGAGGGTTCATGACAGTCTATCAGGAAGGTGATCTTATTTTTCTTAGGGTTCAGATATTTTCCTAGGGCTGGAAAAAGTTCAGTATAATTCCTGAAATAACTGTTAAAATTGCTGTAAGAAGTTGAGTGCTGTGGTCTGCTAAAAGCAGGATTTGAGGCTTACTCCAGTTAGCTGCAAAGAAAAAGCAGGGAGCTCCTTCACATGCTCTCCAGCTGTGGTCACTAAGAATGTGTTTGGTCAGCCTGCCTGAAGCAAACAGGAACTCTGCCTGGAGCACCAGTGCAGCAGGAGGTGCAATAAATCCAGCCCTTATCAGCATTCTAGCCATGCTGGCTTTGGGAGGGTGATAAATGTGTGCAGCAGCTGGAAACTGCACAGCAGGACATGGAGAGCATTGAGCTTTGTGTCATGGGATGGCACAGCACAAGCGAGGGCCAAGCTGTAGGTAAAGGAAATGAAAGCAGCAAGGATTTATTGAAAAATATTTGTAAGGGGCTGTGCTTGGGATGGCTTTGAAACAAAAGCTGTGCTGCAGTGAATAGTTCTACTCTGAGGCAGGGCATTGTGTCTTATTGGGAGGCTTTTCAGAGGTCAGTTTTTGGTAGTCTCTGTATCACCCTCCACACCCCCCCCCAAAAAAAAGGCATTGAAGGCCAAGGGCCAGAGGGAGCTGCTGTGGGTGTTGATACCTGAAGAGAGCAGGCAGCTCTGCACACAGCTCCTGGCATGATGGTTGGTGTCTGTGGCCAGCCTGGCACCTGCTCTCACCGTGTGGGTGACAGGCCAGCAGGACAAAGGGCTGATCCTTGTGCAGGTTGGTGCAGCCCCTGCTCAGCTCAGCCCCAAGCAATGGCACAGCTGCTGCTGGGCTGGACAGCAGCAGCAAAGCCCACACAAGCCCATGCTGTGCATTTGACAAACAGCTCAGGTGTTAGTGAGAGGTGGGATGAGTAGCACACTGTTTACTTCTGTCAGCTAGTGATTTAACTTTTCACTTCATACAGCTGGGAATTCAGTTCATCTAGACATTGTCCGTGTATTGATAGCACTACATCCCATCATTTCCTTTCCCTATGGTCTCTTAGGCAGGAGGTAGATGCTTTAGCTTTGCCTAGAAGCATTCCTGGGAGAGACAGTGGCTGCTGAGAGCACCTGATGGAGAGGTGGAATCATGGGCAGCACCGTGCCCGATGCTGAGGGACCAGCGCCAGGTGAGAGAGAGCGTGGTGCTGCTGCCAGAAGGGGAGGCTCTGCTGGTGCATCCTGGTACCAGGTTTGTATCCTACTGGTAAGCTTTGGACACAGCCCAGGTTTTCACTTCCTGGGCCTTACCATCTACCAGGGCTCTGGTTTCCTCTGGCTTCTGCAACAGATGGTCTTGGGATGGTCAGACTGGGATTTAGGGCACACAGAGAGAGTACACAAAGCTGAACAAATAAATAATGGGAGAGTGCACAGCCACAGGAAAAGTGTTCAGAACTTACAGGATTATTTTTTCTTGCTAGGTAATGTGTTTCTAGGAAGCTGATGGTCAGATGTCTGTTTGGAGCAGACAGTGGGCATGACCTTTGTGTTTACAGAGCGTGCAGCGGCTGCTGCTGGACAAGCAACACCTAAGATTTCTGCCAAAAGGAGCTCACTCTGCTTTGCTCTAAGCAGCAGCTGTTCCATGTCCTTGTTTCTCAGCTCTGGTGATCTCAGAGAAACACGATTGTTTCTTGTGCTTTTTACTTTTGTCCCCCAAGGGCTTTCCATGACACCTTGGGCAGTCCCTGTTCTCAGGGAAGTGAGGCCAAAGGAAATCAGGACAAACTCCCTTTGCAGCCTTTTGTTTTGCTCCTCCCAAACTGCTTTTCCTTTGCAGCAGGGGAGGTGTCACCTCCCACCCTCCTAGGGCTGCCTGGCTCTTTCCACAGAAGCTGTGTGCCTGCAGACTGTCCATTGGCATCACTAGGACACGATTTGGGCAGCAGGAACACAGCTGTTTCCTGGTTTGCTCATGTGAATCCACAGGTTCTGTTCTAGCACTAGGGTGTATGCAGTTCAAACCTTGTAGCAGGAACCTTTCAAGGTAAATCACAAAGACCAATCTCCTTTTTCCTCTAGATCCCAGTTATGGTGAACACCAAAATTAAAATTTCCACTGGCTCCATGTTTTCAATTATTTCCCCAATCTGAACACATCGCCATGTCTTTCTTTCCTTCCCTGATCACCACGAAAGCTTTGTATTTGGGCTGTGACAAACTTACTGAAGGCACATGCCCAGCACTTGTCAGGTGATGGGCAGGCAGTGCCTGACCCTCTGGTTAGCTTGCAGGGATCAGGGATGAAGTGTCCTTGTCCAAAAGAGCAGTGATGCTATGAGCTGTCAGGCTGAAGGGAAACAGTTCATGTTCGTGGTGGCAATACCTCGTGTTTGGGTGTGTTTCTTCATGGGACCTTGATCTGGTCAGCCCCCTGAGCATCACTCTGAATTCATGGCAAAAGGCTGACGTGGCTTGGAATTTGATAGTCAAAAATGGCATGGAGTGAAGCTGATGAGCAGCAGCAGCAGCCACCCTCCAAAGGGCTCTCAGGCCACCTTCTCCTTGGAGTGTGTGTGAGTCAGACAAGCAGACAAATCCGTGTGCCACTAAACCCTCTGTGCCTGGGCACCCCTTCCCTGCCCCACTGCCTCTCCTCCTCTTGGCTGGAAGGGTTACTTTTCTGCAGGCATCAGCTGCATCTGGTTTGAAGCTCAACTTTTTCATCTGTGGCACTCATCAATAGAAAAAAAAAAAAAAAAAAGATTGCCTTAAGTTATCAAAACTGACAAATTACTTACTTTTTTTTTTTTTTTCCTTTGAGAAGAAATGCATAAGCCTTGGTGCCATGTGTTGCAACTGACTACCAGAACAGGAATGACTTGTAGACAAGATCAAGCCATGGTATGAAGGCTTGTGATTCTTGCTTCAGGCAGAGTTCCACCCACCTGGGGAGCTGAGTGAGGGCTCTGGGCCTTGCTTCTGTTGTGTCTCAGAGCCCTGCAGTGGGTCAGTGCTGTCTGCAGGGACCTCAGCAGGGCAGCCAAGGGCAGGTTGTAGAAGAAGCCTGGCAGCACAGGTCTCTCTGCTTCCTCCTGCACTGCCTTGGGCTGCTGGTGACCAGAGGAGCAGAGCAAGAGACAAGCTGCTGCTGCTGAGCAGTGGCCAGGAGCTGGTGCCTCTCACTCACTCCTTGTGCTCAGGCAAGGGCTGCCTGTGATGTTTTTAAGGGAGAACATCTCCTGGCAGTGCAGGGATTTTTTAAACATCTGCTGTAATTCTGATTTTTGGAAGCTGGAAAAACCAAACTCATGTTTTATTTCTTTCTGACTTTTTTTTTTTTTTAAATGCCCAAGTTTTCACTTTGTCAACTTTTGCATAGAAAACTACTTTGTGAGAAACTTCTGAAGACCTCTCAGTCTGTCAACCAAGGACTGATTATTGCTTTCCTTCCTGAATGGAAACGTTGTGTTCTGAGTAGTTACCAGCCCAGTAGTTCTGAATTCAAAAGTCCCAGAATAGAAACCTTGTGCTCTGAGTAGTTACCAGCCCAGTAGTTGTGAATTAAGAAGTATCTTTTTGTCTTTTCTTTAACTTTTTTAGAGTATTTAAGTAAGTATGGGCAGATGCTCTGAGATCACTGCCCAGATCTTTGCTCATGTGTGCAAAGGGCCAGTGTTGAATGGGGACAGGGTACTAAGGAGAAGTCCAAGCAGAAGTAAGGTGCAGATCTGCCTCCTGCACTCCTGCTGCACCTGTGGTTGTGCATGCAAAGTGCACACCCAAGGAGCACCTCTGCTTTCATCCAGGTCTGGGCACAGCCCAGGGAGCGGTGACAGGAATCTGCAGCTCTGCTGCTGCTGGGAATTCCTGTTGGAACCACAGCAGGTTGAGGGGCACTGCTCATTTGGTCTCAGCTGATCTCCTTTGCTCTGCCATGGTCATGGAGAGGGACAAACCAGCACAGTCACCTGCATGGCGAGCACCGTGTAAGCTCCTGCCTGCAGAGGAGCAGGGGAATGGCAGTGATATCCTCAGGAGCAGCTTTTCCAGCACTCTCAGCGTGCCAGCCCACACTCTAAGCTGTCCCTGAGCTCTGGCTCGTGCAGAAGTGTCCCCTGTTTGTCTCCAGTGTGCAGACCAGTGTCCATCCACACAGAGCATGTCACACCCAAACCTGGGCATGTAAGGGACGCCTCTGCTCTCTGCAGGCATCCAGCAAGGACAGGGTTCTTCCAGCCCCAGGATTCTGCCTCTTCAAGCCATCACTTGGAAGCAGTTATTCACTAGGGAGCCTGTCTCTGGATGAGGCTGTTTGAAAGGCTGCAGCAGCATCTTCTGTCATGCAGGGACTGCAGGCCCTGGTTTTGTGCTCTGCTGCTGCAGTTTCAAGATGTATGTGCCTCTCTGGGACAGAGCTTAGTGGCTCAAGCAGGAGTCAGTCCTTTGTGCTTACCTGGGCTTCTTTCTCTGCTGAGCAGTCTCCAGGTCCTGTAATGTGTCAACCTCTATTTCTCCCCTTCCTGTGCATGTTTGTGACACTTTTGCTCACAAAAAGTGAGCCATGGTTGCTTTAAGCTGAACAGCATTTTCAGGCTGAACAGGCCAGTGGCAGAGTGGTTATCAGATGGAGGAAATGCATGGTGTTTGCTGTGGCCTTTGGTTCCCAGATAATGTAACAAATGGTGCTCCTGGAGGCTGGGAGGTGGCTCACAGGATTGCATTGCCTCCACACACTGGAGGCAGTTTGTCCTGAATGACAGAGGAGCAGAGGGGACGGTGGCACTGGGGGCACAGCCGCTCTCAGTGCTCACCAAAGGCCACATATGGCTGATGGCTTTTCCTGTTGGGAATGCTAAGCAGCAGCATTAGAGTACCCAGGCCACTCTCCTGTAAAGGCTTTGGTGGTTTGGGGCATAATTCATTTTAAAGTAGCTGCTGCTTGCACAGCAGTGAGAAGGTTGTGTTTGTCTCCCCATAAACATTTCCCTCTCCTCCTTTCCCCTCCTCATTCCCCTGAGTAGGTGCCTTTGGAAACCCTTCTCTTTTTAGGTTTGAACTATCTCTCCAGGTGGCTGGAGGTGGCTTGGTGCTTTGGAGGGGAGAAATCCAACACTTGTTCCCTGCTCAGCTGGACATAAATGTGAAGTAAACCCAGACCTGGGAGTGGGTTCTGTGGTTCCTCCCAGAGCATGAAGCATCAGCACTCCTGGGGTGGGCTGGGGCCAGTTCTTGTACATCTGTCCCAGACAAAGTCGAGGCTTACCCATACTATCTCCAGAGGCTTTTGTTCCACATTTGCTCTCTTTGGGCTGTAAGCACTTCCCTGGTAGCACAGCCACAGCTGCTGGTGAAGACTGGGATCAAGCTGGAAGCAGAAATCTTGGCAAATGTTCTAAGGTAAAGAGAAAGATAAGAGCAAAATGCAACATCAGTCAACAGCCTTTAGGATTTTCCAGCTCTTTTCCTGGCTGAGGCACTCTGACAGTGACCCCCTGGTGCAGAGCTCTTGCTCTCCTCCAGAATGGGTGTCAGGGAGGAGTGTCTGAGCCAGCTGTGCCCCAGCTGCACAGCTGGGACAGCTGCTCAGTGCTTGGCAGCCTGCCTGGATCTGCAGGAGCTGCTCTGGAGGCATTGCTGCAGCATGGGCTGTCCCAGGAAATGGGGGGTGACAGCCTGGCATGGGGCTGGCAGGAGTGGCTGCTCTGGCTGCTGCCACCATCAGCCCTGTGCTGGGAGGAGCTTACAGAACAGGCAGCCTCATTTCACACCCAGTTCAGGGGAGCCCACCCACACAGTGACCCCCTTGTGCCATGCTGGGGGTTGGCAGAGAGAGATGCTTGTGGGACAGCTGCCAGCATCAGTGCTGCCCCTGGCCAGCCCTTGTGGCCCTGGAAGGTGCTCTGCAGATGCCTTGGGGGGGTTCAGCTTGCACGATTCCAGGTGCCACACACTGCTGCAAAAGCTGTTCCCTGGTGTTCTCCTTAGCCATAGAAATATGTGTGTGTATCTACCCAAATATTTTAAATGCTGTGTTTGGTGGATCTCTGGATGAAGTTGTTTTCCTATTACTACAGCATGTATATTACCTAGGTTTGTTCCTTTTTAGTATTTTTTTTTAAGATCCACTGTTTTCCATTTCTTTTACTTGTTTCTTGCAAACCTGTTTGGTAAAGTTTTGTTTCTGACTGTTCCTATTTTTCCCCTTGCCTTAGATACAGTTATACTCAAAATCTTAGACATTGAGATTTCATCCTTTGCATTTTTCCCTTTAGATTTTTCATTGCCTGTAACGGTCGATTAAAGTCCCTCTCAATTTCTTTGCGTTCTACCATTTCAGAAAGATGTGCTGAAAGGATCTTTTATTTTCTGTAGTCTTAACTGATCCTTTGTGGTACTGTTGGTTCTTTTCTCTATTTTCCGTAGAAAGATTAAAAAAAAAAAAAAAAAATCAGTCTTTCAAGTAATATCTCCCAGAACCATATGGACTTTTTCTTAGTTCCCTCCAGAAATGTGTAAAACGATGTTTGCATCCATCCTTTAAACATGCTTTGCTCAGGATTTTCCAGCTTGCTTTTGCACTTGTAGATTTAACATTTCCCCTCGCTGCTTATGTTTACAGTGAACATTTGTTTTCATTTTCGGGTTATTGTTGTGTTCAGCGCAGTCCTTATCTCACTGGGTGGAAGTCAAATAGTCTGTAATTGATTGCACATTTTCCTATCACAGTCTATTAGTTCCTGCCAATTAGCTTGTTGTCCTGTTGATAAGATTGCTGCTATCTGTAGGCTGCAGTAATTGTGCTTACCCAGGGACATTCATGCAGTGGTGCTGACGAATGCAGTAGTTTGACAATCTATAGAAATATTTCCTTAATCAATCTCCTCTCTCCTTACACCGATCTGTTGCACAAGGCAAGATATTTGTCTTTACTGTTGTTTTTAATCCCTGCATTCCTGCCCTGTTTAACAGCTGCACTATTCACAGTGAGATGGTTTCTGCTCAAAACGGGATGTTTTCTGTTTCTCACCATATTGCACGATTTCTCTTCTGGAAGAGGAATGATGGGAAAACCATCTTCCCTGGTTTTCAGGAATCACTGATTTGGACCACGCTGTTTAGTTGCTGCAGAAGAGGAGCAGCTCTGTGTGGATTTGCCTGGTTCCTTTCCAGATGATATTCTGTGGTAATGGCCACAGGTATCATGTTTAATTAATTATGCACAATGGGAGGAAAAAGTATTTAAATTTATTTTAAATCTGAATTTTTCATCAAATGGCATTAGTTGTTACACTGTGAGATGTAGTGAATAACATACTCATCTTTGTCTTCCTTTTTCCTGGACCTTTGTTGTCACCATCTTTTCAGCCAAGCATCTGTTCCTGAAATGAGGAGTTGCTGCATGTTTGATCTCTCCTTGGCTGAATTAATTCCTTACCTCTGCCTGCCTCTCTTCCATTTCCCTGTTTCTCCTGCGGGAAGTCTGGTGCTGTGTGGATTTACCGTGATCCATGTGGTGACACTACAGTGTTTGCTGTTCTCTCCTGTTCTTCCTTCTCAGACTGCGTGCACAGGTTTTGCAGAAGCTTTACACACCTCATACAAGGACACTGACCCCAAGAGGGTTATTTTTCCCCCTGTTCTCTCTTGCCTAAGATATTTATCAACAGATGTCATGAAAATACTTTAAAACCTTGTCTCACATCCTTGGACCATCACAGCTGTAGCATATCCACCATGAGCAATATGCTGTTGTGTTTGCCTCTTTGATGGCCTCTAAGCGTGGAGCTAGTGTCATCATTACCTGCTGTAATCCCAAGACCTCCTTCTGGAGCAAGAACAGCTCATTTTGCAGCTCTGTGCATAACTGGGGCTGGTTGTCCTTGCTCAGGAACTTCTCATCTACTGCTTGGTTACCTGTTCCCCTTGCAGCTTCCCGGGTGGTGTCCCGGGATGGGGCAGTGCTGCCTGTGGGAAAGCCCAGTGGCAAAGATCCCTGTGTGTGAGGGAAGAGCCTTTGCAGCCTGCCAGATTTCTGAATGGGGCTGGTTTGGGCCCTTAGGAAGAAGCAGCAGAGCGCTTAGCTGAGCTGATTTCCAGCTTTGCTGCCTGCCCCTGCTGCTGGCCACATCACGCTGCTGGGAATCGCGGGTGAGGCTGCGATGCGGGACCTTGCCCTGTGCCCGTGACCTCCCCGCCAAGGAGCAGCCACGGCAGCGAGGGAATTCGCTGCTCGTTCATATTTTGTCTCTTATCTCTTCCCAGCAGGTCTCGGGGCTGGGGCTCCCTCCGGCAGCGCTGCGGTGGCACCTGTGAGCCGTGGTGTCCCCTGTGTCCCAGCCAGGGCCGGGCAGGGCGGCGATGAAGAGCGGAGCCCCGCGGTGCGGGCCGGGCACAGCCCTGCTCACAGGCGGGGGAGCGAGCCCCTTCGCCCTGCCCGTGAAATCAGTCATGTGTAGGGGTTTGTCCAGCCCTGGGGGGTGGGGGAAGGAATGTGGGTTGGGCGAAGTCTAGGATTACACCACCGCTGAATTTTTCCTTTCCACACTTTAAATAGCCGGCACCTTTCGGCGCTGCCTTCTCCTCTCCCGTCGCCCGCGCCCCGGCAGCGCCGTCCGCAAGGTAACACCTCTGCCCCCGTTGGCTTCTGCCCTGCTCCCCCTGTGCCCCTCACCCTCCCGGGGCTGGGGCTGCCGTGGGGGAGAGCTCACGGAGCATTTTCTGCCTGTTTAATCATTTTCTAGCGTGGAGGGGTCCTCCCAAGCCCTTCCCTTCGGCTGCTGTCAAACGCTTGCCAGGGTTTCCTACTCCTCTTCATGTCCCCAAGTGTTCTACAGGGGGACCATGTAGGGGAAGGGGAGAGGTCGAAAGTGCTGATTTGCCCTTTTCCCAGTTCTCCACGGATAGGGGAGAGTGTCATTCGCTGCCGGTGCCTTTTGCTGCTCTCCTGGCGGGGAAGTTGCGGCAGGGATGAATGTGAGCGCAGGGCTGGGGCTGGGGGAGCAGGCTCTGCAGGGCATGGAGCAGGCTTGGGGGCTGGCACCGTGCGGGGGAAGGGGCCCTCCTCGGCACGAGGTCCCCAGCAATGCCAGCTTTGACACGGGGAATCGGGAAGAACCACAATCCTCCCCCTTTCTGCTGTGGAGCTTTGCATCCTGCCTGGAGGGAACGGGCTCAACCCTCCCTGCTCCTTCCAAATGGTGTCCTCTTGGAGGTACCTGGGGGAAGGTGGGACAGTGACGTGGTGCCCACCCACCTCTGCTGATCTTCTCTTGGCACGGATGTATTTAGAGATGGGGCCATAGGATCTGAGAGCAGTACTGTGGGGAGCTTTGCAGAAATGGGCACACCTTGAGAAAGGCAAGATCCCAGATGTCAACGACCTCTGCACCCTTTATCCCACTGTTAGAAGGATAGCACCATTCTGAAAATCACCTTTTCACACCGCCTTGAAGACTGTCAGCAACAGTTGCTGCCGTTGAAAGGATAAACTTTTTTCCTCTCATTTCAATTTGTTCTCTTCCTGTGTCTAGCACTTCGGTGTGCTTTGTGCATCCATTGCATGGTCTGTAAAACCAGGCCTTGGCAGGCAGCAGCAGGAGAGAAGAGAAACCCTTCTAAAATACCTTGTCAAGTATTTGATCCTGCTGTCAGCCCCCTCCAGCCCTAAGTCTGTTCCCCACAGCTGACACTGCTGGATCTTCTGGGTAATGCTGGGCTTAGAGGATGGGCTTCCAGAGACAGGAGTGTTTTGAGATGAGGCAATTTAAAATAATGAAACTAATAGTGGCTTTTAAGGACTGGTTTTGGACTCAGTAGTGAAAATGTATGTGGACTCTGAGAACCAGCAGGAATGGTATGAGGAAAAAAAGAACAGTTTGAGGGGGGTGTGTGCATGCTCTTGCCCCTCTCTTGCCTCCCATGGTCCAAACTTCTGCCTCTTTGCATGGCTTGTGCTGAATGTAATGAAGGAAACTCTTTTTGAAGGTGGGATGGATTACAGAGTCCCCGGTGCTGTCAGCAATGGTGAAATGGTGCCCACACACCCTGGCATGGAAAAGGAAAAGGAGGAAGAGGAGGAGGAGGAGGAGCAGACCCTGGAGCGTGGTCAATGGAACAACAAGCTGGAGTATGTGCTGTCTGTGGCTGGGGAGATCATTGGCCTGGGCAATGTCTGGCGCTTCCCCTACCTGTGCTACAAGAACGGGGGAGGTAAGTGCAGCCAGGGCCACCTGATCACAGCACCTTCCATCCCTCCCAGCTCCTCAGCTGTGCCCAAATCATGAGGCCAAAGAGAAGATGCCAACCTGCTGATGTGGTACTGCCAGCTGGGCCCCAACCATGGGCGTGCTGTGAACCAAATGGGCCGTGGATAACAGAGGCAATATCCCAGGGTTTCTGATGGCTGTAGCTGTGTTTCCCTGAGGTGAATGGAGCTCTGCTCCTGCTGCTGACGTGGATGGCTGTAGGCAGAGGGAGGGCTGGAAGAGCAGGGAGAGAACTCAGCTTTCTGAGCCGTGTGTCTTGCTTGAGGCATCCTGTGCAAATCAGATGGGGGGTCCTGGTGGGAGAGCAGGGGGTGCTGTGAGAGGCCACAGGGCTCCAGTGTCCTTGGGGGCTCTGTGAGTAGGAAAGGTCCAGGGGAACTCCCAGGAGTTCCTGAGCACAGGTCCTGCTCCTGTGTGTGTCCGTGGGGGGCTGTGCCCCGGGTGCTGGAGGCAGGGACAGGGCAGAGTGAAGGAGTTTCTCCTGCCCTGGGTAGAAGCACAAGAGCACTGCTGCCCCACATGGCTCTCCCTTGGCACCTACTGGAGCTGTAAGGTGGGGAGAGGGCTGTGAGAGTGCAGATGGACGTGGCTGGTGCAGAGCCAGGGAAGCAGGGTGCTGCTCCAGGGCTGCTCAGGCTGCCTCAGCCGTGCCCCTGAGGCCAGGCTGTACTCACCTTGGCAGCAGACATGGGCTTGCTGTGCAGGGGGAGGCTCGCTGGGGGCTCCCACACTTTGTAGCTGCCTTTTAAAGGACAAGACTTTCAAAAACGAAAACACAAAGCTTTTCTCAACTTAGTCTCAGAGATGTGTTAGAGAGAGGGAGCTGCTCTCCCTCCCTGGCTGCTAATTGAGCCCTGCAGAAGGGCAGGGGAGAGGGGAAGCAGGGCTTGGCTGGGGGCTGGCAGGGGCAGGAGTGAGCACTGAGCAGCCAGGGCTGAAATCCCCTGCCTTGAGCCTGGGGTAGTCTCATGGGCCTCACTAAACTGCTTTTGTCCCAGTGGCATAAAAGAGGATTAAACACTGTTCAGCCACTTCCACGCCGTGCTTTGTTCAGTGCTTGTTTCTTTCTGCCAGGTGGTCAGGCAGTCTCTTTCCCTGCTGAAAAAGGAGAAATTTTCCACATGTTCTTTTTCTGTGGGAATTGCTTCTTGGCTGCTTGTTGAGCTGTGCCTGGTCCCACTGCTGCAGCTTTCCTTGGGTGCTGTTCCATGGATGGGAGCAGGACCTGGAATCCTGTGCAGGCACCCCTTGCCCTGGGTGCCAGGGGGGAGCTCAGGGAATGCTCTGGGGAGAGGGGAGCTGCTGTGTGAGCAGCAGAGGCAAAGACACAAAGGAATTTCCCAGCCTTTTTTCCCTGGAGAAATGGGCCTGAAGCAAAGTCCTGTGAAGCACTAGAGGCTGTGAGGAATTTGAAGTCCCAGGCAGATTTTTCACCTCCTGCCCCCTTTCCATAAGGTTAGAGCAAGGATGGGGCACGAGCCTCTTGTGTAGTGAGGAAAGCAGCTTCTGTAAGATTCCTGCTGGGGCAGAGCAGTGGGATGAGGTGGTGCAGGGCACGAGGCTCCCATGGAACCCAGCCCACCGCAGACAGCACTGTGTCAAAACCCTCAGAATGCCTCAAGTTGGATTTTAAAAGTTGCCAGAGGTTTTGCCTTATACTCCTTTAGGAATGCTGGTCCAGGCACTGTGTCCCCTGTTCTGCCAGTTGGCAGGAGCCTTCAGACACCCATGGCAGGAATGGTCGTCTTTTACTATGAATACAAAGGCAACACAAAGGTGAAATGATGCATTCAGTAAAACTGCATGCTTGGCTTTAGCAACAATTAAAAGGTGATGCAGCTAATCATTGCTAAATGAGAGAAAGGATAGGGACTGAGGAAGATCCATCACCAGTTTCCTGAACACCCCACCCTCAGCCAGAGCCTGCAGTGCCTGGGGACCTGCCTGGAGAACCCTTCCTGGGGGAAATCCCACACCCTGCATCCTTCCGGAGCTGAGGTCTCCAAATTCACCCCAAAAGCTTTTATAGGCCCAAACCGGCAAGTCAGAGTGACTTGATGATCCTTTTAGCACAGAAACCCCTGGATCTGATGGCACACGGCCTGACCAGCCAGGGCCAGGCCTCAGCTGGGAGGGTTTTCCCCCAAAACGCTCTCCAAACAAGCTGTTGGGAAAAGTTTCTTGAAATGATACATTTCTTGCAGATAACTACTCAACGTTACACAGAGCTAGCAGAAGTGTCTTTGTCGTCTATTTTTGGCTCAATAATACTGGTGGTGGTAATCCCACAGGGCCCAGGAGCCATCGTGTGTCAGCTCTGGCTGAGCCCCATTGCTCAGGCCTCAGCACCCCAGTCCCCCCACCTGGGATGCCAGGGGATTAGGGCACATTGCTGAGACGTGTCTCTGCAAATTTGTACTTCTCTCCACCATAATTCTGTGCTGTTTCACAGCCTACACGTCAGGACCCTCCTGAAACCTTCCTGAAACTCAAGATAACCAGGGTTAGGGGACAGGCCAGACTGCAGGGTGAAAATAAGGGAAAACTGGGCTGGAAAGTTTGACTGGCTGCCTCAGAGACCTCTCCCAGGGTTTAGTTAATATAAACTTTTATATGACAACAATCTTTCCTGGAAACAGGTTTGACTTTCATGAAGATAGGATTTTGTGTGAGTGGGGAGTTGAGGGGATGGTGTTGGGACACCCCTTTCCCCTGCCATTTGCCTTCACCAGTTTTGGTTTACTGGCAGAGGGACAGCGTGTGGGCAGCTGTGCATTGTTCCCTCAGGGCTGCCAGGTATCACAGAATCCCTGAGATTAGAAAAGGCCTCTAAGATCATTGGGTCAAACCATTAAGCCAGCACCTTTCAGCTCCTGTTTGTCCACAGGGAGCTGCCAAGCTCTCTTCCCTGTCTGTTTTGCTCATGCTTTTTTTTTTTCTTTCTTTTTTTTTCCCAAGAAGGTGGGGCTGAGGCTCTGTACCTGGCTGAGATGAGCACAGGGTGGGAATCCCAGCCAGCCCCCAAAGTGCCCCTTCTCTTTCCCAGCCCCTGCATGCTAGCTAAGCTCCTTAATGAAATCTCCTGGGGGTTGAGTTCTCTCGTGCACCAGGATTGTTATTTCCCATAGCCCCGCACCGAGCTGAGCCCAAAGCCAGTTAGCATCCCAGAGGCAGGGAAAAGGCAGGGAAAGCCCAGTCAGTGCCTGGCTGGGCTGCCCCTCTGAGCCCAGCACAGGCAGGATGCTGCTCTCTGCTCCAGTCTCCCCTTTGCTGACCTGTGGCCCTGCCTTCCAGCAGGGCTCCAGCAGCTCCGGTGGCACATGACGTGAGTGGCACATGATGGCATGGACCATCCTGTGGGGCTGTCTCTGTGCTCTGGGGGGTAAAGGCCATTACTGCAATTAACGTTAGCCTGGGCTAATCAAAAGCCTGAAGCGTTTAATCTCTCCCTGCCTGTTCCGTGGCAGGGCAGGCTGCTGCTCTGAGGTAGACACTTTCCTGCACTACCTGCTCTTCCTTTGCATGTCTGCTGCTTTTTGCCAAGCAAATGATGGAGCACCCCAGCAAGTGTCAGTCTCCACGTGCTCCTCAGAGCCCTGGTATTGGCATCCATGGGTTCGTCACCTCATTCGGTCACAATAATCAGTGTGAAAGGAGCCACCAACCTCATTAGAAGTTGTGATGTCTTTACAGCAGAGTGCTCTTCTGTATTTCCATACAGCTGTTCACAACTTTCCTCTCCATTCTTTGTACATATTGAATTATTCATGTAATCACATCACTCCAGAAGATGAAATGTGAGGAAAACTTTTTTTCCTGGCATCCTGTCTGTGATCTTCCAATCTCCACTGCCCCCATCCCTCCAAGGCTGTCCCACTCAGGAGGAACCTGCCTGGTGACAGCCTGATCTCAGTCCCCTCATGGGGCTTATTTTTCTCTCTGCCACTTGAATCTGCCAGGTGCCTTCTTCATCCCCTACCTCATCTTCCTCTTCACCTGTGGGATCCCAGTGTTCCTCCTGGAGACGGCGCTGGGGCAGTACACGAGCCAGGGAGGGGTGACGGCCTGGAGGAGGATCTGTCCCCTCTTTGAAGGTGAGTGGAGGGGGCTGGGAGGGCATGGGACCCCGGGGGGACGAGCACAGGGGTGTCTCCCCACAGGCTGCGTTGTTATGCACCTCCCCACATCCCTGCCCACCTGCCTGAGAGGGCCACTGGCTGCCCCCTTTCCAAAATCCTGCTGGAAAAATGGATCACCTTCTCCACCAAACAGTTCTCACTGTTACATTGCAGCCCAGTTTGCTTCTTCATGGCCACAGCTTTGGCCAGGAGCTTTGTGCCCAACCAAGGTTGTTCTCTAAGAGGTAAATGGGGAAAATGCTGCTGGTGGTTTTGAGCAACCTAAAGCATACTCTTGGTTTTTTTAAGTTGGTTCTCTGTCATCTCTGTGAGTTTGCAGGTGCTGTAAAACCTTACTGGTGAAGGTGTCAGCTCTCTTAATGAATTGTTAGTAGTCAGATCCTCTTGTTTCTAGCAGTGTTTCATCACAGTTATCCAGCCTCAAGCCAATTTGCCTGATTTCTCTGAAAGTCACTGTTGCCTCCTCCTCACATGCCAAAACCTTTACATGCTTTTCCAACACCTCCCAGAGAAGGTATGCAGTGTTGATAAAAGAGCTTCCCAAATAAAAGTGAAAAGGGAAAGTGAAAAATATTTAAAAATTAACTTTGTTAGAAGGGATGTGACTCAGCAGGTGCCTCACCATCGTATGTTTCTGCCCCTTTGTGTGGTGTTCCAACCCTACCCTGCCAGTGTCCCTCCCCTTTCCCCTTTCACCTGTGGCAGGGCAGCAGGAAGAGGGGCCTGGGGCCCCCAGCCTGGTGCCCAGTGATGTGGCACGGTGGCCTCTGGGGAGGGGATGGTGGCTCTGGTGGCCACCCCGCTGCCATTGCTCCAGCAGCACACTCAGAGCACAGAGCAGCAGGCCCAGACCCTGGGTGATTGCTCCCAAAGGAATCCTGTCCTTGTCCCTGTGGGTCACCTGCCCTCGGGGCTCGCTCTCTGCAGGAATTGGCTACGCCTCTCAGGTCATCGTCATTCTGCTCAACTTCTACTACATCATTGTCCTGGCCTGGGCCTTGTTTTATCTCTTCAGTTCCTTCACCATTGACCTCCCCTGGGGCAGCTGTGACCACGAGTGGAACACAGGTGGGTGTGGAGCCTCTCCCTGTCCTCCAGCAGCTCCCAAGCCTCAGGAGGTGTCTTGCTGCTGTGTGGGTGGGACACAGGGTTCGGGGTGCTGGGTCAGTGCTGTGCTGTTGGCACTTTGGTGGGAGAGGCTTGGTTGATCTTGGTCTTTGCTAGAGAGCACCAGTACTGACCCCCCTGGTGGCTCCTGCTCTGGGCTCCAGCTAACGTGGGTGCCCTCCTACTTGGCATCTTTCAATCCTGTTCTGGGTTAGCCACAGGCCCAGTGCTGATCAGGACTGTACCCACTGGAAGGAAAAATTGAATGCTATCCTCTAAAGTGTCCTAGATTTCTTGCCAGCCTTTCCGTAGAAGGGATTTGTTTTGTGCATCCTTGGGACTATACAAAACTTGGTCAGTGAGTCTCAACCCTGTGGATGGGCAGGGAGGGATTCTCCAGCTCCTCTGGTGCTCTGAGCACTGCTGCTTACAGCTCTCCTGTCCCTGGGCCTTTCCTGCAGGGAACTGCCTGGAGCTCCACAAGGCGAACTCGACGCTCAACGTGACCAACGAAAACGCCACGTCCCCGGTCATCGAGTTCTGGGAGTAAGTGGGGGAAGGCCTGCACACCCCTTCCCTCTCACACAGAATCTCCCTGGGCAAAGGACAACCTGCAGTAGCACATGCTATGAACCTCCCCTTGCCAGGAGAGGACACAAGGGGGGAAGCTGGGCAGCTCAGAGTAGGTCAGAAGGCTCTCAGGGGCAGCCCTGTCAGTCAAGGTGAAGCTGTGCTGGAATGTCTCAGAGCCACCTGATTTTGTCCTTCTCTGATGCTTTATCCCTGTCCCTTTTTGGTCTCACTGACCTCCTTCCTTGGAGTCCGTGCTGCTGTGTGATACCAGCATGTTCCCAGGAGGCTCTGGCATGGTGGCTGGTGATTTTTGTATGTGCATTGGTCTTACCCCAAAAACAGAAGAAGTGATGTTTTCACTATATGCAAGTTATGCTGAGGAGAGAAACTCTCCAAAATTGAAGCAAAGTGCCAGGGTCAGGTAATTTCCCCCTGCAGTTCGGTCCCTCGTGTTCATTGTTCTCTCCCCTTGTGTTAGTTGCCCTGAGGTACAGAGTAGCTTTACATCTGTCACAAAGGCAGATGTCTGTTGGCTCAGGATCTCTGATGATCCTCAGCAGGCTGAGTTAAGCACTGAGCCCTGGCTGAATGCCTGCAGGGAACCCCTCTGCTGCCAGCCTGCACCTCCCTTGTGTGTTTGGATGGATGGATGGATGGATGGATGGATGGATGGATGGAGGGCTCTGTCCTCACCTGCCCTGGGGGGTGGATGGAGCACACACACTGCACCCCCAGAGCTTCCTCAGCTCAGCACAGGGACACTGCTTTTAAACTTCAAAGTTTTGAAGTTGTCTTTGCCTCCTGTGTGCTCCCTGAGCCTGTGCTCTCCCTCTGCCTGTTGCTCACAAGTGATTAGATGGTGGTCTTAGACTGCTTTTCCCGTGGCTGAACAGTGGAGAAGTTGTTGTTTCTGTCACTGTTGTGACCATCCCTGTGTTAGTGGGGAGTAAGCAGCATGGGATTGGAAATTTCCACTGTCCATTGCTTCTGATGCAGCATCTGTTCCTGCCCTCCCTGGGCAGGGAGGTGGAAGGCCAGCATTTCCTTGAGGAGCTCTGACCTGCCAGTGGGCTGATGGCACACGCCACAGGTCTCCTCTGCAGCACCCAGTTAGTTCCAGTCCAGTGGCACCCTTTGCACTGGTTAGAGTCCACGTCCTTAGAAGCAGACAAAGAGCAACATGACAGAGAGAGCAGGGTGATTTTTCCAGCCCTTCTCTCACCCCCTCAGTCCCTGCAAGGCTGTGGGGCAAGGAGGGCAGCAGTGTGCCTTAGACGTGGGTTCTCCAGCAGCACTTTTATTTTGGGATAATTGCTGTCTTTTGCAGCAGGGTGGATGTTGGTGCTGGGCTCCAGAGCTGTTCAAACCCCTCTCTGCCTGTCTCAGTCTTGGGTTTCTGGGACTGCACCCTAGGGTTTCACACTTGGGTTCAATTGTGTGGTGCAGAAGGTGGAGGAGGATGAGTCCTTACTTTTGTAAGTGCTGAGGAAGATTTGACATACACATGACATGGAAAGGCTGCTATTGTCTGATCTTATTTGCACCAAGGTCCACAAAGCTCAGGATTTTATCTCCACACTGGCTGCAAGAGGATGCTCTAGGTGGCCTCTTCTGACTCTGCAGTGGGGATTATGGTGGTCTTGGTTGGGTCTCAGTCACAGAAAGGGATGCTGTGCTGCTCTGTGTCCTGAGGTCAATTATGTGGCTGCCTCAAAAGAGAGAAATGTGCTGTGGGGAAGGGGTTGGACAGCATTGCTTCTTGGGTGGTCCTGATGGATTCTGCATGATAAGTGCAGTGTATCCCTCAACTTGAGGGTTGGAGCATTTCAGAAACAGAGGTGAACTCTGTGTAGGTGTCCATGGTGACCTGCCAGGCTGGCAGTATTTTTCAGCCCAGACCTGAATCTTGTCAGTAAGGCAGCTTTTCTGCCCAAAGCCTTCAGGCTCTGAGGAGGTGAGAAGCAGCATGGTGCTGGGAACATTAGAGGCCAGTATCAGTGACCCCTGCATGTTCCTTGGCTTCCCCCCACGCAGGAGGCGAGTGCTGAAGATTTCTGACGGCATCCAGCACCTGGGTGGGCTGCGCTGGGAGCTGGCTCTGTGCCTCCTGCTGGCCTGGATCATCTGCTACTTCTGCATCTGGAAAGGGGTCAAGTCCACGGGCAAGGTGAGTCCTTGGTTCAGGGCAAGCCTCTTCCCTTGCTCCCAGCACTCACCTTTTACAGGTTCAGAGAGGTCCTTGAGGTGCCCTGGGAGCCACTCTCTGCATAAGGTGGCTGGAGCCTGCAGGGCTCAGTGTGCAGCCTGGCTCTGTGGTTTGGGGTTGGAAAGGATGGGAGCACTGAGGCCTCCCAAAGCATTAACTTCCGAGGTGTATATCCCCATCTAGTCCCTCTCCATCCACAGGCCCAGGAGACCCTGCACTCTTCCTCTGTATGGAGGGATTGCATGTTCCCTTCCTTCTCACCACAGCATGAGCAAGCAGCATGTTTTCACCTCTGCTGGCAAGTGCAGCTGGAAAATCTTCAAATTCATGAGATATAAACAAAGATAGCTGTGATGGCCCCAAAGCCCTCTCTGCCTCAGCACCATAGGAGTTGTCTTTTTATGCTTTTTGTTTGTCCCAGCTCTTCCTACAGTTGCTCACATTCTCCAGCAGTAAAGGTCTCCTTTTTCTTTCCCCACACTAGTCACCACAGTTATTTCTTTGAAGGTTTTTGGGAAGAGCTGGTGTGACTGTCCAGCCCCATTCCATGCTGTCTGTTACAGAGTGTGCCACTCTCATTTGCAGTGACCCCATTACTTAGTTTCTGCTGCTGCTTCCTCCTGACCCCATTCCCAGCCAGCTTTGTCTGGAGCCAGCAAGAACAGATGGAAATGAAAAGGTTTAGTGTGTTTCCTAAATGGTGTCTTCTCTGCGTGTCTTGAACAAGCCATCATGTGTGATGGGGTGTAAATTTTAGCTGCACCTGTTTCCATCAAGTTGATGGCATGGATGTTAGCAGTTTCTCTTGCTTCCAGAATGATCTGGGATTATGAAACATGACAGGGAAATCAAGCAGCTTGCAGGGATGATATTTGCTGGTTTCCATGGAGTAAAATGAGAAGAAAAGAGCAACTCCTTGCTGTGGTGTCCTGGTAAAAGACAACAGAGGCGGTCTAATAACAGCAAATATATACTGAGACACAGCAAATGTAGTGTGGGAAGGCCTGATAACAAATTCCGTCCATTTTAGATACAAGATCTCAGTCAAATGCAAGTGATTTTTAGCAACAAGTACTAGTGATGGTGAGATCTTGAAAACAGAAACCTTCTTTCAGTGAAGCAACAGTGTCCATAGATTTATCAACCCTCCACATATTTCATAATGTGACTGAAATGATGGCTGTGGGAGTATAACCCCACTGGGAAAGAAATCTTCATTAGTTCTGAGGATTTGCCTGTGGAGGGTCAAACAGCCCGAGCTGAAATCACCCTCCTCAGATAGATCAGCAGTGGTTCTCATCCTCCAGCACAGGCACTGCCTGGCCCCAGGAGTGCTCCCTCAGGCAGGAGGTTGTCACAGATGGAACTGCTTTGTGGAGGATGTGGATCAGGTTCAAATGAAACCCTGCGTGTTGTTGAGCAGCATGTGACACAAGGATCACGCTGATCCCGGCAAGGTTCCTAGTGATGGAGTTAGTGCTAACAATGCCCAAGAAATAAAAAAGATTGGGTCTGAGCCAAGCACTGAGTAATATCTCATTGGATCCAGATGTTCCTGTTGCTAGATAGAAGCTTGGCAATCTTGATCCAGCAAAACGTTCCCCAGATCCAGGCCTCTGGTGTCAGTGGAGGTGTGAGTGAACAGCTTATCACACTGATACACACAGGCTGTAAAGCACATAGGATGTTACCAAATTGTGAATCCAAATCATAAGCCAGACAAGTACCAGTTTGTACCCTGAGCTCCTAAAACTGATGTTATTTAGAGATTAAGCCAAGAATGTGCAACCTGGCATCCTGGAAGAACATGCGCTAAGGTTCTAAAGATGATGAGTCGTTTTTATGATCTTTGTTTTAAATCTTGCTTTCATGGGCTGAAAACTTAGGCTTGCATCCTGTTATTTCCTGAAGGAAGACTTTGGTTGTGTGGTAAATACAGTGATGATGGTTAAACCTGCAGGACCTGCAGATCTGATTTACTGTCACTGGACAGCTCTAAATCAGAGGCTCCTTGGAAATTTGAGACTGTGGGGAATGATGGCATTTACTTGTGCTGAAGGATCCTGTCCTTGGTTTCTACAGTGTTCAGGATGCAGATTCAGAGGGACAGGGATGAACCTGCTCCAGACATCTCAGGCAATCCAGAGCCTCAGCAAGGAGGTCTTTGTCACTGATCTCTGTGTCAGTGTTATCCATGACTGCTGAGATACATAGAGCAGGACACAGGAAATGCATGGAAGATCTGGAGCTGCAGACACAGATGATAGTCTAGTACTGGGTTTTTTCAAGGGTGGGATACCTTTCAAATCCTGTCCTGCAATACAAAACTGAATCACTGGAGAGTGTGTGTCCTGACTTGGGGGAGGACTCGCAGAATCAGGTGTTTGGCCATTGCTTTATTCAGAGGGAGTCTATCAGAGCGGATCCAGAAAACAAAATCTCTTTTTGAATCGCTACTCAGATCACCAAGATTACCCAGGGGCAGAGCAGCAGTGGTCATACTGTCCAGGGAAATCATATGCTTGTTCTCAGTAGGATGTCCCCTAAAGCAGAAACCACCAAAGCTGAGTCACAGCCTGTGACTCCCACTAAGAGATGGTGGGCTTTAGGTGGATTTTAAACAATTTATTCTGGATGGATGGGCAGGTGTGAGAAATGGATCACTTCACATCATTACAGTTTGCACCTTCCCCAGAGATGAGCTCTCCAGAGCACAACTGCCAGAGCTGAGAAAAGAGCTGTAGGGTAGTGTTCAGGCGAAGCATGCTGATGCAAGTCCTCACTCAGCACATCCACACAGGAAAAACCTGAAGAAGCAACATTTCTTTTTTTGGCCTAGCATGACAATGAACAACCTCTTTTCAAGGTGGTCAATAGTTCTTTAAGGTGTGGAAGCAGCGCAAAAGGATTAATCACATTACTTGAATTGTTGAGGAGGTAGCATGAGCTCTCGGTATCAGTTTGTGTGGGAAACAGAGTGCAAGGTGGTGTCATTGTGGCATGCTGCAGCAGCTAGCCTGAACAGTCCTGAAAGCACCCTGCTAGTCCCCAGAGTGAGTGTCACATTTACCAGAGGTGAAGTCTCTGAAAGGATGAGCTGATAACCGGTTTCCAGCTTTTCCCCAAGGGATGCAGCTCCTTTGCTAGAGGAGAAGGATTTTTAACCCTACCTGAGTGTGTCTGCAATGCTCATGGGGCTCGTGGCAGAGAAAGCAAGAGGACACGTGTTCAAGGTCCTGTTTGGGTCTGCATCCTTGGTGGCAATTCTGAGATGTGCAGCCCTGCTGTGCCTGAAATGCCCACGGTGGCTGACTGACCTGGGGTCACCCAGAGTCACTGCAGTGAGAAGGGCTGGGCACGACCCTTTTGCCATTCCAGCTCTGAGCTGGGGATCCCCAGCACTGTCCCTGCTGGTTCTTCAGTGGCAGTCATGTTCCTGCACACCCCTTCACCCTTGCCACTGAACACTATGGAGAAGAGACTGTCTGTCTGTCTGTCACTCAGACTCCATTTGGAGTAGGGATGTGCACATGGACACTGGGGCAGCTCCTTCTCTGATGCATGTAGATATTACACCACTGGCTTCAGCAGACCCACTCTGACTCCCACAGCCTGGCTCAGGGTCTGGATGGCTCCTAAGACTAGAAGGGTTCCCTCTGGCTCCAGATAGGCAATGGCATGTCCTGAGTTTCCTGAGTGCATTTTAAAACCCCTTTCCTTCTGCTGCAGGAGACAGCAAGGTGCTCGGCCCAGCAGCCCGGCCAGCTCTCCCAGCCTGGGGTCAGTGCTGTGCTGGCACTGTGTGCTCTGGCCCCTGCTGCTCTCTCACACTTGTCCCTTGCTGCTCCTCCCAGGTGGTTTATTTCACTGCCACGTTCCCATACGTCATGCTGATCGTGCTGCTGATCAGGGGAGTCTCCTTACCTGGAGCATCCCAGGGAATCCTCTTTTACCTTTATCCAGACATCAGTCGCCTTGGGGACCCTCAGGTAAGGTGGAGGGGAGGGAATGAATGGCTAAGCTGTGCTTGCATGGATTTCTCTGTCAGCCCTCACTCTCTCCTTTTTGTTTTCCTACTCTCTTTCTTCCAGTCTCTCCTTTCTGACCCCTCTTTTCCCCCTCTGTGGCCATAAGGCAGAGCTGTGACTGGTGTGTTTTCTGGTAGTCCCTGCTCTCTTGCCCTCCAGTGCTGTTGCCATATTTTCCTGTCTGAGTTGAGCCTGAATTGCTCAGGGGTATGGGCAGTGGGGATTTAACCCTTTATCAGTGGTGCAAGCTGTCCCTCCCATTTCCTGGGGAGGCTCCTCTGCTGTGCACCCAGACAGTGCTTGGGGTGCCACTTTGCACCATGCCAGCAGCTTGTGGGGGTGAGCCCTGCTCCTGGCATATTGGCTCCATCTTCCTTGGGAAGCTTGCCAGGTGCATGGAAGCAGCAGACCCTGGGATCTGGCTGCCTTCCTTCCTCTCCTTCCCATCCCTGGTGAGAAATTCCTGACAGTTTGACAGGAGGGTAAGTGCCCGACTGCTGCTTTTAATCTCTTTGGGACAAGTTCTTCCACGTTAAATCCTGGCTCCAGCTGAGCTGCTGTACCAGCCTTTGTGTGAAGGTGTTTCCAAAGGAGATTAAAGGGTGCCTGCCTGGAAAATAGGCCAGCAAAACCCTTGGTAACCCCATTAACCCTTCCTGGTCTGGCCCCAGTGCTGCCTGGGTTGTTAATGCTGTGAATGGGAAGGTAAGTGCTGGTGGCTGTGTGGCAGGAGATGGGCAGGACAGCTCCTCCCTGGGCATGGAGCTGCCGCAGGTCTGTGTTTGCTGTGATTGTGTCTCCCTTTGCACTGAAGAGGTGCAAGAGCCTTCTGAAATGAAATAATATTTTTGAATGGTGCTCCTTCTCATAGGAAAAGTCCTGTTGTTACTGTGGCTGTGTTGCCCAGGGGACTGAACTAAGGCACCTCAGGAGTGGCATGGTTGGTTCCAGCTGTGTCCTCCTTAGGTCTGTCCTGGCAAACCTTTTCAATTGCAGCCTGTCCTTTAGAGGCAGGGCTTCCTTCCAGCCTAGATAATGCTGGTGGAAAGGCAGAGTAACCCTTCACAGTGAGAGGATGGCTCTGAACCAGGGGAGGAAACTCTGCTGAACCAAGAGGGGAAAGCTTGCTTCTTCCTTCCCACTCTACTTTCCCTGATGAACGCTTTACTTCCGAGGGAGAAAAGCAGGATTGGGCAACAATGGTTGCCTTCCTCTATTATACTTTAACCATCTTACTGAATCGCGTAGCAGGGTTTGAGTCTCCTCTGCTGTCTTCTCATCAGAGAGGGAAGGGTTAGTGCCCCAAGGCCCACGTGTGTGCCACCCTGTCTCTGTGCAGGGACTGTGGTGAGAGTCCTGCCAGCCCGTGGGGACCACGTTGATGATAATTGATTTGTGCTCAACGGACAGTGAGCTGTAATTGTTTACCAGCAATCCTGCACTGCCTGGAAAATAATGGAAGATTCTTTAGTCCTTGGGAAGGGATTTTGGAAATCAACAAAAAAAAAAAATTAAAAATAACCTCTCCGATCTGAGCCTTATGAGAAGGCATCTCAAGGAGAGGTTTAAACAAAGGGCAAACAATATGCAAGGGGACAAAATCAAAGCTCTTCTGAAATATATGAAAAACTAGGTGAAAAGAGGGGATGAATTATTTATCAGATTCTACCAAGGGAGAAGCAACAGCTGAAATGTGATTAAATGTCAGCATATCAGGCTGGTATGTGGAAATCATTGCTTTTCACCTGCCAAGTGACCTTGGACAGAACTGGGAAATCCTGTCTATGAGAGCTCAGTCGAGCTGATTGATGATGGCCTCTTCTGGCTGTGAAGTCTACAGTGCCCTAAATCTTCCTGCATCTTCATTTCCTCAATCTGTGAAACGTCTATAATTCAAATGGTAAATGAATTGCATTTGATAGGTAGATCAGACCATACAGAGAACGGGACCAGGGCAGCCCTTACAGTCAGTGCTGAGCAGAGGATGAGCCCCTCCAGCCAGCACAGGGAGGATGAGAGATGTGTGTCTCTTGCAGGGCCGGGACCTGCTGGGTTAACCGTGGGCCCCTGGAGCCACGCTGGGAAGGGTCAGAGCCCCAAATTCAGGCCCTTCCTGCTGCTGCTTCCCTGGGAGAGGGGAGGGTGACCCCAGGCCGCCTAAATATTATTTGTTCCCCGTATTTATTGTTGTCCCAGCAGGCCTTTGCCTTGAGGCACCGTGCTGGCTTTGCAGAGCTTTCCCCTTCTGTTTGTCTCGGTGCGGAGCGGAGCAGCTCCGGCTGTCCCGTGTCCCCACGGCTCTCCCCGGCCCGGGCACAGCTGCGAGCCCGGGCACTGCTCCCGCTGCGGGGGACAGAGGGCAGGCAGCGGGCAGCAGCAGGGAGAGGAGAGCGCGATGCTCCCCGAGCGAGCCAGAGGGGCTGGAACGCTGCTCCTGCTGCCTTGCTGCAGCGGGGCATCCCCGGGGGGACGAGCGCAGCTGTATTTACCTTAGGCGGCCTCCTGGCCTCCCTGTGCCGTGCCTGTGCGCAGCCCTGCTGAGCCTGATCTCAGCGCTGGCAGAGCAGGAGGGAATGAAGCTATCTGTCTGTCTGTGTGTGTGTGTGTGTCCCCGCGAGCAGCAGGGCTGGGAGGAGCACAAAGCCCGCGGGGAGCGACCCTCGGAGCCCCGCTCGCCCCTTTGCCCCTCCCCGGGGCAGGCGGCTGCGCTCCTTGGGACCAGCCAGAAATGTGTTTGTTTTCTCGTGGTGTTCAAAGTAACCCCGGCGGTGGGAGGGCCCTCCTGGGTGCACAATGTCCCTCCAGGTCCCCAGGTGTCCTGAGGTGTGGGGGTAGTGTGAGGTCAGTGTTCTCAGGCACTGCGGGGCCCTTCAGTGGGATGAGGTGGGGAACAAAGCCCCGTGCCTCACTCCCGAGGAATATTTTCCAAGCAGATGGGGCTCAGGATTGGGAGCACGATGCTTGGCCGGGTGTTGGCTGGGCAGACGGAACAGGAACACTTTACAAATGTCAGTGACCCATTCCCTGTCTCCTCTCTGCTGGCATGGATGGGGATGGGGGAAGCGTTGCCCTGGGCTGTGCAGCGGGGCCTCAGCTCTGCGCTGGTGCAGCGCTGCGGGACGTGGGCTGGGGCCTGCGGGCCAGTCCTGAGTGAAGGGGAACATCAGTCATCTGGAAATCGTGCCCTGGGAGGCGTGCAGTAAAACCTTAGGGGTCACCATCTCCCCTTGTAGGGCAGGGATGTGTTTGCGTGGTGCACTGGGTGGGTGGTGCCAGCGCTGCAGGCTGCTCTTGAGCCATGATGGTGTGAGCAAAAGAAATGCTGCTTGAATGTAGTTCAGGACTTGACTGGTTTTTGCTCTCTGCTCTGCATTACACCAAGCGTGGCCCTCCACACAGCAGGTACCCACTCCCTGCTGTTCTGTCGCTGCTCGCTGATGGGGACAGTTCAGTGCTTCTCAGCATGCCACCTCTATTTGATGTATGGCATCCACCGGGGTTCAATAGTGTTTTGCTCAAAAGTGGCCTTTCTGTTATTTGTAAGGGCTTTGAGGACTTCCTAAGGAAGGATCTGTTTCAGTACTGGGAGCTATTAAATTCCGGTACATGTAATAAAGTGAATATTGCTGAGAAAATTAAGGGGCGAAAGAATGGCCGTAAGCACCTTGGATAACTGCAGCTCAGGTGTAAAGGTTTGGGCTAAAAACAGAGTAGGAGGCTATTGCAAACTGGAGAAAACAACATGTTCACAGAAATTGAATTATGAATTAAATAAACTGGATGGCTTAGAAAAACGCAGACAATAATTAAATCAAAATACCCATGCTGCCAATATGCCAGCAAAATCTGAACAGGATAAACTTTACCAGCCTCTTTGGGAGCAGTGGCCAGAGAACAGCAGGATGCTTTTATCTGCAGTGGAAAGAGAGTCCTGCCTGACCCTGTGAGGCCTATTAGTCAGAGTGGTCTGAGAAGAGCTGGAAAAAAACATTTCCCTGGGTCACTACAGGGAGAGAAATGAGCCCAGGCAGCAGGCTGGGGAGGAAAGGTTTGAGTTGCTGTTTGCTGAAGTGAGTGGTCTGTGTAGCCCCATGAGCCCTGTGGGGCTGGATGGGCAGTGGTGCTGCTGGTGAGAGGCTGGACCCCTTCCACTCCCAGTGACCCCACAGTCCTGGGACTTGCTGCTGCTGCCTGACCCCATCAGCAGTGGGTCAGGAGCACACATGGCATCAGTCCTGTGGCAGTCCTTTGACCCCCAAGCAAGCTGAGAATTGCAAGGAAACTGGGAAGGTTGTAGATGTCTGTTGTCTTTGGGCCAAGAGCTGCAGTAACCTTGTAATGTGTGACATAACGTGCAGGCAGCCTGAGCTGGTGTTCACAGTCATGCTAAGCAGGATCATAAGCTCTGTAAGTCAAGCTTAGCTTTATTTACAGGTTGAGCCACGGACTGCCTTGCTTCAAATGGGAGCATATGCAAAGGCAGGCCCTGTATTCCCTAAGGATATCCCTTTGGGGCTGGACAACCCCAGGCAGGTGTGCACCCCACAGGTGTGAGACTGGGAAGAGCAGGCACTGAAGTGAGGAGCCCACAGACCAATGCTGCTCTCTGCTACACAGTCAGGGTTGTCACTGGATTTTAGAATGGCCATGTCATAAGCCACAGAGCTAATGAGGCTCGGCCTCTCGGTATTTGGCTTCCACCACGGCTGGTAAAGCACCAGTCCTTTTCCTGCCTGAGGGGTATTTCTCCTTTGCTTGTGTGATTTGTGTGATATTTAACACTGGTTGACTCTTCTTCCCTGTAGCTTTCTGCTCAGTGGGGACCCCTGAGTTCCTGTCCTTTTCCCATTCCCTAACTGTTGTGCAATCCATAGGTAGTTGATATCCTTGAGGTTTCTGACAACTGTTAAATCTGGTTGAAAAGCATCAACTGAGTCTAATGTTATGACAAGCATGGGGTAGGCAGTTTAATGGCAAAAGTCTTGTTATCTTGACAAATTACCCTATAAGAGCTACAAACCCCATGAGAGGGTGTGTTTCGAGCTCAAATTTGATGGAAAAAAAGAGCTCTAACAATGAACAGCAAAATAAAAAGCAAACCTAACAAAGCATTTGATCCCAGTCTGTGCAAAGATGTTTAAATTATTGATGAAAGGTGTCTGCTGGTCCAGCTCACCTTAGTGCCTTGCTGTGCCTAAAATGTAGCCGCAAAATGAAAGCTGTGCCCTTACTGCCCACGAGCACACTGATGCTTTAGGAATAAATTTTAAAAAGAGCTTTGATCTTTTTCTAATATTTTTGAACTAAAAAAAAATTAATACCTTGCTCTCTAAACCCATCTTCCCATTCATCTCCAAAAAGAGTAAAATACACTGAGGTCAATTACTTTTTTGACTTCCCAGTGCCTCGGATTGGTTGTCCCAGTCCCATCTCATCACCTGTCCCTTCCCATTCTATAAATCAGAGATTTGCTCTCACTCCCTGTTGGATCTGAAACGCAGAGTCCAGGGTTTCCATGGGCTTAAGTGAAGGTTGAGGGGTTGAATGTTGGCAACCAGTGGCTTGCAGAAGATTCAGGGAGAGCAGTTGTACCAAACCTAGCCCTAGCAGCGCTTTGCCTTCTCTCCCTGCTGGGGTTTGCAGCAGTGGGTGGGGAGAGGATTTATTCTGTGCATCTGTGCCTTGAGCTGAATCCAGGATTTCTTCTGGGGAAATGGCAGGTAGTGGGATTGTAACGTGCCTTCATAAGGCCCAGCAGCCCAGGAAGAAGAAGCAAATATAAAAGTCTCTCACCATATGATTGTACTTTGGCCAGTACAAAAGAGGAAAGGCAGAACCATGTAAGGTGAGGGTGGCCTGAGCAACAGGGGTGGTTGGCAGGTGCTGCCCAGGTCACCATTGCCTGAGGACAGGAGGTCTTGGCTGACAGCTACAGGTGTGATTTGAAGTCATCAAAACCTGTGGAAAGTACTGTGGTGCTTTCCATTGGCTCCTGTTCTTCTCAGAGGGGCTCTGGGGCAAGGCTGGCATTTGTCTGAGGGCTTGCTGGCACTGCCACTCTGGGAGAGGAGAGTGTAGTCAAATGGAGACTTTTCTCATAAAGTTTTCCCAGCAATACTTTATTTCTGCTTTTCTTTTGTCTCAATAATGTGGCTGCCCTTCAGCACTGGTTGAATGATTGTCTTATCTCTGTTTTATAAAACCCCTAGGAAAACAAGATCTTAGAGAACAGAGGTTTATTTAATAATCGTTGTCATTGCTTCATTCCTCACCGTTGGTTCCTGCTCTTGCTGTTGTCTGCAGAAGGCAGTGGCAGTGGCTGAACTGGTGACTGCACACAGCTAGGCTTTCAGATGAAATTTGGCATTGACAAATGTCAGCCTTAGAGCCCTGGGATGTGTTATTGACAGTGAGAGCAAAGGGCCTCATGGGAATAACAGTGTTCTTGTATGTTCTTTTAGGAGCTGTCTTTTGCAATCAACTCTGCAATAAGCAGTGTTCCTCCCCAGTCGAATTTCTTTTAAGTTTTGGAATCTTTACGATAGGTCTTGGAGGGAAGGGCCACCACCACCACAAGCTGTATGTACCTGAGCCTGGCCAGGCTTGCCCAAATCGAGTACCCTTCCTCTGGTGGCAGAGGGCTCCTTCAGCTCTCATGGATCGAGTTCTTCTGGTCTCCTCTTGCTGGAAGGCTCTTGAGTGTCACAGGGTGCTGCAGATTTGTCAAAGAAAGAAAGAAAGAGGTGGTGATGAAGAGCTGTATGTGATTTGGGTGGATGAGGCCCCTGATGAATCCCTTCCCTTTGGCACTCCTAGCCCCGCTGGGTGCCTCACTGAGCACTGCAATTCCTGGCACTGTACAACTTGCCTCTACAAAAGGCTTGTTTCAATGCAGAGTCCTGCTGGCCTTTCTGGTGCTTACAGCAGCCTCGGGTCTCTTCCTCTTCCCATCTGTGCAGTGTCTGTGCTGGCCTTGCCTTCTCACCTGTGTTTGCATCTCCCTTGCAGGTCTGGATGGATGCAGGCACTCAAATCTTCTTTTCGTATGCAATTTGTCTGGGATGCCTGACAGCCCTGGGCAGCTATAACAAATACCATAACAACTGCTACAGGTAACTGCTGCCTCCAGCCTTCCCCTCTCTGAACATCAGTGATCTGCTGGCCTTTGGAAGTGGCATCATTTCTGTTTCCACTCAAGGCATAGTGAAACTCTTCCCAGGTGTTTTCTCCCCAGATCCAGTTCTCTGTGCTTTACACCCAAGGGAGTTGTCTGTCTGTCTGTCTGCTCTTCCACACTCTGCATGGGCAGATGCTCTTCACTGGCTTTGTGACCCCAGCCCACACTACAGCCTCCCACGTTACATGGTGCACGAGCAGCCACAGGGGAAGCAGAACTGTGCAATCTAATGGCTCCCAACTGGAGTCCTGTCACCTTGTGATTTATCCTTCTGTGGTTCATTTGGACACAGTGACTGGCACAGCTGTTAGTGCTCTGGGTTCCTCTGTGCTATTTAGGGTTACAGATGAGCCTGCAGATGTGACTTCTGTTTATTGCATGCTGGACTGCAGGAACAGAAAGGAACCAGGTTCTCAGATAGAACAAGGCTGCTGAGTTGAAGTGGTCCAGTGAAAATAAACTCCTTTTGCTGTGGGTGTATCTATCCCCAGGGTTAAAAGGTTTGTGTGAGAAGAGGCCACCTCTCTTCCCATGTTTTCTGTGCTGATTGGGTTGCCTCTGACACTGACTTCTCCCTCCATCTTTTAAATTCAAAATTGTGGTTGTTGCCATCAAAGGTCTGGGCACAGCACTGATCATGATCCTTGCTTGGCGCCTTTCTTCACTTTAGGAGTTCATTCCTGCTGCAGGGCTGCCTCTCCAACAACAGCTGGGCTAGGATGCCTGTTTCTTTTCATGTCCCTTCTCCCACATTCAGTTTTGAGAGAAAAAGCTGTAGGAAAAGAGGAGATAATGGATCTGTTTCTGGCCTTCAGCATGTCCTTGGACATTAGCCCTTTGCATCCCTGGTCTAATATGTCACATGGAGATGGTGACAAGGGCTGCTTAGCAACAGGGTTGTAAAGACCTTCTGTGACTGCAGCTGGGAGTTGCTGTAGAAAGGGGAGAGACCTCTGTCTGCACATGGTGCTGTGCTTTTGCCCTTTATGCTCTTTGGCTTTGCTAGGAATGCTGGGCTGGTCCTAGTCTGGAGTCAAACCTTTGACTATCCTTTCCCAGACATGGACCTGGGAGTTCTAATGAGTCACTCCTGTGCTCTACAGGCTTAGTTTGGATAAGGAGACAGAACCAGGATTTAGCAGGGGAGAGGGACATCAGTATGGTGCCCCACTTTGTTATACCAGGCCAGGTGTAACCTTTGGTGACCTGGAAAAGGATGTGGGCGGGAGAAACCATTGTTCCTATGAAAGTGGTCAAAGATGGCATCCAACAGTATCGACCATTTCTTGTTTCCTGTCACAGCAAGGGAATTCTTCAGATCTTCCTGGCTCCCTTTCAGGTGTAAATCTGCAGAGATTTCTCTGCTCTGGCCATCCCGTTATTTTACTCTCTACCATGGCACCCCTTCCCACCTTCCAGATAATGGGAGAACACCTTCCAGCCCACGCCTTTCCAAGGAGGGTTTGACCTGTCATGGTTACTTCCAGGGGAAAGAGGGAGAAACACCAGGAAGGAGGAGGGACTATTTGAAACATGTGAGAATTTGTATCAAACTACTGAGAATGTAATTTGAGTGGAGAGCAGGCACTTTATAGCAACTAGAGAAATGAGGTTCTGGCTTGGGCTTCCCATTGGGTAGCTGGGATTGGTGGAGTGTGCCCTTCTTTCCAGCTAGGAGATTCACTGGGCCTTAGAAACCAAAGGCAGAGCAATGGTGCTGGGTGCTGTGCAGTCCTTGACAATGCAAAGAGCTGTGCTTTGGAAGGAATAATTTGAATTTGTATGATGCAGGGCCTCTGACCTAGTTAACATGCAAGCAGGAGCACAAAGCCCCAAAAATGCTATATAACTGAAGACTGATACAGAAAAATCACACTGGATTTGCAGAGTAGCATTTAATAAAGTCAGAGCAGGCCATGAAATGCCAGAAGGGGTGCATTCAGTTTGGTTCAGAGTATCTCAGAATGATGCTGCAAATGTTATTGTTGTCCCCAGGGTTGCAGTCCAAGAGGACTAGGGAGACTCGAGCGTGAAAAGGAATTGGATAGATAAGAGATGTTCAGTTTAAAGTGTTGATGGATGAGAATGAGATGAAACAGAGACAAAAGGGAATAGATCAGACAAAATAAATTGGATGGCTGTGATTATCTTTTTCTCATAATGCAAAGATCAGGAGATACCTAGTAGTGCTGAGAACCCAGAAGATTGTAGCTGGTCTGAGAAATCTATTAAGGAAAAAAACCATGTTCCCTTCTCAGACAAAAATAAACTCTTACATGCTGCTACAAGAGGGACCAGGGGAGAGAGAGGAGAAAACCCTGGCATTTAGATGTGCAGGAAAACTATTTCACAAGCAAGGAGCTTAGGTGAGCAATGCATCCTTATGCTGTCCTTGGACAAGGCTTCCCTTGGGGGAGTCCTGCTGTATTGCCCAGCCTGGGGCATCTTTCTGCAGCTCCTGGTGCTGAGTCGAGCTGCGGGTGTGTTAGGAGAGACACAGAGGCTGGGGTAGAAAAGCAGGTGCTGCCCTGGGGGGCTGCCACAGGGTGTGGGTCATACCTGGCTGATGCTTTGCCCCCTTCTCCCAGGGACTGTGTGGCCCTGTGCTTCCTCAACAGTGGCACCAGCTTTGTGGCTGGCTTTGCCATCTTCTCCATCCTGGGCTTCATGGCAGAGGAGCAGGGCGTGCCCATCGCCGAGGTGGCCGAGTCAGGTGAGTGGAGACCCTGGGGGGATGGGACTGTGGGGTGCTGCCACTTGAGCCCCCAGTGACCAGGGGATGCCTGCAGCTGCAGGCTCCCACCCCTTGCTCTCTGCCTCCAAAAAGCAGAGAGAAATGAGTACAAATGAGTGCACGCTCCTGAAGCACTGAGACGCAGTAGCTGTGGGTTGAGCCTAATAAAAGCTGCCTGTAAGGATGAGGGCTGGGGTTAGGCAGCTGCTGTCTCTTGTGGGGAGGGTGCTGAGGTGACTGCATGGCATATGGCCAGGCTTGTGCTGTGCTCCCTGGGCTCAGAGGCTTCCCCTGGCTCCCAGCCCTTGCAGCAGTGAAGCAGCCAGAGGTTGCCCTGCCCCCTTACCTCCCTTGCTGCTTCTCCTTTGGGAGCCTGAGTTCCATGCACAGCGTGGGTATTGCTGGGGTGAGAGGCTGCATGGTCACAAGCTGTGCCTTGGCTGGTGGCTGCCTCAGGCAGCTCTGGACCTGCTGTGCTGCTGCCATTGCTCTGAAAGCCCTTCTCCCTGCAGGGCCTGGCCTGGCATTCATCGCCTACCCTCGGGCTGTGGTCATGCTGCCCTTCTCCCCACTCTGGGCCTGCTTCTTCTTCCTCATGGTTGTTTTGCTGGGACTGGACAGCCAGGTAAAGCTGCAGGAGCAGAGTGATTCCCTACCAGACAAAAGCCACTGTCTCTTCAGGACAGGCTTCAGCTTGGCTGAGGGGGAGCCAGTAGGGCTGGGAAGCTGGTCAGGATGGGCTGACAGAAGTGGGATCTGTGCTTTTTGCAGTTTGTCTGCGTGGAGAGTCTCGTGACAGCTCTTGTGGACATGTACCCCACCATCTTCCGCAGGAAGAACCGCCGGGAGACCCTCATCCTGCTGGTCTCCATCCTCTCCTACCTGGTTGGCTTGGTGATGCTCACAGAGGTATTTTGGGCTCAGATCACCTGCACAGTGTTTGAGAGGACAGAGTGGGACCTGGTGGGTGGTGAGGTCTACTCTGGGGCTGAGAGCTTGCTGCTGAACCCCTTCCCGCTGCCCTGGGCCTGCAGGAGGCTGCCCTGCCTTTCTCATGCTGTTCACGTTCTCCTTTCCAGCCTTTACCCCTTGTGCCAGTCACAGTCCTGATACTTCTTCTGCCAAGACTGATAGCTGGAGCTCTGGACAGCCTATGTTTTGGTTATAAATTCATCTTGACACAGACCAAACCTTTACAGCTGTGGCCTGTTGCATGGGAAGGAGAGTGCCTGTGTCCTCTTCCTTCTTCCTGAATGGAGCTACAGGAACACTTGCTATAAGGAAACTTGTCAGGCCTGAGTGCGCTCCTTATCTATTATACTGATATCCTCTGTATTATCCTTATGATTAATTGCCTGGGAGCTAAACTGTCCTTGTTTAAAGCTTTTAACTCTGCCTAGCAATGTGTGTGTGTGGATTGATGCTGCCAGAATGCTCTTGGCACTTTCTGTTTTCATTTGGGCATAACTGTTGGAAAAGCTGTCTCTGATGTTGTACATGCAATATCGTGCCTGGACTAACCCACAGGCCTGTTTTGTAGGCAGACCTGGGCAGTGAAACAGCCAGGCTGCATGCAGTTATTTCCTTCTGCAAACTGAGACTTTAAAGTCAATCAGATGGATTGCGTATCTTAGAGGGGGTTTCCACCCTCACTTCCAGCTGCAAGAGCTGCCTAGGTTTTGTCTTCTCCCAGAACATCCCTACAATCTCTGGCAGTCAGTTGCTGTCTGCTGTGCTGCCCTGCATTGAAATGAAGGGTTGCAGAGACTCCTGAGAGCAGCTGGGTGACTGCATATCTCTGTCAAGCCTTGGGCACAAGGGGTGTCCCTTTTCTGTAGGCTCAAACCCCGTCCCAGAGAGGGAGATGCCTCCAGCTCTGGGGAAGATACTGAGTTTGTTTCCTGCTCTGGCTCTAGCTCTTTCCCTGATTCCTCTCCCCTGTCTCTCACCTTGCTGCCCACTTGGGCCTTCCCAGGGTGGGATGTATGTCTTCCAGCTCTTTGATTACTATGCTGCCAGTGGCATGTGCCTGCTCTTTGTGGCCATCTTTGAGACTCTCTGCATCGCCTGGGTCTATGGTGAGTATGAACTGGGGGGGTCCACAGCTCTGGCCTCTCACGGGCTTGTCTGGTTCATTCTCAAAGTGCTGGTGGGTAGCTCAACTTGGCAATTGCTTCACAGTGCAAGGCACAATCTAAACCTTTGCTTTGGTACCCCTGGGCTCCACTGGCAGGGACTTCCTCACAGGAACACCCTGGGGGATCTTTTCGGCAGATATCCCCTGCATGTTCCTACGCGCTCCTGCTTTTGACACCCTCCTTCCTTGGGGAATTGAAGCTCTCTTAAAAATCTTTTCTCAACTTGTGCTCAGAGGGTTTGAGACTCAAACATTTTTGAGAGCACCCTCTCAGTCTTGACAGTCACCAGGTATGGGTAAAACCTGGGCTGAGGTCCTAGCCTTGGAGATGCTGAGGGGCTGGCCCTGCTGAGCTGTTCTGGGGGGATAGGCAGTTAGTCCAGGACAAAGACCGAAGCTGGCCACCCTCCTGAGGAGCTCCCTGACCCGACTGCTGGCTATTGCACCTAAACAGTGGTGAAGCAGGACCCTGGACACCCAGACCCTGCTGCCCTCCTTCCCTGGTGGCAGAGAGGGATCCCATTGTTGCCCTCCTCTGCAGGTGCTGAGCGTTTCTACGATAACATTGAAGATATGATCGGCTATCGGCCATGGCCCATCATCAAATACTGCTGGCTTTTCATCACCCCTGCCGTTTGCATGGTGAGGACACACAGGAGGAAGATGGGCAGAGCTGGGTGCCTCTGACAGACAGACACCTACACATATACAGAGGGACCTGCATATGTATAGGGGGTCATGTGGCCCGGACCATGGGGGCCTTTTGTTATTTGTGCTTGTAGCTTTGGGAGCCAGGTGTGAGGCTCAACAATGGAGAGAGGCTCAGCTGTGACAGTGGTGTTTGCTGGTGGGACAAGCTCCTTGATGCCCTGACCAGTGTTGCCTGTGGGGGGCTGTCCCAGCAAATCCTATTTAACAGATATCTCCTCTGTTGCTGCCCTGAGGTGCTCCTTTTTACCAGGAGTCTCTGTGCAGACCTGTACTCACCAGGAAGACCTCTCTTTGCTCATGGTGTTGATTTTCTCTTTTTTTTTTCTTGGTGTCTTCCATCTTGCCAGGCAACCTTCCTGTTTTCTTTGATCAAATACACCCCGTTGACATACAACAAGAAGTATGTGTACCCGTGGTGGGGGGACACCCTGGGCTGGCTGCTGGCCCTCTCCTCCATGGTGTGCATCCCTCTCTGGATTGTCTACAAACTCTCCACCATCAAAGGCCCCCTCAGAGAGGTGAGATTGGTGCTCTAGGATCAGGGCATGGGCTCTGTTTCTGTGTTGAACTCCAGCCCTGCAGCAGAATCATTTGTGTGGTGCAGGTCGATTAGCAAGGAGCCCAGAATAAATGAATTAAATGAGTTAATTGCTATAACACACCTGTTTTTTAAAGTTGTGCCTTGCTTGAGGGCTGCTCCAATCTGGCTGCTGCTTCGTGGTACCGTTTTTTCATTTCTTCTGTCTCTTGGCAAGTACCACCAGGAAAAAGGTCATTGGATGGAGAAGATAAAGATGATCTCCATGCTGCCCTTAACTGAAGCTTGAGGACTTGCTCTGAGAAAGCTCCAGGTCCCCTGAGCATTATGGTCAGCTGAGTTTACCAGTCTGTGCTGAGGCCATACACTTGGAATGGAGGGAATCACTGGGAATTTGGAGTTCCCATCAGTCTTAGCACTCTGGCTCTGTCCTGCTTCCAGAGTGATGCATTGCTGGTTGCCCTGTAATACACTGGAGGCGCGGGGAGCTAGAAAACCAGGCCTTGCTCCAGATGAGCATCCCATCCGTGTCACAGCTCATGATTTCAGGGTGAGGTTTCACAAACAGTCCTGAAGCCCCAGGATCCCTCTCATTCCCTGCCTCCTGCAAGTGTCCAAGAATGGACACTTGTGACAGCAATGGGCCCCTGACCCCTGTGTCCAGCACAGACAGGGAGGAGTGGAAACAGCTGCAGGGGCATGGCAAGGCTGCACAGCATGATGTGGTATGAGAGTAACCCCTTATGAACTTGTCCCAGCTAAAGCCAATCCCATGTGCTCAGGCTCTGTGCTGATGAAGGGCATCACCTGGAGGTACTTGGTCACCAAGCTTCCTTTGCATGGTTTTCTAGCCCTGGCCTGGAGCAAATGGATGACAGAGCCTTCCTCCATTATCTCAGTGTTAGATACATCATGTGCTCAGTGCTTGCCTTGGGACAAGTGGTTGGAAGATGAGTTTATCCCCTCAGTTTCTGAAGTACTGACTGTCCTTATTTTGGACATCTCTGGCATTTAGGGACCAGATCTGCAGCTGGGCCTGGCTGGCTGAATGAAAGCCATGGCTGGTAGGTGAGGGCCCAGGTTGCTTTTTGTCCTTGCAGCTGTGTTTAGTGCCCGTCTTTGCCTTCCAGAGGTTCCGCCAACTCACCTGCCCACTTGAGGACTTGCCTTCCAGGCCGGGCACAGAACAGCCCCTTCCCTCCACCAGAGATGGCCTCCTGATGCTGACAGAGCTCGAATCTCATTGCTAGGACCAGTGTGGCTCTCCCTTCCTCCCCCCAGGATGGTTTCTATACAGCCTTTGCCACCTCTTGGAAAACGCAAGGATTCTGCACTCGCCAAGAAGAGAGGGGTTTCTGGGCTGAGCTCCCTTCTCTGGAAGATTTGAAGGGCTGAGGAAGAGGCTGCCATGGAGATGGTCTGTGTGGATTTAGCAATGCACCTTAATTCTCTCCCTGGAGAGAGCGCTGAAGGAGCACATCAAGCACCAGTGTTCCTGAGCATCCCCAGGCTTCTGGTGGGCAGAAAGGAAGGACTGACCCTGGAGTAAAGAGTGTCAGAGTCTCAGAGCTGTGGCTCCAGTGTGGACTTTGGGAGCTTCTCCATTCATTCCATTAAATCTATGTTTTTCCTGACTAGATCTGCTCTGTCTTTATTTTGTCCCGCTGGCATTCCTTGCCAACAGCATGTTAGGTGAGATGTGTGTCAGCTGGGCTGTGCTGGGCATCCAGGTCTGGATCTCTGTTGCACTGGCACAGTGATATGGGAAGGTGGCCAGAGGAGAGAAAGCTTGGCTAGGGTAGGAAGGAGAAGGGGGAACAGTGCTTCAGAGGCTCCTCTAAGTGGTAGGCCTGGGGTACCCTGGTGACGAGTGCAATGCCACCTTCTGCTGGAGCCACTGCCAGCTCTCGGGCAAAAGTGTCATCTGGCTGATGAGTCATGGGGCTGTTCCTGGGCTCTCAGAGCAGCATGTGGATTTGTGTTTTCTTCTTGCAAATGAGGGAGCGTGGGAAGCTCTCCCTCGCCTCTGCAGGTCTGTGTCTTTTTCTGTGCTGACTACTTTCCAGGTGCTCTGGAGGCAGTCATTGCGGTTTTCCTGTGAATGGAAGAAGGGCTGAGCGGTGGAAACGGAATCTGCATGTTATGTCAACAAACAGTTTCTGTTTGGGTAAAAGAAATAAAAGTCAAAGAGCTTGTGTTTTCAGTGCTGTAGCCCCAGCATCCGAGGAGGGCAGCCAGAGGACACGTAACCCTGGGAAGCTGGATGGCTCCCAGGAACCCCTGAGGAAGCTGGAGCCTGGACAGAGCTGAGCCAGCAGCTGGAGGCGCTCAGCTTCCTGAAGCACGCCAGGACACTGGTGGGCACCACGCTACGGCCAAGGCTTCTGCTGCCGCGGGCAGAAGACGCGAATTAAAGCAAATTAAAGCGAATTAACGCAACCCGCGCCATTAGCCACAAGGTGGCCCCAGGCCCTCAGCCTTTGCGCGGGAAGGGGTCCCGGCGGGCGGGCC
>VZSR01000680.1:3154833-3198543 GCA_013398615.1 Brachypodius melanocephalos
CCCGGGCAGGCGGACCCGGCCATCCTCCTCGGCCGCCCTTCCCGCTTCGCTGCGGAACTTTGCTCTGAGGGCATCTGCCTCCCACAGGGAGCGGCCATCTCAGAATGGTGCTCCCAGCTATGGCGCGAACGGATTTAGTCCTCTAGGCGAAGGCAAGTTCCCGAGTTTGGTTTTCCTGGGCTTAGTTTCCCCTAGTTTACTGTTCTTGGAGCCTAGAAACCTAAGGTGGGACACAGGTTTGTGTGGAAAGGAGTTATGGACTTTTGCTGGTGGAGGCTGAGAAACTGCGATGAGCACCAGGTGCTGAGGGGATTCGCTCTGGGAGGCCCTGTGACGATGCAAATTTAACCTGCAGGAGGGAGCGCCCACTGGGCTGAGGCCCTCTGGGCTTCACTGCCTGTCTTGCTGCGTGGCTGTGGGAACCTCATCTCACTCCCAGCCTGTCTTCCCTTTTCCCAGCCTGTTTTCCACAGGGATTTTGAGGTCAATGGGTTCCTTTTACTAGGCTGCCTGCACAACCATGGGTTGCCCCCTCGGCAGGCCTGCACCTCCCACATGAAAATCTCAGGTTTGTGCATGTCTCCCTCCCCGCCTCTGGAGAACATCGGGAAGCCGGAGCTCTGCTGGTTGAAAAAAACTGCTACAGTTTTCATGGGCAACCTCAGAGCTCCAGATCCCCCTGCTGCTACTGTGCTTCATGGTGCTCATGCATGAGCTGAAGGTAGTAAAGAACGGAGAAATCCAAGGAAAGCCCCTTTTGGAAGAGACTGACAACGTGATGGAAGACGGAGCCAACCAGCTGCCCTGCCACTTGGATACGGAACTGTCTGGTAAAGATTACTTTTAGAAATTAAAGAAATTAGTTCAGTACAGAAGTTCTAGCAACAGATATTTTTATTCATGTAATTCTAATCTTAAGCAGAATTATACTTTCATTTTCTAGTAATATCTGTAAGAGGTTTGTCCCACTGGGAAGATACTTTAACCATAATAGAAAACAGTAATTGTCCACAGCTATCTCTAAAATCTAGCTGATGTAAAAGACTTCTTGGCTGCATGTAGGCAGTGTGAGTTTGCTGAAAGGCTTTGTTTCAAAATAGACTGGCCTCCAGTGAATATTGGGCATGTGGTTTATTGATCTGGTTATGTATGAGCCAGGAAAACTCCCAAGCCTGTGTTCTTACATGACCCAATTGCTGTAAAGCTTTGGATGAGCTAGGTAGGTCAGATAAGCAAGAGAACCAAAGGTTTTGCTGGATACTCTTAAATAAGTGTCTTATTTCTGACATGACTTTAAGCAAAGTGGTAGACTTTATGACACCTGGCTTGAAATATGAATCCAGTATGTTCTATTTTGCACATTGAAAAGGGTGATGGACTGAATTTGAAATGAATTTATTTGAAATTTCCAGACATTACCTTTTTTTCACAGCACTGTTAAGACCCCATGCTTAAAAGGAATTTTTGGTGACATTTGGAATATGACGATATCAGCATACGGTGATATTGTTTATGATTTGGAATATGGTGAAAGGGATTTTCATTGCGTGCCTTGCAGTCTGTGGAATTTGCACCATACTTTTGCCAGCTGAGTAGATGCTGATCTCCCTTTAGACAAGAGGGGTGTGGGTATTGTATCGGTATTGAAGGTATTTCTCACCTTCAGAATCCAAAACGTACAAATTTGCATGAGAATTCAGCCTATTACTTACTGGATTACGGGCATGAGATTAGGTTTGTTTTTTTTTTTTTTTTTTTTTAAATTGATTGTTTTGTGATGATCGCGGTTTTTTGGTTTTGTTTGGTTAGTTTTGAGTTTGAGTTTGTTTGTTTGTTTAGTTTTGTGGTGGGGTTGGTTTGTTGGGTTTTCTTGTGTGTGTTTTGATTCTTTTCTGGTTTTGTTGTTGTTGTTGTTTTCGAGGGTTTTTTTGTTGTTTTGTTTTGTTTTGTTTTTTTTCCAAATGAGAAGTCTACCTAAAAATAAAGAAGTCCCTGAGATTGTGCCTCAGGTCATTGGTGCTTGGAAAGGATGACCTGTCCATGCATCCATCCATGAAAACCAGGCTGTGCTTTTCCGTTTTTGTGTCAGTGGTGTCTGGGGAGAAAACTCAGCTTTCCTTGTCCATGGGGATGGAGATGGTCACACAGGGCAGGGGAAAGACTTCAGATCTCAGGGACAGAGATGAGGATGTGTCTGCTGCCGTGGAAAGCATCCCACATCCTGAGATGTTTGAACAGATGCTTGAGAGGTCTTTTTCGTTTTGTCCTTGGTGGTAACTATAAGGCAGCTCTCCATGGCTGTTGTGGAATGACGTGTTGTGAGTCGTGTTGCACATTTTGGTGACAAGAAAAGTGGGTGTGTTGGATGCCATGGTGCATAAATGGAGAGAACAGAGTAAGATGAGCATGTTAACTCGTGGGATACATAATCCTGTGAAGCAGAGATCTCCAAATGATCTGTGAAGTGTGTCCTACAGGCAGGTGCGAACGAGCATACCCCACAGAGCTGAGCCCTTGCTGGCGTGGTCAGCAGCCTGCAGGAGGGGGATCTGCGTGGCACGGGTAAGGGAAGCATGAGTGGGGGAGCACAAAGGCACACTGGAGAAGCTGTTGCTTCCAAGAAGTTAGCAGTGGTTTTTTTACCCCTGTCTCCATCTGACCTGCCCAGAGTTGCAACACCTTGGGCAGCAGCAGGCGCCTCTCTATGTCTCCATCTGACCTTGTCCTTGTGCCCAGTGGATCAGAGGTGTTTGCTGTCACATGTCCCACAGCGTCAGGCTCAGCTGCCCTGAGGGAGCAGGGAGGGAAGCGGGAGCAAACAGGCACACACCCGTGTGTCCTCTGCCTGCCTTTGTTCTGTGATCAAGAGCATTGCTGTGCAACTCAGAGGCTGTTCCACTACAGATGTCTCCGCAGTCCTCCCTCCTGACCGCCTTTATTGCTGACTCGGCTCCTAAGCCATTTGCCCTTGCCTCATCCTCTCCCATACCAGGGATGCTGTGAAACAGGCCGTGTCTCACCCTGCCCGTACTTTCACAGATAAAGGCTCCTGGCAGCCTCTTCCTCCCTGGGAGCCAGGCACAGGAGTGCTGCTGTGGCTGCTGGAGCCCATCAGGGTTCTGTGGGGCCTCATTAGCTCTTGTTGCTTTGGTTATGTTCACTTGTGATTAGTTACAGTGAAACTGTTGTCAGAAGTCACGGGTTTGCTCAAGCAGAAATTAGCCATAAACATGAAAAATAAATTATACCAAATGCCATGGGGAAAATCCCCTGCAAGCATAGTGTTCAGTCAGCAAGGCATGTTCTCAGGCGAAGAAGCAGCAGCGTTGTGCCCATGGGGCAATCAGCATTTCTCCTATTTTGTTAGCAAAAGTGTTAAAGGATGGGATTAGTCTGGACAAACGAGGGCAGCAGTGGTTTCTCCCCCAGGTGGCTCAGCGAGGGGGGCAACCAGGGCTGCACTGTGTCCAACAACTGTCCCAGAGCCTGCCTCTGCAGCCTCTAATGTTTGTAAAGCACAGTTTGGATTCACCCATAGGGTGTCCTGCTGACAGACCTCTCCCCAGATCTGGGCTGGAGGAGATTTGACTCATTTTGGCTTGGAGCCTTGTGTCCTACTGGCTCAGGGGCCCAGGACTCCCTGGCAGGGAGCATGGCCCTAGCGTGGGCTGAGGTTGGCAGCCTGCTCCTCTGGGCTGGCTCTTCAGCAGGCATGTCAGAGCTGGCTGAAAGGGAGGAAAGGGTGGGGACACTTTAGGGGATGGGGAAAAGCCAGCATGTGTTCTCAGAAAAGAAGTAGTGAAAGGAGAGGCATGAGGGCACTGCCAGCTGGCAGGTGGTGAGCAGGGTGGGGAGGAGGACACCTTTGAGTAGGTGCAGGACAGATCTGAGGCTGGGGTCAGTCATCCTTCAGGGCAAAGGCTGAGTCCTGGTCTCCAGCTGCCCTGAGGTTGAGGGAACGTAGTGCTTTCAAAGAGAGTTTTCCTCCTCTGCTCATGAGAGCAGATGGAAACCCATGCAGCTGGCTCTTAGCTGGCGCTGCAGAGGGATTAGGCACCTCTGTGTGGCTGGACAGCAGTGCTTTCCCAGCTCTCCTGTGCACCTTTGGGTGCAGTGATGGGGCTTCCTCAGGATGCACTGTGGGAGAGCTGTGGAGATCTGAGTTCTGCTGGTGTGTGAGCTGCTCACAACAGGGGCCCAGGGCTGGGAGGGGTTCGTGCTGCCTGGGGAGGGGGTGCTTTGGACATTTCCAGGATTTATTGCAGGCAGTGCTTTTCTTTTGAGGATGAGTGTTTAAGAGCAACCTCAACCAGACTTATGGAGGAGGAGCCCAAATCGTGGGGTGACCTGCAGTCAGATTGTCACATCCTTTAGCAGCCCTGTCCTACCTACACAGCTCTCAGCCCAGAGTGCCTGCTCAGGGCTGACTCTCCCAGCTGGTGTGCATCCCAGGGGAGTGCATCACCCCTTTCCTTGCCCTCTCCTGGGATGGGACTGAACACAGTCTGTACCCCACCAGCTGAGCTGCTCAGATCGTGATTTTTGCTGTTCAGTCTGGGTCATCACACCACTGAGATCTCTCACATGGAAGATGGTGTGGTGAGATAAATGTGCCCCTGCCTATAGCAGGATTTAAAAACCCTGTGAATTATTGTCTGGTGGGAAACTCTGAAGCCTGAGTGTAACTTCTGGTACCTTCTGGGCTGGCAGACAAAAATAGCTTTTTTTTTTTCCCCTCCTGCAGAATGATTTTCACACATTGCTGGATAAAGTTTTCATTTAGGTTGACTTTCTTCTTGTTTTACCTTAATGTCACAGGTCATTTCCCATCTTCAGCTTTGCAAAACCCCTGCAACGTTCCTGTGAAACACTTCAGTATGGATAAATCAAGGTTTTTAGGTCAGCTCTGCTTACCTAGGCTTATCTCAATCCCCTTTTCATATCTGGATAACCTCTATTGCACCTTTTCCTCAGTTGTGCTGGGTCATGCCTGTCCTCTGTGACAGGACAGGCAGTGGCACTGTCGTCCACGAGCAGGGTCAGAGGCAACGCAGAGCCAGCACATGCTCTTCACGCTGCAGTCTTTCAGGTCTTTGGAGACAGCCCCTAAAAGGCAGAGGGTGGAGCCTGTCCTGTGTGATGTTGATGCCAGATCTCACAAGGGAAGAAGCAGCCTGTATTTCTTTGGGTATGGGACCAATCCACTCAAACAGCCCGTGGGGTAGGTGAAAGCCAAGAGCTTGGAAAATAGCATGCTTAGAAAGTTTAATCCCAGAAACAGCCCCAAGTGCATGGAGATGTTTTCCCTTGCTGCCCCCAGAACTGGCCTCAGTGATTTATCCTGAGGATCCCACTCAATCCAGGGTTGATTTCCCTCCAGCACCATTTGTCCCCAGGACAATCCAGCATGCTCTGATGGGATCTGATTCACTAGCACCCGTGGAGGATTTTCTAGAGACAGCATTACAAACGACCTCTATCGAGTGTGCAGGCAGGTAAACCTACTTCTTGCCCACACTGTGGCATTGGGGACTTTTGTCAGCTCCTGTTTCCCACAGAGGGGCTGAGAAATGCTCCTCTGGTGAGTGCAGACATAGCTGAGCTGAGTATGTCCCACATTCCCTCCCGCATGCCGCTCTGGTTTGGCCACATGGCTGCATGGAAAGGTCAGTAGGAATTTGGCAGGCACATTAGCAGACAAAGCAAAAGGCAAAAGAGTGATAGCATTAAACATAACCATTAAAAAAAGAGAAAAGCTGAGCTGAAGTATCTGGAAAAAAAATGGTGTAACTAGAATGCCTGCTGCTGGTGTTGGTCATGAGAAGCTCTGGAAAGCACAATCAGGGCTGAGATGGATGCAAAGAAAGCTGCCAGGACAAAGCCACAGAGGTATTTCTCACTTTTACTGAGTGCCCAGACACTATAAAGACTCCAGCAGTGCCTCCCCTTGCTGACAGAGCTCTGTTCCATGAGCTGTGTTTGTATTCTCAGCATATGGCACAGGCATGAAGGGGGCTGGGTGACCCCAGATTGTTCCTTCTTCACCACGCTCTGCCTTTTGCTCCACCTGCCTGATGGTGTTGGTGAGACTTGAGCTTGGCCACAGAAGATTTCATGTAATGCTCCGTGAGATTTATTCTGCATGTTTGTGGGATGACATTGAGGGATGCCCCTGTCCCACTAGAACGGTGGGATAGTGCCCCTGTCCCACTAGAACAGTGGGAGTATGTGGCAGCCAGCCTGGGCCGTGCTGTGGGGTCTGCAAGGGGAGGGTTCCTGACCTGCATGTCGAGAGGACATGGAGTTACTCCCTGACTGTTGTAGTTGATGTTTACAAATTCTGGGCCTTTACCCTGCCTGCCTGTGGCTGCTTTCTCATCTTGCTGTCTTGTCAGTGCCACAGTTCAAGGTCCGGAGAGGTGCATGTTGTAAGGGATTAGGGGAGAAAGTTCTCCTGCCCTGATGCACCTCCCTTCCCTACGTCCCACCACCCACGCATGAGCTGGGTGATAATTTGGTGGGGGGAGCTGGTGGAAGGGGTGGGACAGGAGGAGGAGAGAGGGTAGTCTCTGTCTTAACTCTTGCGGTATCTCTTTGGCACTCAGTGGATTCCCTGCCTGGACTCCAGTGGGACAGACGGGAAAGGATAGGACGGGAGGGGCTTGCCCGAGGGAGAGCTGCGCTGGGTTCAGGTGAGTTGGGTGTTTGCTTGTCGAGCAGCTCTGGCTGGAAGTGTGTGCTACCCTGGGAGTGATTCTGGTGCAGCCAGCTGCTGCACACGAGCTGCTTGCTGTGCTCTGCAGAGCGGGCCAGCAAATCTGCAAGGGCAGGATCTTCCCAACGTTGAGTAAAGCAAGAACGAGATGGAAAACAAGGAGCAATCAATCAGTTTCGATGAACCCAGGAAAGAGGTTTTTCTTGCAATGGTTCCTTTGGAAAAGGAAAAGGAATGGAAAAGGAAAGGACAGGCTGAGATGCTGCACAGAGGGTGCCAGGAAGCTGAGAGCAAAGAGATGCCTGAAGGATGGTAATTGATACTGAAGGTTGAGGCAGCAGAGAGAAAGGGAGAAGGTGATAGAGAAGTACTCAGACAGCAGAAAGATTAAGAAGAGAGACAATAGTGAGCGAGGCAGGGACAGGGATGGAGGGCAGAGATGACTGGTTGATAATAAGTACAGGAGCCAAGGCACTAGGAGTGCAGTAGGCTGTAGGCATTTCAGCTACTGCCAGCATGAGTTCTTTCCTCCTGTGCTGCCCTGCAGACATGCTGACCCCAGTACATTGGCTTGGGGGCTGTAGTTTTAAAAGATGTGCCTGGGAGTGCACTTCTTGTTCTTCTTGCCCCTGAGGTTTCATCAAATTTGTTCCTGTAGGGATGAGACAGGGAGACAGCACAGTTTCTGCATGTGCTAAACTCTTGGAATCTGTGGGCATATTTGTGAACAAATGCAGGCAGAACACATGAGGGTTTCATAACACCTGATCTGTGTCTTCTTAAATCAACAGTGCTTTTAAAGTAATCACTACTAATCAGGGCTTTCATCTCATGCCAGTGGAAATGCCATTGCCCTAGTTTTTCCTCTTTGACAGCTGCTGATACCAGAGGCTGAACCTTGGACCTGACCTTTGCAGCTCTGCAACAGCCCAGCTTTTCTAGATCCGTGGTTGCAGATGTGGTTCTTGCAGAGGGCAGGCTAAAGAGCCCTGTGTCTTATCTCTATGCTCCTGGGCAGGGCTAGAGGAAAGTTTTGGTGCCCTAGCCTGGAGAGGAGGTACCTGGCCCCTTGGAGAGTGCATTACAATGTGGCATTATGGCAGGAACTGCTGGAAAACACTGAAGGCACTGCTGTAGTCATGGTCTCGGTGTGCCTCTGCCTGTGCTGATTTCACCTGATGTGACTCGTCCTGAGCACCAGCTGGAGCTGGCTGAGCCTGCCCAGGGTCTGACACGGGTGCTGGGCTTGTGCAGGGCTGGACAGGGAGCACAGTGTGGGGACAATCACGGCAGGGAGCCCCTGTGGCCCTGCTCTGCTGCTCCATGCTGTGTCTGTGCTGAGGGACCAGCTCTGCCACACATACTGTTGGCTCCCCTCATCCTCCCTGCTGGGAACCATAAAGGCAATGTTATGCCTCAGCCTCGCCCGGCTTTTGGGAGAGTCTGGCTTGAGTGCTCTTCCCCCATGCTGCCTGTTTCTCATCGCTGACAGCAAGTGCCCCCAGGCTGTGCTTTTGGGAGGCCAGGCAGGGTGCACCTACCTGGAGGAGTTTAGATACAAGTGCCTAGAGCAGTGTGATGCCAAATTCCCTGTGCTGCTGTCCCACCTCTGAACCACTGGTGCAGTGCTGGCTCCTCTGCTCTCCTGCTCCAGCAGCTTTGCTTCCTACTCTTCCCTCAGCCCTCACCCCCAGCCACAGGGATGGCAGCAGGGGGCCCAGCAGGGCTGGGGGCTGGCAGCCTCCATCTCTTCATCTGACCTGCCCAGGGCTGCTGGCTGCCGTCTTGCTCTCTGAAGCTGCTGCGCCACAGAGGTGGCAGCCCTGTGGGCATCCTGCAGCCTGTGTCCTGTCCCTGTGGAGCACCTCTGGGCTGCACCACAGGTCGCTGCCCCGCTGTGCAGGGCCCTGTCTGCTGAGCGGTGCTGGAGCAGCGTGGCTTTCACCCTCGGTGCCATTCACCTGCTCTGCTCCTCCAGCCAGTGACAGGAGCCATGCTGGCCACACGCTTTGGCTGCACACAAGGACCCCTGAGCCAGCCTGGTGCAGCCCCAGGGCTTTGGGCAGACAGCCTCAGCCATTGGGTAGGTGGCTCTAGGGGCTCCACTGGGGCCTGGCTGGATCTGTGTCTGTACCAGACCTGTTGCTGGTGCTCTGTACGAAGAATGGATCCTGCTGTGGCTGCCCCTCCTGCGGTGTTGCACGGGATGCAACCAGACTATGGGCTGAGTGGAGGTCTTGAGATTTTTTGGTTTCATGTAAAAGCTGGTTTCTAGTCATATTTAGACACCATTTATGGACTTCACCAGTTAGTCTTGTTTTTTTTCTAGACTAAAGAAAGAAACCACCTCTGTGTCTCTGTAGCCCAGAGCAGGGATGGTGATCCATTGGCACTGACAGACTGATGTGGCCCTGGGAAAAACAGCCTATATTGCTTTTAGCAAGAGATTTGCCACTGATCCTCAGGAAGGTCCAGCCACTGTTAGGGGCTTCAGAGGCTCTCCTGTCCACCAGCAGAAGACAGAGCAGGACCCATTTGGCACCCTCCTGCACCAGGGGTGTGTGCTCTGAAGGGTAATGCTCTATAATCCTTGCATCTTGTATTGCAGATGTCTGTGCCATCAGTGAACTCACTCAAGGAACTCACTGAGTTCCTTATCTCACTCTTTCTGGTGTCAGTAAGTAGCAAACTCTGACTGCACAGGCATTGCTCTTACTGCACACTGGAGAAAACACAGGTGGGATCTGATGCTTGTAACAGCCTCCTGTGCCTCATGAACCTTGCTGAACAGATGCTTTGAGAATACCCCGCAGCCCACAGAACCTGGAAGTTAATTAGAAAGTGTAAAGAAGCCAACTAACTTTCAATTACTTGAAATGAAAGGCATTTTAATTTCGGCTGCAGTCCTAGACTTGATCAGTTCTCTTTCTACATCTTTCCTTGCCTTTCTCTACTATGCAGCTGGAGTGAACTATTCTCAGCAGCATTCCCGTTTGGAAGCAGCTGTCTCTGCTCGTGTAGCTGCTCTTAGATTGGCTGGAAAGCTCTTGCCTCCACTGCTAATATTTTCTTGTCTATCTTGCAGAGATGACCAATTCCAGTAGCAGCCCCTGTGCACTAATTCAACTAGGTTGATTACTTAAGCCGTACCTTGGCACCGTTGTTCCTCGCTGAGCCCTGATTTTGTCTCTGCTCCCACAGCCGCCCCCGCCTCCTGCCATCAAAATGCAGCGCAGGATTTCAGCTGCCGACCAACTGCTGGCTCTGATTGCACAACCAGAGAATTTTCTGTGTCCTCCTGCTCCTCCTTTTGTGACACAGCCCAGCCTTCTTGCTTCCTGATTCCTCCCTCCCCATCTTAAATTGCAGTTTATGTGCTTGGTTGCTGCTTATTTCCAAATGAAACCAAGAAATACAAATGCAGTGCAGCTGTCTGCGTTGTCACCTGTGATTCTGCATTCTGCAGTTCAGGCAGCACCTTCCAGTGTCCAAGGGAGCTTTAACACTATGCATCCTCTCATAAATGTTATCAGCTGCTTTTTTGAAACATTTCTGTCTGCTCTTCCTTCTGTTTCCCTGTTTTCTCTGGAGACTGTCCTCATCCTGTCTGCCTTATGATAAAGCAGCAAAAGAGGTCAAATGGAGGATGTTAACTTCCCAGCAGTAGGAACTGCTGCCTGACAGCAGTCAGGAACAGGCAGTAGGTTTGCAGGAAGAGAAGCTTTAGGAGAATCGCTATTGGCTTCTTCCTCTGGTGCCAAAGCTCCAGGTGGCTTCTCTCTCATCTTTCTTGTCTTGCTCTTGCTCCTTGCCTCACCTGAACAACTTTGAAAAAGCCCCTTTTTACCCTGAGAGAGGCTGAGGATAGCACCATATTTTGCTTCAAATGATGCTTTCTTTCTCCTCTTTTTCTTATTACTGCCTCTCCTCTTCAGTGGCATCTTGTTTCCAAACAAAGCTGAAAAATGCTGTTCTCCTGCATACCTGCATTGTGTGTTTAGCATATCCTAGGCAACTGCTGAGTGACCACAGTGCTTTAGGGAAGTCCTTGGTTTTCCTTGCTCTTTGTGACCGTACTTGAAGGATCCCATGACGGTAGGAGTGGGACAAACACAGTGCAGAGTTTATGACCAAGGGGAGACTGCGTTGCCTCATTCAAATGTTCAAGAATGGAACTTGTTGCTCTGGGTCTATGGGTGCCTGCATGCTGCCTGCTCTCTTTCCAGGTCCTGCAGGAATCCAGATGTATTCTTGTTTTCCTAGCAGTAAATCTTTCGGGGGGGGGAAAAATGTGGCTATCTCCATGCGCCAAGCCTGGTACCAAATACTGTACCATTTCCTATGGAGCTGCATAAAATGGAGCTCACTTCCATTTTCTCACTTGGGAAGATGACAGACTACAGGTCATTTCTCTGAAGGGTAAAAATACCATCTCCTCCAAGTGCTGAGGGCTGAAAATGCAGCAGAGCACCTCTAGAAGAGACTAGTGGGATCAGAGGGAGCTGAAGAGGGAAGGTGGGGGTGGTGGCTGAGAGGGTCCAGGGAAAGGGGTAGACTCTGGATTGCATCAAGATGGCATTTCAGCTGTTGGGAAAACTGTATGGCAGAGATAAAAAAGGGACTGGGAATGAAGTAGTCATAGAATTTTTCTCCAAACTTTGCTGCAGGAACAGCAGAAAAAGTGCAGGCGAGCAGTGAGGGGCACAGTCTTTACTCCAAACTCATATATTAAGGAGGGGGCAACCAAAGGAAAAGGAAAATGTTTGCCTGTTGGGAAGGATGTAACCCAGTAGGGGGCTGTGACTGCTGTGGGAGAACCAAATTGTTCCTAGCTGGAAACAAGAAGTTATTTGAGTCCCCATCTGGCCTAAGAACATATAGAGCAGGGGCACAGTAGGATTAACTGTTCGGGAAAAGAGCCAGGAGGTGTATGAATAGGCTTTCTTATAGAAACTGCAGGCAAAGCAGAGAGGGAAGTAGTGGAGATGTGTAATGTGCATGGCTTTGTCTGGGAAAGGAGACATTATAGTTCATGCCATGAAGGGCTGAAACTCTGGGCACCAGTTTAATCCACCATCTGTTCCCACTTGGAAAGGTTTGATTTCATAGCTGGGGTGCTTTCCCCCTTTTTAAAATAGGAAAATGAAGGCAGGAGTGCTGTGTCTCCCCTGCTGTTCTGTGTTTTCCCCCAGCTGTGGTCCTGATTGCAGCATCCCAACTTCTGTCCTTCATGTTGGTCTATTCAGGAGTCAAGGAATCAGAGGACAGATAAAAACATCCTGGTCCAGGTGTCCCTGAGGTGGAGGCTGGTGACATGGTTGGGGCTGTGGGCTGGCACTCATACATCCCCTTCCCAGGGCTAGGTGAGAGGAGGTGATTCTCTGATTGTGACCTTCCTCTGCAGTCATGTGTGCAACAGGTCTAGCAAAAATGAAATAAAAACCCAAATATTAGTAGAAATGGGCTGACTCCTGGATCCACTTTACATTAAAAGAATAAAAACAAATTAGCTAATCTTCTCCTGCCAGCTTCCTGGGACATTCTCAACAAACCCAGGCTTAAACATCACTGTATTTGATAACGTGCCCTGGACTGCAGCAAATTGGAATGTGCCAAGGGCTGTGACAGATCAAACACATTTCATTAAGTACATGTTACTTTTTCTCTCACATTTGACAGTGTGTGGAGCTCTGCTCCTCTCAGAGATGAGGAGGCTGTGCTGCAGCATCAGAATAAACTGATTAGCCAGCTGGCAGGCCTTGCTGCAGGCAGGCAGTGGGGAGAAGGGCTTTGCCTGGACTTTAGCAGCAGAGAAATGGCTGGCAGGAGGACCTGCTGATTCCACCTTCCAGTCCAGCCCAGCAGAAGGGCTAGGTGAAGGGGACAAGTCTGGGACTGGAAGGGCTGCTGAGGTGCTGGGGAGCTGCACAGCTGCAAGCCAGCATTATGGGTGTGTGCCTTGATTCCTGGGTTCCACCACCTTCTTTAAATGTGGGGTTAGAGGTTTATGGGAGTCTGTTAGAGGGCTGATTCACCTTCATGCCCTCATGTAGATCCACAGGTGCTGTAGCCCTTGGTGCTGTGGGTCAGTGCAAGCCATACCAGTAAACAGGTGCTTTCCAGCATATGGACCATAAAGGACCATAAAGGGAGATAAAACAGAGGTTGCTTCCTCAGTGCCCTCGTGCATCTGCATTTGAAACCAAAACTGGTTGTGCCCACTGCAGTATTGCCCATATATAGGCTCCTAGTGACAATAGTTCTAAAAACCTCTTGAATTTAACAGGGACCAGGATCTTTCTGCCATGTTTTTGAAGAGGACACTGTATTAGCCTGGAGGATCATCTTCACCAGCCCCTGACTGCTCTCCTCTATGGTTAATGTCCCCCTAATCTTCTTGCAACCCCTCTTACACTGGTTGATGCCTCCTAGGAGACTCAGTCCTCCATTCAATGTCCATGGAAATCTGCAGCTGATAGCAAAGCAAAATAGGATGAGTCCTTCAGGAAAGCAGATGGGGGAACAAAGCCTGTTGTTGCCTAGGGCATTTAGAGAGCAATTGGTGTATTACACTGTGAGATCTGATTTCCTTTCTTTACTTGAATAACAGGCAGGAAACATGCCTGTGTCAAAGAACTACTTGTTCTGCTGTGAACATTCATTAGAAGTTGTCTCTTCATACACAAGCATCTTTCTTTGCCCCAGGGCCTGATATATCCAGAGGGTTAGCCTTTAGGAAATAATTTCCTTTACAGTAGTAAATGAGACACTGATAATGATGCTGTCTTGTGTGGATAAGTGCAAGCACGGCCCACCACCTCCTGCTCCTGCTTCCTCCTTGCCTCATTGAAAACTACACCCAAACAAGTGCCATAGCATTCCTTGGCTGCTGGGACAGAGAGATGTTGAGTCTACACTTGCTCGTATTTCCAGTTAGGTCAGGTTCCCTGGTAGTCCCTACTCACCATGGGATGGCTCATACGTGGTGTTTGTCTAGAGGGACATGTCTGGAGAGGCACCAGGCACAAGGATGGAGGGAATATTCTGCCATCATGGTCCTGCTGCAGCATCCTGGTGCAAATGGTCAGTAGAAGGTTTGGTGATCCTGGTAGGTAAAGGACACCGAAGGTGATGAGGTCCTGCTCACCACTGAGCTGCTGGCTGGGAGAGGTCCTTGGCCTGAGCTGCCTCCAGAGCCAAGGGAGAGAGCAAGTTTAAATAGTCCAGAGCAGATCCAGGGGCAGTGGAAATGCTGAGTGTTCTGGGTGATGCAGATTGCTGTCTCTGTTGCTCCCTGAAGATGGGGATGTTCCTTTAGATGGCACAGAAGGGATGAGAAATGTGCTATTAAAAAACTTACCCAACCACCAGCAAGATGAATTTGCAAGTTGCCACAAAGGAACAAAACCCTGATTTCTTTGCAGTCCCAGCTGGTGGGAGGGGAAGCAGAGATGCTGCTGCTTTGGTGAGACTTGTTTCAAGTTTATTTTCCTAATCTCAACAAGGGAATGTGTATCCCTTGCTAAAGCAAATCACCTCTAGGAAGGCCAGCTTCTGCCACCAGTTAGATGTACCTAAATTTACATACCAATACTGGGAACACATCTTATTGTCCCCTCACTCCTCTTCTCACAAGCGTGTCCTGCAGCAGCTCCCTACATCCCACGTTCTCCTCCTCTTCTGTCCCACAGGGCCATGACAAGAGCCATATCCAAGGAAGGAGAACCCAATGGCGCCACCACATCTCCTGAAGAGATAAACATGGAGGAAATGGAAGAGAGGGGCCAGTGGCGGAACAAAATGGAGTTTGTGCTGTCTGTGGCTGGGGAGATCATTGGCCTGGGTAACGTGTGGAGGTTCCCATACCTCTGCTACAAGAATGGTGGGGGTGAGTTCCCAGCACACGTGACTTGTTCTGGATCTGTAGGTGTGATGAGAGACATGCACTTGCCTGGACCCATTTCTCCTGTGCCTCGTGTGCTCTAAGGCACTCCCTTATTCGCTCATTCAACAAGTTCATTCCTGCCAAGACCAGGAGGTATGAAAACTCAGGAGTCAATCCAGCTCCTCAGTGGGTAATTTTTCTTAAAACGGCATTCTCAAATCTGGGCTCCTAAAAAATTGAGCTCTAGTAACAATTTAAGGCTCCTGGGCATCTCAAGAAATTATTGGTCTTTGGAAAATATCAGATGTTGTGAGTGGTCAGAAAGCCAACAGCAACCTCCTCCTACATATTTCCCCTTTTCTACTCCTGGTGTCAAATCCATCTTTTTCAGGCCCTTGTTATAGAGGAGGAAAGGCTTAGATAGTGCTGGTGTCCTTTGCTGGTATCCTAGCTAAGGCCTGATATGCCCTAGGAGGAGATTTCTGCCTCTTCCCATGGAGCAATTCTCACAGTGATCAAACCACTACTAGGGAAATTCATCCCCAAAAAAGGTTCATTCACCTTCCCTGTTGTTTCTTTGCATGGCTCTCCTTTTCTCTTGCAGTAACACTGCGAAGAGATCATTACATGGTTAAAAGTTAAAACTTCTCATAACAATAAAATGAAACGTCAGGGAATAATTGACTGTCACTAGCTTTTCTCGGTGAATAAAAGTCTAACTTTATAAAAGAAAAGGAGGAATAACAAATTATGTGTCAAATACAGCAACAACAACTCTTTTGTTCTTGTTCTCTAAAAACACCTTGAAATAATGGTCTGGGACTTGCTCCCCCCCAAGCTTTGAGCTTCCTTTGTCTGCAGACCATGCCCCAGAGGCCTTTTTTATCCAAGGTGCTATGAGTTTTCACCAATAGCTGAGTGGTTCCACTGTAATTTTTCCCAGGGCCTCCAAATTCCTATGTGCTGTTGCTGGAGTTTATACAAATTAAACAAGAGACAATAAAATATGTCCTCAAAACCAAAGAGGGACAGGGTAAGAAATGGTTAAAGAAAATGGAATTAGGCTTTTCTTGAACCTAGGATGATTTTTAGCAGATCCTCCAGTCTCCTTCTCCAATATTTTGATGGGAGGCACCAAGTCAAATGGGCCCAGGTTAGGAAACACTGGAGGTGCTTCTGATTGAACAGCCTGTTCTGCAGGGATGCTTTGAGAGAGGAGTCATGGGTTTTTCGTGGAAAATTTCTCCCTGAGCTCAGATGATATCTTTGCATCGTTTATGCCTGTGGTACCCGGCTCACCAGTCCTTGCAATTTGTATGCTAATTAGCATTAGTGAAAGGGCTACTTTTGTTCGCTTTAAATATTTATTGAATTACGTTTGTCTTTTTAATTAAACTGCTCTGGAATATCTAAGGCTGTGATTTAGAGGGCAATGGGGCTAGACTTGGGAAAGGTTAGGATGGGAGAGTCCTTCCCTCACAGTTCACACATTGCTTTGCAGAAGTACACTACTGGTGTAGAAGGTACTTTTCTCTCTGCAGTGCTCTAGGAAACCAGAAGACTGATACAGGACAAGGCAGTGTCTTTTCCATACACTTAAAGGTATTATCACCTTTGGAAAAGTTCTTGAAATTGCAAAAAAGGCATTTTCCACCTATAAATGCTGCATGCCTGTCCCACCCTTGCCCCCCAAACCCTTGAGACTGCTGTCCTGTCACTTTTCTCACCTTTGGCTGTACTGAAGTGGTTCTACAGCTATGAAGACAGATGCCATAGAAACAATAGTGCTTATTTTCTGTAAAGCAACTGACTGCAACCTTATCTATTGCTGCACTGTCAAACTTGATCTAATTGCTCAGCATCCTGAACTTACTATCGACTCATAAGGAAAGAGGGTCTGTTTCTGGGGGCCCCACTCAAGGCTGACTCTCCTTCAGTGGAGCAGCAAATGGAGGAGGGGATCAGAGCTGGACTTTCAGCTGGTAACTGCTGTGGGACAGTTATGAGACAAGACAGTGGAGGTGCAAGAAAACCATCCTTGCTCAGAGACCAAAATGGATCATCCTCTGGGACAAATTATGTCAAAGGAGAGGGTCTGGAATCTGCTGAAAGGCTCATCTGTGTGCAGGATAATGAAGCTGTCTTGCAGATTTGGCATAGATGTCTTGCAGCACTGAAAGGAGCAGCTGCCTCGAGTTCAGGATCTGCAGTTCTCATTCCCTACCCTACAAACCTGGACTGACCTTGAGAACCAGCCTCCTTCCCTCTGGCCCCAGGTCTCCTGCAGCTACACACAGCTGTGCTTAGGGAGAATTTGGATGTTCTTTGTTATTGTAGCATTGTTGGCTTAAAAACAAGGGCAAGTGTTCCTAGTTGCTCATTGTCACTGGAATGTCAGTGTGGATGCCTGTGCTGGCAGGGGAGGAGAGGGCCTGGGGGGACAGTGGCTGGGAAAGGCACTCTGATCTTGCTTGCAAGCAGCTGAGATGGTCTCCAGGCACTGGCAAGAGAGGTGTTCATGACCAAGAGTTTATTGTATGGAGTGGCAAGACTGCCACAGTTATTTCAGCGACGAAGGCAGTCACCTTATCTTGTTGGGAGGGGAGCAGAAGTGTGAAAATCTACACTAAGGATGTGGAGAAAGAAAGTGAGGTGACAGAAGGAAGGTCAGCTGTGAAAATGAGATCTCAGGAGCAGTTTTGAGCAGAGCAGTGAGTGTATTTGGTGTTTTGGTTTGGCAGCATGACTGAAAAGGTGCAAAAAAGTTTCAGACAGCTGAACAGAGCACTAAACCGTTTTTTTCAGGACATTAGACTTTTTGTTGTTATTTTTGTTTGTCTTTTCTTATGCTTAGTTTCTGCTGGTCATTGTTTCTGGGTAAAAGCCTTGCTCTTTCTCTCCTTTCGCTTCCATTTTGACAAGGGTTAATCTGAAAGCCATTTCAGGCTGATTTCTCTTCAGACATTTCTCTGCACTTTAGCAAAAAATGAATTTTGAAGGTAGAAGTTAAACTTCTTCATTTTGAAAATGCTGGAAAGATATTCTTCCCCTATTTCCATTCTTCTGGTGCAATCTGCTTTCCAAATTTGATGTGAAATATGTCTCAAGTGAATTTATATCCTGGCAAATTTATTACTTACCAAGAAATGTCACCAGCCTCCAGGTTTGTATCCTCTGGGCAAGTGGGAGTTTTGCTGCGACTCTCATGAAAGGCAGAACAAATGTGGTTATGTGAAACAAGGACTTATTTTGTTCACCCCATTCCTGCTGAGCACTGGAACGAGGTCAGGAGCATGAAGCAGGGGAGAACTTCTTCAGCACTATCTTTTTTTAGCTCCTTGCCTGGCTACTCCTTACCTCTAGGTTTTGGCCCATGCCAAATGCAGAAGTACTGCAGTAACACAAGGCAGACCACCCTTGTAATTTTTCTGAGAAATTATGGTGGTGGAGACTTTGCTCTAGCAGAGATTGCACAGCTAGTTCAGAGAAATATTTATGTTTATGTAGCTGATTCCAGCTGTGAACCCAGGTACCTGGCAAGAGGTTTTAAGGATAGGCTTTTGAAGAGGTTTCTGAGGCAACATTTTACCCCCCCTCTGCAGGAGCCTTCCTCATTCCTTACCTCATCTTCCTCTTCACCTGTGGGATTCCTCTGTTCTTCCTGGAGACGGCGCTGGGGCAGTACACGAGCCAGGGAGGGGTGACGGCCTGGAGGAAGATCTGTCCCCTCTTTGAAGGTCAGTCAAGTTACAGTATTTACTGGCAACACTTCTTGACAATCATTGACTCAGATCCTTTTTTTTTGAAGTGTTATTATTCTTTTTTTTTTTTCTGCTTTATTCTCCCTCCCTTCCTCTCTCTCCCAGTCTTGTTATTCCTCCTGCTGCCTGCTGTGTGTGCAAGGGCAGTTCCCTGACCCCTGTCTATGTGAGTGAGGGTGTGTGGTGCTGGCTGGGGGCTGTGCTGCTCCAGCTGAGCCACGGTCTCTACTTTGAGGAGCTCAGAGCCTGGGAGAGAGGAGAAGCAGGACCAGCACAGTTGGTGTTGCATCCTTCTCACCACAACGTGACCCGTGTCTTTGTTTGGGGTTAGGCCCCATGTGTGGGGAGTCGGTTGCCAGTCCCATCCTCACCTCCTTTGCTTTTCTTCACAGGAATTGGATATGCCTCCCAAGTCATTGTGGGATATCTGAATGTCTACTACATTGTTATCCTGTCCTGGGCACTCTTCTACCTGTTCAGCTCCTTCACTTCAGTGCTACCATGGGCCAGCTGCAATAACCCCTGGAACTCAGGTACCCCTTTTCTTGGTCATCTTCTAGCTTCTTTCCAATTCCCAGAAATTATTTGGGTTTTGTAGAAATTATTTTTGTTGTTTGTTTGGATAAGAAGCTCTCATGAGCCACCATGTGATATCACCAAAAAACAGGCATTTTCTGGCAAGCAGAAGAGGTGGATGGTAGAGTTTTCAAGCCAATCTAGAGCCCTCCTCCTGTGGCAGGAGCTTTTTATTAGCTCTGGTGCAACAGTTTATCTTACAGTTCCCTTGCTCTACCCCATCCCTGTGGAGTTACTGGGACAGTTGCTGCCAGTGAAGAGTTTTCTCTGTGCACTCAGCTTTTGGGTAAATCAGGCCAAGCCTGCACCGCAGGATTTTGCCAGTTCAGGTCTCCCAGTGAAGGAACCAGTATCTCTAAGGGCACTTTTCCTGGTTAATCACATCCATGCAGCCTCCATACCATTATGTTCACCGGGGGTCTCATTGCTTCATGCTCACAGTTCACTTAGCTCTGCCCTGCAGAGGAGACCTGGCTCTGGCTTCACTCAAGGCACTTGTGCAGAGCCTGGGAAGATGGGGTAGATGTGAGGTAATCCTCATGAATCTCTTTGTTAGGAATTTTTGAACATGCTGAACAAGTTGTTTTTCATGGCAGCAGCTTGGTTCCCTCCCTTTTTCTCTTGCGTCAGATGATTAATTTCTGCAATTAGTTAAATTTCTCTGCCCTGTGGGCCTTTCACTCACATCTCCCTCTGCCCTATCATCCCAGCAGAAGTAACCAGCCTTTTAAAGAGCTGATCCAATTCCTTCAGCTCCCCCATAATGGGTTTGTTTGTAAGGAAAGCCACATATGTTCTCTTAACAGAGAGAAGGTTCCCAGCAGCAGCTGCTGGGTTTCCTTGGTTTTCCAGTGGATTGTCTTTTGCTGGCGAAATGCAAGATGAGGTGCATTGGATGTGTGGTATCTCCTCTGTTTTCACTTATTTCACCCTTTGCAACAGGTTTGGGGATGGCAAAGGGGAACATGAAGGCTTCTGTGCTGTGTTCATATGTGGACAGGGAATGGTGCATGATGTGGAAAGAGAATGGGATTTTCTATCCTGGCTACTCATAGTTGCAATCCCTCAATAATCTATGTTTTGCAGCCATGTGTTTTCAATTTGGCAGGGAATTGTTCTCTCCTTCCTCTCTTCCCTTCCTGAAGCCCCTTTGGTGACTGCTGGATTGGGATTCATACCTGGGGAGAGCCAGATTTTAATGAGATGTTTAATGAGATGCTCTAAGGATCTGTGTGCTGCCAGAGAGTTAGTGTCCAGAGGGGAAGGAACACCCTTCCTGGAGGAGCCCTAGAGAATTTCTCACTTCATCAGCTTCCTTTTCTTTTGGTAGATCTCTGTGTGGACATTCTGAATAGATCCGACCTGGACAACAGGAGCTTGCCTACAAACGCCACCTCCTCAATGATTGAGTTTTGGGAGTATGTGATTGCTTTCCCTCTGTTCAGGCTCTCTCTCATCCAAAGCTCCAGCTGCAGGAGTCCCTGGGTGGGGGCCTGTAGGATCCAAACACGGGGAGCACAGTGAGCTGCCAAGGAGATGGGCACAGAGCCCAGGGTGTGAGGGCTCCCGGGGTGCTTGTGTGCACCGTGAGGGTGTGTTCCCCTCCTGGCCCTGAGGTGCCTGGGGGAGTGTGGCCCTCGAGAGAGGCACCAAAAGCAGGAGAGGCCTTGCTGCAAGCAGGGGAGCACGTGCTGGGTGCTGCAGGTTGGCAGGCAAGCATGAGAGGCCAGGGCAGACTGAACAATCCTGCACAGTGAAGCACAAAGGGGAAAAGCTGCCTTTCACCTCCTTTTGACCCAGTTCTGCTTGCTGTCTAAGGTCAGCTGATCAGGATCATCCCTGGAGAGCAGGGATCTGAGATGCGTGCATGGGATGCTAGAGAAGAATCTGAGGAAGGTGGAGAATTTTGAGGAATTTGGGGCTAGAGGGACTAAAACACAGTCTGAGTGAGGGGTCTTGCAGCAGGCCAGACAATGTCCCAGATAGGGTCATCAGTGCAGCCTGGAGAGGTTGAAATGGCTGCTGGTGCCACCCTACCATTCCACATGCTACTTACAAAGAGGGGTGTCAAGGACACAGCTTCAACAGCTGGGTTTGGGTTTTTTCCCCATTTCTGTCTCCTGAAGTACCTTTGAAAGGGTTGACTGTCCTTTGTTGCAGACACCACAGGGCACACAGAAGATGATGTGTGCCCATGGTTGCAAAAAGAGTCTGCACAGTGCTGGCCCCCCTCTCCTGCCCTGCTCCTTGCACACATGTTCAGTGAGAGATGAGACCCCTCTGAAACAGGTGTTTGGGTTTTCTGTAGAGAGGGAAAGGAGGCACTGAGGGAAATGGTTTTGAGCAGAATGTGCAGAGGAGTTGTAAGTGTGGGCTTGAGCTTCTGGGAATTGCATGAGTTGCAGTGCTGAGCTCTCGTGTGGCCTACCTTCATGATGGTGAATCTGCAAGGAAGGAAGCTAAGGGAAGAGCATGGGAATCATAAAGATAATTTATGCTTACATATAGGGTGCCTGTAGCATATGGGGAAGAAGAATGGTAGCTATGGGCTGCCAGTGTCTTTGGTGGCCTGCTTTGGATTGACTTGTCTCTGCTGGGGAGCTGCCAGGCTCGGGGGGCACTGGGGAGCAGGTGTTGATTTCGTGTAGTGTGGGTATGAGGGGCATGGCACCATGGGTTTGGAGAGTGGGAGGATTTGGGTCAGCTACAGGACACGGTGGAGCCGAAATGAGGAGAGAGGGGAGCCTTAAGCAGAGCTGGGATGGTTTGCATGGCTGGGAGCCCTGGGCAGATGTGTTGTAGACGGGCTGCTAAGTCTTTGGATGGGGTAATATGGGGAAGGTGTGTACAGTGAGTGGGGTGTGGAGTGTTAATGCTTCTCTCCCTTTCCCTGGACACTGGCAGGAAGCGAGTCCTGGGGCTCACGGATGGGATTCACACGCTGGGCGCTGTGCGCTGGGAGCTGGCTCTGTGTCTCCTGCTGGCCTGGATCATCTGCTACTTCTGCATCTGGAAAGGGGTCAAGTCCACAGGCAAAGTAGGAATGGAGATTATCCTCTGAGTCCATAAGCCTCCCTGTACCCATCTTATATGTCTTCCCCAATCTCTATTCCTTCTTCATGAGGTTGAGGCAGGAGACACAGCACCAAAGTGAAACCTAAAACCTGTTGCATCCATACTGATATACACCAATTGTGTTTAAACCCTAAGGGGAAGAATAAATGAGTAGGTCTATCAGGGAGGGGACAAGAATAAATGAGTAGGTCTATCAGGGAGGGGACAATGGGGAAAGAGTAGGGAACTGAGGAGAGTTTTGAATCACATTTTCATGTGCAGATACCCACAGGGGCTGATGGATTCTCCCCAAGTGCCCTTGGGAATCATCCACTCACCATTGTGTTGTCCTGCTGTGGCTCGAGGGCGTTTTCAACGAAATCCTCTGCAGTGGCGGACTTCCCTGGCAATAATTAAACACTTGAGCAAAACAGACAAGCTGCTGCCTGTCACCAGCTCAGAGAATAGATAATGAATCTCTCCTGCTTCTTTATCCTGCAGAACACTTGGGGTGGGACAAGTGTCCTTGTTCTCTCCTTTGTGCTCTTTCTGAATCTGCAGGTTTTGGGTCAGTTGGTCACTTTCTGCGTTCTGCTAATGAGGCTGGAGCCAATGCTTCCTCCTGATATCCTGTAGAACAGATGGACTGCTTTTTCTTTTGGAATGAATGAGTGTTTGATGCCTTGGGCTGGGTATTAGGGACACTGCCATGGCCTTGACTTGCTCAGAACCACTTTCCTGGAGCTGCAGTGAGATGGGTGGATCATTACCAATGATGGATGATTAATCATGAGTCTTGTGGGTGTCCAGGGGATGTCCCAGTAGCAAAGGGAGGGAACCAATTTCTGCACAAGGTTTCTTCCTTCAAATCACTGTCTCTGCTCTTCACGAGTGTTCCTTTTCATACTTGACACCTGTGTTTCAGTGTTAAATCCCATCTGCTAATTTAAAACTGCACTGGACACCCATTGCAACAGAAGGAGATAACAGCTTGCTCCCCTGACTAGGTTTTGCCAGTTTTTGCTGGTGACTGGTTCTTGCTAGTGCTGACTTGTCCACCATTTCTGAAGGAAGAAGAGCCAGACTCCATCTTTACGGGGAGAAGGGATGGGTGATCTGCCTTTTAAACCTTGAATCTCTGGTGCTCCCTAATTTGAATACCGCAGTGCCATCTTCACAAGAGATTGGCTCTGAGAGGCTGTGTGATCTGCATGGAACAAAAGTTAAGTCACCCGAGGTTCTCCTTAGCTGTCAGCCTTCTCCACTGAGTTTCTCTTTGCCTGGTGCTTCCCCAGGGTGCAAAACTTACCTGCACAAGGAGGAAGCTAAAGTGGTTCAGTCAGGCTGGTTTAGCTGACTTGGTTTGGCAAAACCAGACCAGAAAGTGAGAGATAACAGTGACTACATATAGTAAATGGTATGGTCTTCCTGAGATTTTTACATGACAATTTTTAGGGTACAGGGCTATTGGCTATTTACCAGCCAGGGGTTATGGACATGGTGCAACAATAAGAGAGGGGGTTTCTGTCCCCAGATACACTACAGGTCAAACAGGCCAGGTGTCTTCTCTGCAGGCAGTAATTTTGAGTATTACAGGGGCACCTTTGCTGACAGTATACTTAGACAAGCATTAGAAAAGACCCAAGAATTCTGAGTAGGTACATAACTTTGTTCAACAGCTCCAGATTAAACAGGAGCTTGTGCTTGCCTGAGAGGCTGCTCTAATCAGATAACCATGCCAGATCCTTATGTTTCTGCTTCTGTGATTCAAGGAATCCAAATCTAAAGAGACCATAGTGACCTCAGGACAATAATTCAAAATAACTCCATAAAGACTCAGTTTCTTTTAAAAGCCTATTTCTTTTATTCATTTTGCCCTATGTTTCTCTTCCTTATGCATTCAGCTGTTGTGCATAAATGTTCCTTAGAAGTGATTTCTGAAGGTAGATTTTAATAGTTGTGCCCAAAGGAGTGCCATTCTCATTCAATCAGGGAACAGTAAAAGTACAGTGTACTGTGACTTATTTGACCAATTATCACTAAGCCCAAAATAATGTCTTTTCAGCCCCATCACTATGAATCCATGGAGTAAACAAGCCTCCACATACTTGGATGAATTTTAGTAATGAATAAATGTTAGGAAGTTGCAAGTTGCTCACAAGTATTTTGCAAATAGAAAAAAAGGACATGTTATATTAGAAAAATTGTTTAGAGATGATTAATTCTACTGTAATATTAATTTATATCACACACAAAAAGAAGTAAAAATAGGTATTACAAAAATAGTGGTCTACATCTTCTTTAAAGGCTTTGAGTTGCCCCCAGTTTTCACCTGTGAGCTCAGAGGCATTGAAGGGATGAGAGTGACGCATGAGCATTCTGGAAATGAGACCCCCCTCATAGGTGTCTCAAATTGGGCAGCAAAAGTTGGTGTTTAATTTGGAAAGCTCTTGCTGTGCACAGGACCATTTTAATACCTCATTAAAACTCAGTGACAGGAAGAGATCCGGGTTTCTTCTGCAGCTCTAGAAAGATGAAGGGAACAGCTGGAGAGCAGAGAAATTACACTGACTGGAAAGAGAAAACAAAGCAGAGCAGTCAGTGGCAGAGTCTTGGATGAAGAACAAAATGCAGATTAACTCAATCACCAGTGAGACGTAACCTTGATTAATTCCTTTCCCACCCCTCTTCTATGTTAGCAGCAGCTACAGCCAACAGCAGGGTCAGGGAGGTTTGCTGGGGTGGGGGTCTGCAGAGGAGATGGGGTGAAGTGATGCCTGCCCCACTCTCCTCTTGTTTCCCTGCCACTGCAGGTTGTTTACTTCACTGCCACCTTCCCATATGTGATGCTCCTCATCCTGCTGGTTCGAGGGGTGATGCTGCCGGGGGCTGCTGAGGGGATCATCTTCTACCTGAAGCCAGACATCTCCAGGCTGGCAGACCCGCAGGTGAGGGCTGGTGTCAGGCAAATACTGCCCACAAGAATGTTCTCAGTGCCCTGGCCTTTGGATCTGAGCATCTAGCTGTCATCTATGAAAGGAGGTCAGGGAACTAGGAGCTTTAAAACTTCTGAGAGGAGTCTATTCCCCCTACACAGTGCATCCTTTTTGCTTGTGGTCTGCAGCATGTGGGTTTATTAGGTCATTTCTACTCATGGGCTCAGCAAAAACAGAAGAGTATATAAAATATTTAGCACGTAACAGATAGTTTTTCTGGCTGTTAAATGCAGATAATTAAGGGAGGGGTTATATAATCTATCACTTTTATTTTTTTTTTCTGGCTTGGTTAGCACTTTGGCTCCATCAGAGCCCTCCCAGTTCATGTGGGGTCCCTGTGCTTGCAGAGACCAAAGGCATGCACATAACATGGGCTGTGACCAGCTGGGTTCCCTTCACTCGTCCTGGGGGCTGGTCCCACCTGCCTGGGGCAGGGGCTGGCCAAAGGGTCCATCCCTGCTCCCAGTCCTTGGAGCTCCTGCAAACCCCCAGTGAGATCCTGCTGCTGAGTTGAGGCAGAAGTAGGGCTTTGGTTCATGTGGGATGTGTGTCTGTGCCTGAAGGGCTCCTATGTACCTGCCTCTCTGTGAAAAATCAGTGTGAACTTAGGCAGCAGTGCCCAGGCTGGGATCCTTTGAAGGCTACCAAATTCCAGCTGCCAGGGTGCTTACAGCTGGGGGCTGCTTAGAGGGAAAAAAAATGAATGGGGAACCTGGAGACCATCAGAAAGGCGGGCTGTTTCTCTGCCTGCCTAAAACTCCCAGCTCAGAGCTTTCCCTGGGACTGTGTGAGAGCAGAGCTGCAGCTCAGCCCACAGTTCAGCTCTCCATGGAGGAGAGGGCTGGAGCAGTGGTGAAAAACCCCACTCAGCTTTTCCCATGGAGTGCCAGAGCAAAGGGAACCTGGGTGCATGACACTCCACCAGCCTGCAATCTCTCATGTTGGTAATATTCTGCCCTTCACTGTGCACTGTGGCCTCAGAGAGGTGGGAAACTAGATCTGGGAGCAGGGAAGGGAATACACAGATTGTTGGTCACACTCTCATTTGGGGTGACTCATAGTGACCCTGTCAGGAGATTAATCATCTGGGCCATGTAGGGACCACAGACATCTGTAGTGAGAGCTTCAGATGGAGCCATGCTATCAGGGATGACATCTTACCATGAATGCAAAGGTCAGGGATGGAGAAAGGCTGTCACCTTGAGTGGGATAGGAAAATATGGTCTCCTCTAGAGCCTTTTCCTAAAGGGCTTCCAGTTCTATAGCTCAGTTTTTCCAGAGGGGTATCCCAGATTCTCCGTTCACTGCAGATCCCCTTTATGTCTGCCAGGGTTTGTTCTCCATGACTGAAGGAGTTATTGTTGCCAGGGCACTGCCATTTGTGTATTTTGTTGCCAGGTCTGGAGACCTGTGACCTTCTCTGTTGCAGGTCTGGATGGATGCAGGCACTCAAATCCTCTTTTCCTATGCCATCTGCGAGGGGTGCCTGACAGCTCTGGGCAGCTACAACAAATACACCAACAACTGTTACAGGTAGGAAGAGCCTGCACCCCTCATTTCCTTCTGGTAATTTTCTCAGACAGCACAGAGCTGCATCAGAGGCAGGCTCTGCCCCGGGGGAGACCTTGGGTCGTGCTGCTGTCACTAACGAGCTGCTCAGAGAGCAGAACCTGCTGAGGACTCAGCACAGGGATGGAGAATGGCTGAGGGAAGAGAGGAGTCCAGAAAATGGCTTCAGTAGTGCTCAGTGTGGAAATGAGAGACTGGAGGAGAGGGAGGAATGAAAATGGAGAGTGTCTCCAGCCGCTGTGTAGACAGCACAGTGTATTTTGACAGAGTGAGTGGACAGAGGTGACATGGCCAGCTCTGCCATCACTTGCTAGGCCGGGGAGGTGGCACGAAGATGATGGCTGGGCCCCCTGTCTCCAGTGCTTTACCACCATCAGAGTAATGTACTGCCAGTGGCCTTTTGATCCTACTGAGGAGATTAATCAAGTCTGTCTGGCCTTCTCCTTGCCCTTGGATTACAGATCTATTTTATCCATGGGCTGCCATGGAGCTCGGTGGAGCTATCAGGACCATTTTTGGCACCCTCTGCAGAGCCCTGAGAAGCAGGGACTTTGCAATTCTTTCACATATTGCTCCAGCACAGATGGTAAAATGGAACAGTGCTTGGGAGACATCAATCATCTCTCCTGTTCTCCAATAGGTGCTGCCATGGCTGCTGGTTGGGCAGTTAATGCTTTCTCCTGGCTCTCCCAAAATATTTCAGTCACCAATGAAGTGGTGTGCTGACACCTTCCTCTAATTCCTTATGTGCCTTGTGCCCTGGGTGTCCCAAATGTGTCCACAGCGCCTGCCCCATAGCAGCTGATGCTGTGGGTCAGCTCTGGCAGCTGCCCAGGCAGGATCTGGGAGTGTGGGGCTTCCAGCACAGCCAGCTCACAGTGGTGCCTGATTTTCACAAGGGCCAAGTGCACAGAAGTTTCAGGACAAGCAGCATAGCACATCCCAGCCTCCATTTGAGCACAGCTAATAAAGACAGCATAGACACAGTCCTTGTCAGTGAGGATTTTTATTATCCTATTGCCCTTGTTTTACTAGACCTGCTGAACCTGTATGTCTTCATGCTTTCAGATACTCCTCTTTCTTGACTGTTTTCTTTTGCAATCTCTTTCCTCTTCTAATTTTCTGTTTTCCTCATTTTCTCTGTTGTTTTTCCTATTCTCTGGACTCTTGTCTTTTTTTTATTGCTAACTGCTGTGTGGTTGTGTCCCATTCCCTCACTCAGCCATGTATAGTTTTGTAACTCCTGAACTCTTGGCTCTGCTGTGAGCTTTTTACTTCTGAAGAGTTCAAGAACAACGTTGATGTTTCTCAGTAGTGCTGTCCAGCTAGGGAAGCTGAGCACAGACATGAACCTCAGTGGATCCATTCTGCAGCAGGAAATCCCCATTTCTCTCTGTTCTCCTTCCTGCAGGGACTGCTTCATTCTCTGCTCCCTGAACAGTGCCACCAGCTTTGTTGCTGGCTTTGCCATTTTCTCTGTGTTGGGCTTCATGGCTCGAGAGCAGGGCATACCTATTTCAGAAGTGGCTGAATCGGGTAAGTTTTTCTGGGAGACTTCAGAGCCAAGGTAAAACAAACGGATTGAAGGGGAGGGCACTCCTCTGAGGTGAAATCCAACATGTTCTCTACATCCTCAATTACTATGGGTGCCTGCAGAGAGGTCTGGAGGACCAGTACTCCTCAACACAGCTTTCAGCCATGGGTGGGTGAGGAGCTGTGGCAGTAGGAGCTTTGAAGAAGTGTGTGAGCTTACTCTGTGCTGCAGGTGGTGGTGTGGGGGGCACACATGGTCATCCTGTGGTCTGTTGGCAGGTCCTGGCCTGGCTTTCATAGCATATCCAACAGCAGTAACAATGATGCCTGTGTCTCAGCTCTGGTCCTGCCTCTTCTTCCTCATGCTGATCTTCTTGGGACTGGACAGCCAGGTACGACAAAGCCCCCTCCTCATCTGACATGCGGGTGCCTGTCCCCACCCTGAGCATTTCCCACAGTCACTGGAAAGGATAAGGTGGGTGTGTGCTTTGCTGGTACCTTCAATAGGTTCTCTACATTGTATGCACCACTTCCACACTGTGAGAGCTCAGTGCCAGAGCCAGTGGCAGATCAGGGGTTCTGTGGGCTGGCATCTTCTCCCAGTGTGTGTGTGTGTGAATGTTCCAGCTACGTCCCTCCAAAACTGTGCACCCTGCAGGGTGAGGCCAGCACAAAGCAGGGCAGTGTGGGACAGGGAATTGGGCTGTTTTCTCCCAGCTGCATCCCACCAGAGCAGTCCCTGTGTCCTCTTCTCACTGATGTGCCCATGTCTTACATCCCATATTTCTGTTACACCAGGAACAAACCCTGCAGAATGCACTGTGCAGCTCTGCTGCTGGCATGAGGGAAGCAGAGGGTGTCCTGCAGGTCTACCAGGCAGGTGTTTTGCTCAGGCTTTGCACTGTTAAACCTCAGCTCTTGTGCCTGGATAATCAGGCCTTTCTCCTCTGTTACTGCTGGCCTTTGGTGGAAGCAAGGCAGATGAAAAGAAAAAATGAAAAAAGAAGGATTTGGGTGGTGGGAAGACAGAAAGCACAGTGAGGGGAAGTGCGTGCTTGGGGAAGGATAGAGGCTAATTTCTGTGACCTGTTTTCTTCTGCAGTTTGTCTGTGTGGAAAGCATGGTGACAGCTATTATTGACATGTTCCCAGGAGTGTTTCGGAAGAAGGGGCGTCGGGAGCTGCTGATCCTGGCCGTTGCAGTCGTGTGCTACCTGCTGGGCTTGTTGCTGGTCACTGAGGTGAGCAAGGAGTAGCTGGGTTGTACAGCTGAGCACCAAACCCCCTGCTACACAGCTCTGGAGATCTAGGCAGAGACAGCAAGCTTGTCTTCAGTGCCGTTAATTGTCTCATTTCTAGTGAATTTGCTGGTGTCCCTCACAGCCAGTGCTGCTTTGACCCCGTGTGACACTGGTGCACTCTCTGAATCACTGAGACCTCCAGAGATCCTGGTTGCACAGCCCAGAGAGGCTGCCTGACACACAGCTTTGTGCAAATACCAGACCTGGGAGCTCAAACAAGCTGAGCTGTTTGAAAACAAGCTCTTCTAAGGGCAGCGATGATTTGCTGGCTGCTTTCCACACAAAGCAGAGCAGCAGGAGAGGAGCCTGGGGGTAATGGCTGTGCCATAACCCTGCTGGAGCCCGTGGGAAGCCTGTCATCCTGGGACGAGAAGGAGCAGAGTTGTGCTGGTGTGGTGCCATGCACACAGCAGTGTTTGCACTGCTCTGCAGCTAAAAGCTGCACCTTTTCTTGCACGGTGCTGTGCTGTGCTCTGTGTGTACCACAAGCTTGGGTGGGGGTCTTGGCACTCCAGTGCTGCCTCCGTGAGCTCTGTACCAACAGCTAATTCCTGTTAAACCCCTGAGGCACAGATGAACGATCCTCCAGCAGGATCCTGGCTATGGATCTGCTAAAGGCAACACCTACTGTAATCAATTTGAGTGACACTGTGTTTAGAGCCCTTCAGCATTATTTGAAAGCATCTACTTGCCCTTCGAGGCTTTCTCTTGGAGAAACCACATGAAAATCATCCACGGGCCTGTACAGGTAGCTGATGGCAACTCTGCAGGGCTCAGCTTGCAGTCAGAAGCAGCAGGAAAGCCACATGCCTCTGCCATTGCAGAGCTTGGAACTTGTGCAATGTGTAAGGTTGGATGAAGGTAAATCGAGCTATCTGAATATCCTTGCTCACAAGATCACAATTTTTTGGTGCAAAGATCTGCACTGCTACATGGTATTTCAAAAATCGTTCTGGAACTTCCTAACTGTTTTAAAACAGCCAAACAAAACAGCCCCTGCTCTTATGCACATAGAAGCCAGCCTGGCCCACCAGTATCATAAAATGGGCATGAAAAACTCTCCTGCCACCAGGCTTGATTGTGTTTTTGGAAGAGTGAGGGCAGCCTCAAGAGAAAGCTCTTCTCCCACCTGCTCTAGGTTCAGTGTTTCTGCTGTTCTGCTTGCCCTACTCATTTTCCCCAGACATGGAACAGTCTTGCCATGGCTCTGTTTTCTCTACCTCTTCAACAGGGTGGCATGTACATCTTCCAGCTCTTTGACTACTATGCTGCCAGTGGCACATGCCTGCTCTTCCTGGCTATTTTTGAAGTCATCTGTATAGGATGGGTGTATGGTAAGTGGAGGACAAAAATCTGTCTTGTTCTTTATCAAGGCAAGAATGGGGGGGTTGAGAAGTGAGAGTGGATACAAAAGATCCTCAGGGGGCAAAGAAGTGCTGTAATTATGTTCTTTCTTGTCTAGTTTTCACTGTGTTTCCTTGCAACATTTCTTAATTGCTCCACATTTAGACTAGGAATGTTTTTTTCCTTCTCTGTAGGTGCCTCATATTAAACTACCTTGCTGTTCTTCCCATCTGCCCTTTGAAGTAGAAAATCAGCTGTAGAGGAGTGACTGCTGTTCTTTGGTGGCTGTCCCTGTCTGCTCACACTGTGCATTTAGCTTAGTCCTGCCAGTTAATTTAACACAAAATTCTGGGATGCAAACTTGCCCTGTGTTACTGCTGCGATGATTCCTGCTTCCTATTTACCCTGCGATGGCACTAAGAAAAGAAATAGGAGGGACTGCTTTGGCTCTCAGTGAAGTCTAACTAAACTACTCAGGAGCAGGATAAAACTGAGCTTCATGAACTATCAGGAGGAAACCAACTATGTGTTAGTCTGTGCAGTAAGAAGAGTCTTCTCTGATATCCTGTGGAGAGCTCTCCCTGGCCACAAAGGCTTTGGTTCCTCTCCTGAAGCTTGTGTCAAGGCTGATGGGTTTTGGGCAAAGCGTCTCTGTGTGATGCAGAGCAGCTGCTCCCTTATTACAGTTCTGCAGACGCCCGAACCGTGCGGCAGAGCCGGGCTGCGGGGCTGTTCGGCCCGGTTCCAGCTGTGCTGCCTCGTGTACCAGGGCTCGTGTGAGGGGGCTGCAGCGCCCGTCTCACCGTGTTTGGTGTGTCCGAGCAGCACGGGTGCCATCGCTGCACGGACAGCGCTCCGTTCACCGCAGGCTGCGAGCTTGGGAACGCTGCGCTGTTTGCGGATGGATTTGCGCTGTTTGCGTAACTGCGTATGTTGCGGTATGTGCAGACAGCGGCTGCGCAGTTAGCGTAAGTTGCGCAGTTCGCGTTACAGCCGCTGTTGGCGTGCGGAGGCATTCACCTGGTCCCGGACCGTTCTCGGAAATTCCGTGAGCTCCTCTGTCTAGAGGCAAAGCTTCCAAGAGCTTAGGGGACCCCGTAACATCTGAGGTTGTCCCCACCTCTGGCTGGGCATTCGTCAGAGATCTTTCAAGTGGCAATGACGCTGCGGACACTGACGGGACGGAGGGAGCCGCCCCCCCTTCCTCCTCTCTCTGCCGTGCGGACTCAGTGTCACTGGAGCGGTTCTGTGCTTCACTTTTGCTGGTAATTGATTCGTAGACTAGTCTGCAGACTAGGAGAAGTTTCGCAGCCTTGCTGTCCTTAAGAGTGGCTTCATTATAAAGCCTTAGGCTGACGGAATCCCACAGAAATGCATTAAAAAGCACTTCTGCATCTGCCTTTGGAAATTGTTCTTGTGCCCAACATAGGAGGTCTCTCAATTGGTCTTTTGAGACAGAGACTGGGTGATTTTTAATCATGGACTCTAGCTTGTCCATTGCTTCTTTCTGTATCTTGGACATCACATTTCCCATATTTACACTCTGGATTAATCCTGAAGGTGTATTTGAAGAAAAAAGGAGTTCCTACCTGACTTTACCACCAGTTTCTTTCCCTCGGTCTCCGATGCTCTTGCAGCCGACCTGCAGATACGAGTTCCTGGATCTGAGCTCTTTCTTGGACCCTTCTCTGGACCCACAGCTCCATGTCTTTCTTGTTCTGGGGGTCCTGGAACCAGATGCAATACTCAGCTTGTTGCCCAGGAATTTCCAGTGCCAGAAGGAAAAACTATTTCTTCTGTTTTTTTTTTCCAGTTGACTTGGCTAAGCGTTTGTCATCCCCAAAATGCTGGAGCACAGAGTTCCATGGCTTTCTCAGGTGTTGTGTGAGGAGTCAGTTTCTTTGCCTTGTTCTGAATCTGCACCTTCCATTTGGTGCCAGCTTTGCCTTGTGATGGGCAGTCAGTCCCTGCGTGCTGCTTTTGGTGCTTACTATTTTATAGAGGTTGCGTTGGCTGTAGTGCAGTTGCTGAGGAAGGGCTTACCAGTTTCTCCAAATGCTTTATGTATAGCAGGAGCCAACTGCTAGTTTGGATAAACTCCTCTCTTACTGAAAGGGTAACCACTGCAGCTCCTTGGTCTTGGGCTCCAGGGCATGCAAGAGAAGCAGACTTGTAAGAGAGATTTATTTTAGAAAGATGTCCTTTGGGGGAAGCTCACTTGACAGTTTGCAGTAACAGATGCTGGCCAGATTTTAATTTTGAGTCACTTTCTGCCCAGTCCTTTTGGGATTTAAAGGGGCATGGAGATCACCACCCATCTGTGACAGGATGGGAATCACCATTCTAGCTTAATTCATTAAATTGAATTATGCTTTCATGTTTAATACCATTTTTACAGTCACACAGGCCACATGCCTTTTCTGATGACCTATGGAGAGTAGCAATGGCAGGCAGTGAGTAACAGGAGAGGTGATGCTGCCCCAGTAGCCTCAAAGGGAGATGGAGCAGTTGGGGACATAGAAATGGCCCTTTTCCTCAACACCATGGGTTCATTTGTGCCACTCCACGCAGTGTGATTTTACCCTCTTAATGTTCTGCTTTGCGTCCATTGGGATGATTCTGGTCCCAAATGTAGTCAGAGGGCCAAGGTGAGGAGTTAACAGTGAGGAAAAAAGGTGACTGGTGCTGATTAAAGAAGTTCTTTTCCCCAGCCTCAGTATTGGCAGGGCTGAGCCTCTTGCTTACACTGTGAAGAATTACAACATTTCTGCTAACACAAATATGCGTTCTGAGCTTCCCCTCTCCCAGCACATACACCAACCACCCACCACTTGGCGGCTTCCCCCTGCTGCCAGGCAGCTGCTCTCCCAAAGACCTGAGGATTTCCTGGGTACTGCTCCCTGCCGTGGAAGGATCACACAGCATTGCATTTGCTGACCATGTTCCCCGGAGCAGAGTGCTGGAGGGATTCTGGTGTCTCCTCGCCTCTTCTCCGCTCTCCCTTCCACTTTGGGACAGGCAGCCCTTCTGTAAGCAGGCATGTGGTTTGAGATTCACAACGTGGTGCCACCAAAATGTGCTGCAGAGGATATTTTCCAGGCAGTCACAGCATGCACATGATGGTTAGCTGTTCCAGGAGAAAACAAGGGCCTCCATCACTACAGGAGAGCCAGAGCTGGAATCATTAGGAGTTTGTAAACAGCTAAAGCAAACTGATGCCAGAGGGTACCTGTGGGCGGCCCTGGGGTAAATCTGTGTTTTGCAGTGATAAATCTTTGTCTATTCTTTTTCTCCCATGCAGCATAGCTCCCAGCATGGCATGGCAGCCTCCTCCTGCCTGCTGGGCTTGCTCTGGCTCTGTGTGCTGAATGCTCTCAGAGGCACTGGCTATGAGCAGCCTTACCTGCTCCTTTATGGGCCACAAGGGCCTGCTCTGTGTGCCTGGCACCCAGAGGATGCACAGTTGTGGTGCCACAATGCCTCTGTTGCTGGCTCTGTGCACAGGCTTGGTGCAGGTGTTGGTGCTGCAGGTTTGGGACACAGGGAGCAGGTACCAGCTTGGTCCTGTGGCATGGAGCCACAGTCATCACCTCTTGCAGTGTTGTGGGTGAAAGTTGGTATAGATGAGTGCAAATAAATGTAGCCTGGGAGAAAAGACAGGGAGAGATTTTTTAGATTCCGAACTAGCAGAACTCTGAATCTCACTGTTTATTGAATATGGTAAAAGTAGAACTAGATCTTTGTGCCTTTTGAGTCTCGTTTGCTGTTTTTATAAGCTACATAAAATGAGAAGGGCTCCATTAGGACACCAGATAAGAATGTAAGTAAATCTCTAGTGAGGTTCATGTAAAATTTATTTCTGTGAATTTACATGGTTAAATGATTTGTCAGAGGAGCACAGAACCACTTTGAAGGTATGTGGGATTGATCAGCACAGGGAAGTGGTACCAGAATTCATGGTTAACTGTCCAGTGACTGCATCCCATTCTTCCTTGTCTTGGAATATTGGAGATAAAAGTAAACCTCGTTGTTCACTCCAATACAAATCTCTTTGGGGAAGTTTTTATGGTTTCCTCTGCAGGAGTTTTATCTAATCCTTCTGATGTGCTGGGAAGGAAGGGCACATTGCTCCAGTATATATCCTCCAGCTTGTAATTTGCTCAAAAAGCCAATGTTGAGTGGTTGAAGTGATGACTTCTTAAGCTTGATTACTTTTTCATCTGCCTGTGAAATGTAGAATATGTAAAACCTCCTGTTCATCTACTCTCTGAGGATGTTCATGTCAGTCCCCATTGTGTATCATCACATCACCCACTGACTGCCCCAGTGGCCATGGAAATTTAGGGTCTGGCAGTTATGCTACAGAGAAAAGGGACAAGGACAGGTGGAGGCACATCATAATTAACATAAGTTATGGGGTTTTTTCCTTGTTGGAGGATGGATGTGTGTGTTCTTTTTGTTTGGCATTTTTGTATTTCTTTAATTGATATGGCTCTTTGACTAGATCCTAGATCCAAATTGTCAGGGAAACTTTATCTGCCATGAAGTTGTATTATGAATTAATTTATCTGTTGTATATCTGACATGACAGTGTGTTTCTGTGGAAGACACTGTGCTGCACTCATATTCTAAACTGCAATTCACATCATCTATATCTTCCTTTTCTTCACCCTGTGGAAGATGTTGGCTTTTTGGCAAAATTAATTTTAAATACCATCTCCTTTTATCTCCAGTATATTTTCAGAAACACTGTCTGAATCCTCATGATATTTACAGCTTGGAAGTTCTCTGGTGTAGGCTGGGCTCCCACACAAAGCTGCATGTCCCTTGATACACCACAGCTTATTGTCTTTGCTTGAGGCTACTTGTTCACTTGCCAACTCAACACCAAGAGGTGTTCAAAGAACTATCCTCCTCCTTCCCCAAAATACTTCAAAAACCTGGGTTTAAAAGAGATTTTCTGCAAGCATTAGTCATGAGATATAGAAAATAATGCAAAGAATTACCAAAAAAAAAAAAAAAGCATACATAATGTGCTTTTGTAGAAATACTATATTTAAGGGAAACATAATATGATAATTTAATTCTGAGACATAAAAATCACAAACCAAAATAAAACTCACCAAACCCCAAGCACTCACAACTGTGGCCAGTTCTTTAGGCACGTATTTTGCCTAGTCCAGCTGTCTGGTGTTGAGCTATAAAGAAGCTGTCTTATCACATTGGCAACTGGGAACTGTGGCCTGACCATGAGTTCACAGATGGGTGAACATCCCCAGAAGCAGAATCCTTCTTTATCAGCTAAGCACCAAGATAAAGCTTTAATAGGACAAATATGGTATTATTTTATCCCAGAGGTGCTTAACTGCTAACCCTTTTTCTGGACAGACTAGCTCAGTTTTTTTGTCTAATATTGTTGTCTTATTTTGCCTGAGACAGTCTGGTATATCTGGTTAGTTTTGGTCAGAAAGGTGCTAGGGCACCTTATAAATGACTTTGATTTTTCTTCATTTTACGTCTCTTTCTGGCCAACCTTAGGGTCCTGATACTTGAAGACCTCCCAGAGTTTATTGCAAGGTCTGCTGAAATCCATCTGCATTTTGTTGTCTCCTCTATGCCATTGCATAAGTTTGCTCTTTGTGCTTTGGGTTGGGAAGAGTCACTGCTTAGAGTCTGGCCAGTGGCAGGACTTTCAGGTGCTTTTCTGAAGTATATCCCATTGCAGGGCACCATGAGATTTAGGTGGGTTCCACACACTGTGAACAAAACAATCCAGTAAGCGAAACCAATGAGAAGAGAAGGAGGAGATCAGACCCCTCCAGACAGCTCTCACTGGACAGTACAGCAGCACTTGCAGATAGAAGGTTTGGTTTTCAAAGAGTTACAATTGCCAGGTTTTCTGAGTTTACGCCAATAATAAAATACTCTGTGGAAGACAGGCTCTTGAGATGACAGGGGTCCTGCCCAACTCAGTGGTGATTCTTCACATGACTTCCCTGCTATATCAGGGTGTGTATTTACATAGAGAACGTTTTGTTAGGTGTTCCCCACTCTCTTTGTTCCTTTTAGCACTCTGGGCTCACACAATCCCATATGCTTAACCTGCAAGAGCTTTCCCTTGCTGCTCTGTAGTGCAGGCACCTCTCTTTTCCCTGTGCATTCCTTACCCCAGTGCATGGGCTGCATCCTCTCACTTACAGCTGCTGCCATGTGAGGGACTGTGCTTTTCTTCACTGTCAGTCTTTCTGACACTTACAGATGAAATTAAACCCCTCCATCTCTATTCTGCCACAAATGGTTCTTTTCAATGCCAGAAAACCCCATTACGTGCTGCTCTATTATTAGGATAGACATGTTTTCACCAGGAGTAAACAGCAAGGATAAAGTAAGTTTGGGATCTGATGTGAATAATGGTGGAAGGAAACAAACCCAATGTGATGTCTGCCTTTGTCTCTATGCTGGTTGGTGGCCAAGGTGCCAACCGCTTCTATGACAACGTTGAGGACATGATCGGCTTCCGGCCGCGGCCCTTGATCAAGATATGCTGGCTGGTGTTCACCCCGGGTCTGTGCTTGGTAAGTGCAATTATGACATCAGGACATGTCACTCTGGGTCCCCAAATTCTCAGTAGAAAAGGCTGATTTATCTCTGAGGTGCTGCTGTGAATTTTTCAAACTGCCATGGAGAAGCAGAAACCTGTTCGTAGCTGAGGTAGCTGTTTATTTCCTTTGTAGAGCCGTATGTTTTGCCTGGAAAATTCATTGAGCCTGAAAAGCCAGTCGTTTATTGTGAAGGCAAAAGGGCATGTGTCCTCAAAGCCTGGAGAGGTTTGGTCAATTTACCTATGAATAGAAGACCAGTGAAAATTACCCTGTTCTGAAATACTTGCTTCAGTCTCTGTTCCTGGGACTCTCCATGGTTCAGTAATATCTTTCTACAACCATTTGCTTTCTATGTTATTAAATATCTTCCAAAACTTCTTTGACTGTGTTTAAATAAAATGCACCCAAATTCAGGCGTTTTTTTACCTGTTTTGAATTTATGTCCAGGCTTGCTCCACTGACTTTTACATGCTTTCTCAGCCAAATTCTGTTCTTGTATCTGATGTTAAGAGTTGTTTTCTTTGACCTCAGTGGGAACAGAGATGAGATCTATAGCTACAACTTACAAAAGATTCCTAGTACTTTGTCCCCCGGCTTCAGCAGGACTTGAGGATCTGGGAAATTTTCAAACCAGCCCAAATTGTCAGAGAGCTTTGTAGCTAGAGAGCCCCAGGAGGGCTAAATCTGTGCCTGTGTGGTTCTTCTGGAGTCTTTCTGCCAGGCAGAACAAAAATTCTTGTCTTTGATATGAATAAACTGCTGTCTGAATGTTGCTGGACCCTCAAAGCTGTTGCCAGCTTTGCTTATGTTGAACTCTTCAGAAGCCTGAAGGCTTTACGCTGCAGAGATGCCTGGCCCTGGCTCTGAGAGCTCCTTGTAAGACAGAGTACCCGTTGCCACCCTTACAGAGCAGCCAGTCCTTGCAGGGTGGCCAGGGTGCCAGGCTTGGCTGCCCCTTGGCTCTCCTGATGTTTGTGTTTTTTGCTCCCCAGGCTGTCTTCCTGTTTTCCCTGATCAAGTACACACCCTTGAAATACAACAATTCCTACGAGTACCCACCCTGGGGCTACGTGGTAGGCTGGCTGATGGCACTCTCCTCCATGGTCTGTATTCCTCTCTATGCCATTTTCATCCTCCTGAAAACCAAAGGACCCCTGAAACAGGTACTGGGATTGTGGTCACTGGGAGTGCTGCCGTTGCTCCCCAGATGGTTCAGAATGGGCACTGGGGAGCAGGTACTCAGTGCATTTCTCCCCTGAGAAGGCAAGGGCTGGTGAGCTTTGCCCTTCCCCAAAATGCTCTGTAGCTCTTGTTGGCAATTTGGAGAGCTTGGAGGGTCTCAGCACAGCTCCCAGAGTGATCATCAAATGTCCAGTCTTCCATGCAGTGTTGCACCATCATGTTCAATGCAGTATATAGACATTTCTATAGTGTATATGCAGTAGATACCAATGCAAACCAAGCGCAAAACCAGGATCTGTTTTGCCTTTACTTCTTGTCCCTTGTAGTCCTGGGTCAGGGCCATGTTATTTTCAAAAAAGAAATTACCCATAGTTATTAAAGAGGACCTGCTGACAGAGCTGTAAAGGTCTACCCTGTGCCATTCCTGAGCCCGTCCTCTTTCACCGTAGACATCTTTGTCCTTATCCTAGGAAGAACTCTATCTAGGGAGATGTTATAATGGAGATGACACCTCACCTGACCCGTGAGGAAAGACTTGAGTGATGTACAGTACATGTAAATTTCTCTTCCAGTCCTTCCCCATCCTCATCCTTAACTGAAATTTCCAGGGACTCCTCAGCTACATTAGTGTGAAGAAGTTTCCAAGGATGTGGTTTAGGTGTGTGGGAAGGAACTGGCTGCTAAATCTGGATTGATTCAGGGCAGAATCAAAGCCAGCCATGAAATACCTTCTAGGATAGTTGCACCTGTTTTTAAAACAAAATTTCTCAAAATATCCTTGTTCTCTTTTTCCAGTCACATCCCAGAATTGTAGTGAATTAATTTCCTGACACATATATTTCCAGGAACAGTCTTTGAATATTGCAAACCATTCAATGAAAGCAAAATTGTAATTGGTAATTAGGATCTGTCACTGCTACAAACTGATTCCTCTCGTTACACTTGAGTGACCAAGAAACACAAATGTTGTTTCCTAATGTCCCTGATTAAGACAGCTCAAGCTCCAAGGAATAAAAGCTCACAGTGAAGTGCCCACAGAGCAGCTGCAGACCAAGGTCAGTTTTGGAAATCATGGGGCAAATAGTTTTGAATAAATGAACAAAATCTGTGATTCTGGCAGGCACTTCACAAGGAGTGGGAGCACTAAAATTAATCTGACGAGTCATGGATGAATTACCTGCTCTGCTGGTGATGCACTCTGCATGGGAGTGAGCATGCACTGCCCTGAACAGCTTGTAATGGAAAAAGTTAGTAACTGTGAAAGTCAGGTTTCAGCTGGGAAATGATAGGCTGTCCCATGGAACTGGCAGGTAGCTGCAGGATGGAAAGGGGGAAGAAACCAGGAGCTTCAGGAAGTTGTGTGGCTAACCAGAGAGGCTTGAAAAATGGGATGAAAAAGACCAGAAATTCACTGCAGAGTCCCTGTGAGCCAGCACTTTTTGCTGAAGAGCCTAAAGATATATTTGTTTTTTAAGAATAAACTCGAAGTTGTCTCAACACTGCATACATGTGTGTGGAACAGCCTGTAGCAGCCTGCTTTGCACAGGACAGAGGGAGCTGAGGGCAGGCAGCTGCCTCACAACCCTGCCTGCACCATCACAGTCTGGCTGACTGGAAGAGGGGAGCTGAGGATGGTTTGGGGCAGGAACCAGTCTGCAGAGCGACTGCTTTACCTGGGAAATGCCACTGAGGTATCTATTGCCCACCATCCTGTTTTGAATCACAGCAGGAGATGCCCAGCCTCTGGTGATCAGCCCATTTGAAAGTCTCCACGGCTCCCACCAAAATCAATGGAAAGCTCCTTGGTACAGGAAAAGAAACGGTTTTATGGTGTTTTTTTCCATGGTGGTGCTAATTGCTGGCATCCCCCCGCAGAGCAGCAGGTCTCTGAGAAGTGAGGTACATCAGATTTTCAGTGCACACATCTGAGCTCAGAGGCAGAGTAATTGTCACTGGGAGCAGCTGAAGCGAACCTGCTCTCCTCCTCTGTTTCACGGCCGTTTGGCAGGAGAGAAAGAGGGAGCTCTCTAGGTGCCTTTGCCCCCAGCAGTGGTTGTGGATCACTATTGGCTGTCAGTCTGCTCATCAGCTTAATTAACAGCAGCTTCCTCTCTGCAGCGCCTGATGCAGCTGATCTCCCCGGCGGAGGATCTGCCGCAGCCCAGGAAGAAGCACGGGGCGGGGCCGTCTGATCTGAGGCGCGAGGGATGGTCTCCCCCAGTCCGGGAGGTGCTCAGCATCACAGAGAGAGAAACACACTTCTGAGGCACCTGGGATGCTTCCTCCATAACCCAGACTGATTGGCTCTCTCCTTTCCCAAAGTGGTTTCTTTTCCCTTCTCTCCTTCACGTCTGTGATGGAAGCGTCTGGGACAATTCCTCTCCTTCCAGCAACAGCATTTCCTTTACACCCTGGGGACAACTCTTCCTGCCAGCAGCGCTGGAGACTGGAGCACGCTATTGTCAGAAGTGCCCTTCCTTACTGACACCGCTTGGAAGAGAAAAACAACATTGTAGCAAAAAAGAAAAAAAAAAAAAAGTAAAAAAAAGAAAGTTCATTCGTGTTGGGAGGAGGAAAAGAAACCCCAGTGGTTTCTTTTGTGGTGAGAGAGACCAAAGATTAAAGGTGCGAAGGAACCAAGTTAGGCAGGCAAAAGCGTGGAACGATGGGGTGTTAGCACAGGAAATAAGTTAGTTGGTACAGAAGTACACAAGCAGCTGGAGGATGACAGAGGAAAGTGCATTACTAGGTCACCTCTGTACAAGGGAGAGAGAGCCAGGAACATATCATGGCCAATGACAAAAGGAGGCTGCAGTGTCAGTAGTTACAGCTCCAGCTGTCACTGGAAGGGAAGGGAAGGAGTGACAGGGTGCTCGATGCCATCACAGTTGTTGATGATGGATCTCAAGGCAGTGTGAGTCTGGAAAAGGAGTGAGGAATGCCTGTCTAGGGGACTTGCTCTTGGTCAAAACTACACGGCCCAGTGGAAACGCATCCAGGAGTGAAACCGATGAATATTTGACAATTCTTTCAGAAAATTCATGGAGTGCAAGAAAAGTCCCAGAGCAGCTGGTAAGGAAAAGAGCTGCAGCACAGCTGGGAGAATGAGACCCTGAGGACTGCACGCCCACAGATTTAGCTGCACTGCTGGGGCATTTTGTAGAGGAATTATTGAAGGAGTTGATGGGCCTGATCATGTGCTGCAGAGTAGCTTTGGGAAGAGGGTGGGAGAATGACTGCACTCCCTTGGCTTTGCTGCAGATGACTGCTCAGGGGATAAGGAAGACATAATCGAGCACAATCATCATCAGCTCAGGCAAGATAAAGCAAAACTAATAGGTAATATGAGTTCATTGGAAGCAGATTGTGTCGAATTAAAGGTTGGTTGTTGCCAGGGTAGTCAAAAATGTGAGGCAATGGGTGGGAGGAAGTGTGCTCTGATGCCAGCTTTGGTGCAGTGCCAGATGACTCTGTCCTGTGGAGGCTGGGGGTTTAAAGCTCCCTGCCAAATCCTGCTTCAATGCCCATCAAAAATTCACAGCTAAACCCACCAGAAGAGCCAGCAGCAGGATGCACCTGGGAGCTTTGCCGTGGTCGGGGGTGCGTGCGCCGGTGCACGGCTGTGCTGCAATATTGGCGCATCCAACCACGCCAGAGAATGGCCATCAGAATGAATCACAGATGCCACAGGCTCCTTTCCCTTGTTCCTTGTTCCAAGTAATTGCTTTTCCCTGTGCCGTGTGGAGATAAACGACCGGCACCGAGAGCAAGCGTGGAATCAGGCCTCGTCTGAGCGGCTCGGTACCTATTGCAATTGCTATGGGAACCTTATCTGCTGCAGCTTCCTCTGAGTTTAACTGCAGAATTAGCATAGGGCAATCTTTTCCCCATTTAATTTCCTTTCCTTTAAAAACGACAAAATGCTGGTGAAATGAATGCTGAAAGTTAAGTATCAAAATACGTATCTCTCTGGGACATTATCACTTGAGATGTTTCACTGTGGAAGGTGGAGAAAGCTGGCAAACCTCATTCACATTCCCTGCAAAGGACTGCAGCACCACATAAGATACCATTTATTGTATTTTTATTTTTTAAAGAGCTGAATGTCATGCTGCAAATAGCCGTGGGAAGAGCTTAGCACCCAGAGGCTCACAGTCATGCCTCATGGTAAGCGGTTTGGTGATTTTTCCTCTTCCTCCCACCAATGTTGCTCATAATTTGGTGGGGGAAGCAGCTCCCCCCAATCTTGATTCTTGTACAATCCTTGGTAGGATATTTAGCCCCTTTGCTCCTGCTGCCATGCCTTTAAGATGTGAGGTAGTGTCGTGTTGTCAGAGAAGTCATGGAGGTGTGTTCACTTCTTTTTCTGAGGCAGCTGAGTAACACTGGAAAAATCCTAGACAGAAAGAAATAGCTCTTCAGTTAGGAACACAAATATGATGCTGCCTTATTGACTGCATGAACTTGTTCCTCTTGCTTATGTGTAATCTGACAATAGCATCCCACCTCTGCCAGGAAACAACTTATTTTAATAAAGCTAGAGGAGGTATTGCTGTGCCCATTGAAAGCAATCATAAAACTCCCAGCATTGGGAAATTAATCCAGTTTCTTTGGATGGAATTGACAAAGTTTCAGGAATTTTAGGTGAAAGCTCAGCGACCCAGTGTTGTTTAATTCCCTTTCCTTTCAAGACTGAAACACCCACATACACCTAGCTGGAGAAACAGGGAGGAATGCCATCAGTGGCTGGCTTTTGCTGTGGAACCCCCAGCAAAATTAGAGACTGAGTAGTGGTTTGTTAAATTTATACAAATGTCGCGGGCTTTGCTGCATGTGTGTGACAGATCTGACAGCTCTCCATCAACCCCTGGAACTGGGCACCTCTGGACACCTCTGAATCTGCTGGGAACCTGCTTCTGTCCTGCACACCACCAGGAATACACTACTGAGGGGTTGGTATGGAGAGGAGGGAGAGATTTATTTTTTTTCCCTGTAATTGTTGATAACATGCCAAGACACGATGCATTTGGAGCTAAAGTCCAGGAGAAGGTATGATGTTTTCATACTGTGCTGCTCCTCCCAGCTGGAATTGAAACACTGTATACAGAAAAAAAGGACATAGACCTGTAAACACCTGACTACCACTGGGTTTTCAGTTTGTTATTCTGGGTTTTTTTCTTTGTTTGTTTGTTT
>VZSR01000680.1:3198643-3339261 GCA_013398615.1 Brachypodius melanocephalos
CACCATGGCTCTAGTGCAGGGTTTAACCACCAAGGGCTGCAGCCACAGCTCCATCCTCAGCAGAGCTCTTGAGCTCCCCTGTGCAGTTACTGCTGTTTGCCAAGGGTTGGAAGATGGAAAAAGGCAATAGGGACTGAACTGGAGGAAATGAAATCTCTTAGAAGAACAGTGATTTCTCAGGGGTGCTGCTATCCAGTTTCCTGTGCAGGGTTGCAGGAATAAGCTTGAGGTATTAAAGTGAAAGGCTTTACTCCTGAACCTGCCAAGGGAAGAGAAGTGTGCCTAACAGTGCATGGATGGACAGGGCAGAGGGTGTTTTGCTTTGTGTTGTTTTTTAAACCCACAATAAGCCCTGCCCCCTCAGCTGCTGGTGGAGCATGATCCTGGCTCTGGTTTGAATCTCTGACCCACAACTGCAAAGGAAGACATGTATTTTCAGAGCTGTCTGTTCTGGTTTGTCAAGCCTGAGCTTGGAAAGCTGTGTGGAAAGGAAAGGGATTCCCAGGGAGAAATGCTTTCAATGTCTGTGCAAAGCCTGTTGTGGGCAATTCCATCCTGTCTTGGTTTTGGTGACATGCCAAGACCATTCTGTTAAATGGCTTTTTGATTTTTTTCCTCCTGTTTTGTTTTGGGGTTTTTTTACAGGCTCTGGAATAGTTTCCTGCCCAGCCTGGGTTGCAGCCAGGATGGGAGCTCTGGGCTAGGATGGCTTGTTTGGACCAGAGGCGTGCTTATGCTCAATCATTATTTGCCAGTGGCCACTAAACTTTTCCAAAACATGCTTTATCGAGTGTGCAGCTTTTGTTGTACCATGCTGTAGATAGTGGTCTCTGGAGGAGGATGGCAGATTACAGGCCATCTGGTGCCTTTCTGGACCCCGTATTTCAACAGGACATGAAATAAGCTCCTTTTTCTCCTGGAGAAATAAACCCTCCCTCAAGCATAAAAGCAACCTGTCACTTACACATATCCTGGAGAAGGGCCATCGCTGCAACATGAGCTTCCTTCCCACATTCTGGCTTTGAAAAGAGGATGACCTGAACTGGAACTGGGGTTTCTTGATCGAGCTCTCCAGCAGCAGAGATCTTTATACTGGAATGCTCCAGGCAGCATGCACACGGGTCCAGGAGCTGCTGAGGAGAAATCCCATCAGTGGAAAGGCACAGCAGTGTGGATCTGTGCCCCTGGATTAGCTGGGATGGTGAGAACTGGTGGTGGGGCTCAGAATTTTGGGGAAATCATGCCCATGCAGTGTTAGATTTTTGTGCAATGCTTTTGGATGAGGTATTAATTCCCCAGACAAGCTAGGTGACTGTGGCTCCCCATGGCACTGGTGTGATGCATACATCAGTCAAGGAACAGGGAGGTGGTGGGGTTCTCTCTTCCTGCTCCATGTGAGCTTGTCTCATGTGTCTATCTCTCATCACCAGCACTGGGCTCTCCCACCCCAAAAATGCTTTTGAAGGGCTCGTATTTACATCTGCTTTACACCTTAGCTATACATAAATTACCAGCCAAGACAAACAGAGGCTCAGGGGCAGCTTCCTGTTGTCCTGTCCAATAAACCTCCCTGTCCAGGATCCCAGGCATGGCAGTGTCTCCACATAGGCAAGCAGTGTGGTCAGGCACAGTGAGGTCAGGTTTTTTCAGAACCACTGCGTGGGAGGTATTTGAACATTTTCAGAACATATTCATTTTGCAGTGTTTAAGCTGAGACAATAATAGGAATTACTAATTTTTTTCTTTTTATGAATTACCTGCCGTAATCAGGTTTCAAAAGTTATTTGGTGCCTAAAATTTGTTTTTAATATGACCCACACTCCAGCCTCTTTTGCAGTAGAAGACAGGGGGTGGCATTTCCCTTGCATTTGGGAGTTTTTGAGCTCTATCTCTCTTTCCTGTTTCTATGGTCAAGGGAGGCAGCAGCAAAACCTTTGCTGTTTGGCCTTGGGGCACCTGTGAGGCTTCATGTGAAGAGAAGAAAGGTGAAAGGGAGCTGATCCCTTTTGGAAAGTTGAAGGTTCAGAACATCTCAGATCAGTGTCTCCACGTGTGTGTGTGTGTTAGGGCATCTGGGGGAGAATTGTGCTTTGGTAGGTTTTGCTTTAATGACCACTACTGTGACTCTGTGACAGAGGCTGGCGGGTAGATGTGTTGCTGTCAACATTTTGAGTTTGTGGGGCACTGGACTTACACTGTAAGCAGAGGTAATTTGTAATCCTGGTAAAACTTCCCAAAAATTTCTCCCTCTCTGGAGGGAAGGGAATGGAGTTTTAGTGACCATGGGCAGAGGTGTCAGCAGAGCCTTCTGGTTGTCCTGGCCACACTCCCTTGGGCAGGCTGACGTAGGACACATCGAGCGATGGCAAAGCAATTTCCCCCCCGTCCAATCCTGTCAATAGAGGCAATTTCCCTGCAGGGTGGGGCTGTGTGACACTCGATTGCTGCAGACTGGGGCTGGTTCTGCTTCTGTGCACCACACAGCCAAGCAGCAGCAAGGCTCAGGCTGGAGATATTGCACAGTGGAGGCTCTGTCCTTTCCCATGCAGTAATAAATGAGGTGGTCCCTGTGTGGCACTTCCCCGAGGAGCCAGACCTTTGCTCTTCCTCATCCTCAGGGCCCGTGTACTTATCGTGACGGAGCACCTGTGGTGGACAGTGGTCATGCTGCCTCTGTCAGTAACCCTCATTTGCATCTCATACCCAAATCTGTTCTCTTTTTCCTCTGTATCTGTATCTTTTCCCACATTCCTGTGCTTTTGAGGTCAAACACAGCCATGCAATAAAGCTTCTCCCTGTAGGAAAGCATTGCCATACAGTTCTATTGGGAAGTGGCATAAGCTCCATCAGTATATCTGTGCTTATGCTGATTTAAAGCATCTACCTCAGAGCTTTTATTAGCATAAGCCTCTTAATAAAGAGGGAAAAATTCATAAGAGTTACACCAATGATGTAACCAGACCTAGGGACACATTTACTTTAAAGTTAGGTTGGTTTCACAGAGTATGTGGTTTCAGTTAAGTCTTCCAAAGTATGTGAGGACACTTCTATTTATGTTCCATTCACAGTAATTTTCATTTATATTAAGTCCATCAGGATCAAGTTTGAGCTAAGTTGAACACGGTGTTACTGTTCACACAGTTTTTGATGGATTAGCAGCAATAGAGCTAAATCTTTCCAGTGCCTTGTGAGTCCCTTGCTGACACTGACAGAAAGATGATCAGGTTTTTTAAACTACATTTATCAAAACAGCCTGCAGGCACAGGCACACTTTCATCAATGTGACTGTGTCCACTTACTACCCAAATGGTCTTTAAGCTGGAATAATCACATTTCAAAGTGGGCTGCTCTGGTTTAATTTAGCCTAAATTGTTTTGATTTAGATGGGCAGCACTGGCTGGGTAGACAAGACCTAAGAGAACACCCTGCAGTGCATAGGCTCTGCTGTTACTCAAGTCCTGCCAGCAATGTTCCCTGCAGAAATCCCATGGCTGGTGTCCGTGACAGCTCTCACTGTCTGGTTCCCAGGGCCTTGTGCTCCTTGTTGCTGTGCTGGGTATACCACGGGGACATGGCACACCCAGTGTCACTCAGACACCCCTGTGGCAGGGAAGACAGCTGGGAACAAGGGGGAGAGGGGACACTGCCACACTTAAAATCCACTCCCAAATCGCACCAATGGTTTATGGCCTCTGGGGCCACCTGGGAACCGCTGTGTCCTTGTGTCACCTGGGCATGCTTGCAGTCTGGAAACTCCAGCCCCCAGCTGGAGCATGTCTGGAGAGAGCTGACAGCAGGTACCTTACTCTCACCAGTGCTCAGAGACTGACCAGCAATCAGCTTGGGAGCGTGCTGGCTGGGAGGCAGGTGCTGGTAGTTACACCTCGTGCACTGGAAGAGCAGCTCAGGTCTGGCTTTGCCCAGCAGGAGGCTGAATCTGTGTCACAGTGAGATGCTGCAGGTCAGTCCCACCAGAGGAGTGCCTGGGCTGCCCACAGGGCCAGGGCATCCTGGAGCACCAACCCCAGCTGTGCTGTGCCTGGGGAGGGAGGCGTGATGGTGCACAAGGCTGAGCTTGCACTGTGCTTAAGCTTTTGACAAAAGCCACAGACATGGTAATGTGTGTAGCAGTGTGCTTCTCTTCACTCAGAAACATCAATGTGTACATCCTTGCTTATTTCAATCAAATGGAAAAAATGATCACACACCTAGAAGTACTTTACCCACACAAACTGGAGGTGGAGGCTCTTCATTGAAAGAAAGAATGTGGAAAACACCATAGAGATATCTTTAAATGCATGGATTTTATTTTAGTGGCCTTTTCTTTCTCTTCTACCTAATATTCCTCTCTTCCCATAAGACATCTCAGGACTTGTCAGATTGATCTTCTTCATTTTGTGCTGGGGGACTCTTGATCCCTCAGGTCTTACTTGCTGACTGAAAGCTCAGTGCTGATAAATCTTCAGCAGAGGAAGTTTTTCTCCCAGGTGTTTCTCAGCCACATGAGTTATGGTAGGGTGCACAGGACAAACAACACAAAAAACACTGAGCTTAACAGAACTTGGCTGTTCCACACCTGACAAAATCCTACTGCCAGAATATCCAGTGACATTATCTCACTGGTTCTCCCTGTCTCCAGAATATTCCTGGGGAAGAAGAATGACTAAGCATGCACTGAATGAAAGTGCTCCAACCCAATCTATTTTTCATTGACAGGTCACTTTTAATCTCCTCCAGTGGTGGAAACTCCTTTTCTTTTCTTGTATTTATTTTCAGTTTTGTTCTTGCCATATTTCTTTCACATTTTTATTCCTTCACTATGTTCTGTTTTGTTTGTGCTGTTGACAGCAGGAGAGATTTAAAAATGCCCAGACTTTGAAACAAGTCATCTACAGATGAAATTGTTCCTAAGGGCTCTAGCAGCTGCAGGGACAAGTGGCATAAATGCAGATTTAATACCAGTGGCTGAAGGTAATTGTAAATAAAAGTACTACCTGTGAAAAGTATTGGACAAGTTTCCAGATTACTAATATTTCAAAGAAGCTGTGTGCCCTGGAAACATGTCTGGCAGGCTGTGGAGAGCTGGGGGGCAAGACCTTTCCCTATGGCACAGGACTAGCTCATCCCAGCTTGACTGGGAATGCCCAAGATGAGGAGTAGCAGAGATTCTGGCAGTTTTCCTGGGGAGAGGAGGTCAGTGAGGCTGGCAGGTGATGATGGCACTGGGTATCAACAGTCCAGCCACTGGCGACAAAGAAACCCTGGGCACCAGCAGGGGAGTCTTCAACAGGCCACCTGGGCTGGGAGTCACACAGAGCACCTGTGGGTGGAAGCTGGGAGGATTGAGCACAGGGATTGTCCTGCTTTACCTACCCTGGTCTCACACCTCTTCCCTGTCTATTCTCTACTGGCCACCCCTTAGGATAGGATGGCTTGGGTGTCAGGGGCCAGGCCAGACCTGAGCTTTGAGCCTGCTCTGGGAGGAAGGAGGCCAGCCAGCTTGGGCCCCATTGCAAGTTGGCAGGATTGCTGAGGGGGAGGCCATGCCTTAGACTGGGCTCAAAAAAGCAATGCCTGCCAGCTCTGCTGTGTTGGCCAGCTTTGCTTCCCTTCGGAGGTGGTGGACTCGGTGGGCTTAGTCAGAGCCAGGCAGCTTCATATCTCATAACAGCTCTTTTCAGTGAGTGCAGCCCTATTCCTCTGCAAATTATCCCTGAGTGATTATACTTGTGCTTATTTTGCAATGATTGTGTTAATGGTTTTTGCAAATGAATTTTAAACCAAGAGATGTCTAGCCTGATTATTTGGCTGCTTTCACCACTCTCATCACATCCAATAACTGTTATTTGGAAAATACTCTTTGCACTTGTGTTTACTCACACATTATACGGTGGGGTTGGGCTCTTCTGCTGGATATTTCCCAAGCCACCAAAAGCTTCGGAGGTGGCAGCCCAAATGCTTTGAATGCAAATACTGAAGCTAGCGAGTATTTGTCTGAGTATCTGCCAAGCTCTCGTTTTCTGAGAACACACTGGTGAATCAAAATTTAGTCTCATGAACATTTATGGAAAACAACCAAGAGAGCAGCTCCAAATCCCATCTTTTCAAATGAATTCTGCTTCTTTTCTAAGGCGTGTTCCCAAATTTGTCTGGGCTTAGCAGTCCGTTTCTAGTTCTTGCCAAGTATGAAATACCCATGTACTCTCTTCTTTTCTTGGGCCCAGTTCCCTTTTTTTCTGGAAAAGCAGGGGTTGCTCAGACTGATGCTGGGAGACATTCTTCCCTCCAGCGCCTTTGATACTCACAGCCTGCTTCTGCCTCTTAACTCGCACTACAAATGTGATAACAGAAAACACCTGTGGCTTTCAAATCCAGTTTTTACCCCTTCAGTGGAAATGGTCACTTTCTGGCCTGTTTTCTTTCCAGACTAGAAGTGCATGAGGTGGGGAGATGGTTTGCTGTGCTGCCTATGAAGAGAGTCTTCCTGTGCAATTGGTGTTTCCAGTGCACCCACTGCAGTTCTCAGATGCTCCTCAGCCAGGACTCTGTGGAGAGCTGTGAAAACACATGTAACAGGCTAGCTCCCTCAGGCCTGGGATCTCCCCTGCCCTGAAAGCGAATTGCTACTGTCTCTCTGTCTCTTTATTCTAGGAGGTGTCACATCAGCAGCTGGTCTTGAGGAGAGATTGAAGACCGAGAGAGAACAGTGATGGATGGACTAGTGCCAGACTCAGAAAAGGATGAGCTATGATATCTCGATACCTGAAGTTTTACTCTTTCTGACAAAAGGAGGCCAGGGGCTTTGCTGCTGCCTCCCCTCTGAAACTACCTGCAGGTACCTGCTTTAATTTGGTTGGTTTGGCCAAAGCACATCTGACCCAGTAACATGGCACTACATTCCATAAAGGTGTTCCCCAGGAGACAGGGAAGCGTGCCCCTGCCAGTTCTGCTTTCACCACCAGTTGTGTCATAGAATCATAGAATGGTTTGGGCTGGAAAGGACCTCAAAGGCCTTCTAGTTCCAACCCCACCACCATAGAAAAAGCTCTCCAAGACGATGTGAGCCTTAGTTCACCAGGAAGGGATTTGATGTTGCTCCTGCAGGACTCAGCTGGCAGCAATTCCAGGAGTGTTCCATGGCATGGTGGGTGATAATGATTTCCTTGTTGTGCATTACATGCTCTCTGTGCTTGTAGGTCTGGCCAGTGCAAGCTGTCTCTGCTGCAGAGACACAGAATGGGTTTCTTAGGGAGCAAAGGCAGCACATGTTCACTGGCTGATGTTTTATCCCAGCCAAAAGCCTAAAGGAAAGATTTCTGACACAGATGTAGTTTACTTCTCTTTTAACTTCATTGGCTGCTAAATAAGAGGTACTCAAGCTCCCAGAGTGGTGTGGGGGACACAGACTGCATGAAGAGGAGAGGGATGAGGGTGCTCTGTCAGACCCACAGCTTTCTTCCAGAAGGGATTGCCACTCACTGCATTTGCTTCAGCTCAGAGAGGATGCCTTTTTGTCAGGATGCCTCCAGTGTATGCTGGAGAGCCACTCAGCACTCAAAGCCCACTGGGTTTACCCAGTAAAAATAATTTCCTTTCTCCAATTTCCCTCTTGCCAGCTCCTGGCACCACTGTCTTTCTCCTTTAAGGGCCAAAAAACCCTAATGGGGGTCTTACTGCCTCCTCCATGCTCCTCTAGTGACCACTTAGTCTGCAATGTGATCTTTAAACGTAGCCTGTTGGCAGGATAATAGCACAGATGTAGGTGGCACCACAGGCAGCAACCTCAACAAAGCTGTAAGGCTCTAGGTTTTCTTCCCATCCCTATGGGGCAAGGGGTTTAGCCCATGAGCTGTGCCAGATTTAGCTGTGATGGCTTATTGCCTGCTCTCAAGGGGTGGGGGGGACTTGTAAAGAAGGAGAGTTTTGATAGCAGGGAATAAAACCTGTGGTATTACCTTGGTGCCCTCAGCCCAGCTGAGCCTCCATGGAGCTGGTGCAGTGTCATGAAAGGGGTGAAGGCAGCCTTTGTGTGCTGGAGCAGGAGGGCAGTCAGGGCACTGTGTTGTCTCCTCAGCACTGAAAGTACTGTTGTCACTATTTTAAGCATCCCCACCTCTGTTTTAACACAAAGAGAGGAGCTGGTGAAGTGCTAAGGTGTCATCTCTGGGGAGAATTATGTTTTAGCTCACTTGGGCTCCTTCCCCTGCCTCTCAGTCAATGCTGCCTCTAACAAGGTGATGCTCACAGCACCCGCAGCTCCCTCCTGCTGCTTTTGAGAGCGACTTCTCTCTACTCCCAGGAGATGGAAATGATCTTGGGCCCCAGAAAGGAAAAGAAAAGAGAAATAAAGGTTCTGCACAAGCTGGTTTAGAGCCAATGACAAGATTTACACACTAGGCAACTGGTTATTCACAGGTGGCTCCTTTCCTTGGCTGATGGTTGGTACCTGCCACTTCAAAAGAGAAGTATCCATTTTCCTGCAGCTGCCTGCTCCATCCCAAAAGCCTGACCCACAGCCTGTAATGCACTCCATCCTTGCAGGAACTAACAAATCCTTGCAGGAACCACTGCAGCAATATGGGTTCAACCAAGCTCTTGCGACCCACCTGCCTGATGGCTCCCCCCTTCTTTGGCATCAGGCCCTTTGGCTGTGTCCTCCCTCCTGCCCATGCCCTTGGAGCCTCTTCTCTCCCAGGACTGTGATTTTCCAGGGGCTGTGGTTCCCCCCCGCCCCACAGCCCCGACATGCAGGGTGTTGATTTGACTGGACGTGAGCGCAAAGCTCATTAAGGATTGTCGATAGTGCAATGAGAAGCAGTGTGGGTGGGGCAGGGGGAGAAGGGGCCTGTGGCAGGGGGGGCTCACAGCTCCCCTCTGTTGTGGGAGCAGGTCTGTGTGTGCATCCCTGGGCTGGTGTCTGTGTGAGCAGCTCTGCGAGCCCCAGGCTGGCACCGTGAGGCAGGTGAGTCCACTGGGGCAGCAGTGTCTGCACTTGGGGGGTGAGCGCTGGGGGCAGAGAGGGGAATGTCAGAGCAGTGGTGGGAAGGAGCCACCTGCCTGCACTAGCATCCCTGGGGAAGAGTGGTGCTGGTGCTGGGCTCTCCTCCATCCGTACTGGGTTGGGTGTGGGGCTGAGTGGCACAGCACCCTGAGGACAGAGCAGGATGCAGGGTTGTTCCTGTCTTCCAAAAGGTGCTGGAGGGCTGAGCAAAGGAGGACAGCCCTGCCTGGCACTCGCTTGGAGCAGTGGGAAGTGGAGCAGGTTTTGTGCAGCTTTACTCACAGCTGTACCACTACAATGCCTGAATTTCTTCTGTCAGTTGCCATTGCAATGTCCCCTTGGTCAAGAAAGACACTAGTTGCTGGGAAGGCAGCAACTTTCCCATCTGTCACTCCCATGCAGAGCTAACTGGATTCCCCTTGGTGTTAACAGGTAGGTGCAGCAACCATCCTCCAAAATCTGCTCACTGAGCAAAATCCTGAGCTGAAGAGGCTGTTTCTGCTGCAGTAGAGAAGCGGGGCATGAACTATCTCTCCCCCATACTGCAGTGGGGGTGGCTGGGAGGGACCTGCAGGTGATGCTCCCTGCCCTGCTCCATGAGGAACCCCTTGCTTCCATCCAGGGAGCTGGCACTACCAGGCAGAGCAAGAGGGGAGATGACTGTCCCAGAGCATGACCTGAAAATGGTACTGGGGTCCCAAATATTGGAAAGCTTCTCACAGGGCCTATGGGCTGGGGAAAAGTGTAGTGAGTGCAAATGATTGCTCAGTAAAGATGCTGTATCAGCACTTACTGTGAAAACCTGGGGCAAGCTTCTCTGGAGAGGGTCTCCAGTGGGTAAAACTCAGGGAATGGGTTCGGTGATAATGCACGTAAGAGGCATGGGCTCAGCTGTCCCTCCCTGGGGCTAGGACAGCCCTCCCCAGCCTTAAACATTTCAGGCCCAAGGATCAACATGACAGACAGTGTTCTAGGTTCTTGGTGACCCTTCACAAAAGTCTTGCAAGCTCTGATGGTCTTTGGCAGTGGAGCTCAGCTTCCTTGCCTGTACAGCTGCTGGGATGTTTCAGGGGTCTGTGTCTGTGCCCTTCCTTCCTATCTGCAAGAGATTCTGGCTCTGAAGGAGATAACTCACTCCTTCAGTGAAGCCCTTCCCATCTCTCCTCTGTCTCCACAGCACTGGAGACCTGGACAAACTCATCTATCCCCTTTCTCCCTCCCCTCCTACTCTCACCCTGCTCCCTATCTCCCGTGAGTGCTTCTTGGAGCTGCAGTCTGGATACCAAAGGCTCCTCAGTTTGCTGGTGACCTTGCTGTGGTTCTGCCAGCACCTGGTAGAGACCTCCAGCACATTTAGTTTCGATTCTCCTCCCTCCAAGAGGAGCTCTGCAACAACATGGGATTTTGTTGTGTGGAGAACAAAACCCAAGTTGAAGCCACACAGCTGGAAATGCATTTTCTTATGAAGAAACTTAATGGGCACAAGGAACAATGACTTATGTCCTTATACTGTGGGTGAACACCCCCACGACACTGAGTCCTGTTTGCTGGGGATGGAGCAAGTGGGTGTTGTCTGGCCCTTGTGGAGATGCTGATGTGGTAAAGGCTGTTCCTGGTGCCAGAGGGCCAGGGTGTGCACCCTGGTGTGGACTGGCTGTGTGGGATGTGACTCGAGTCCTTGGCCAAGGCAGCAGGGACAACCTTTCCAGCCTCTGCCTTCTCTCCTGATCACGAGTCCTGGGGGAAGGTTTGTTCCATTAGCCTCCCTGGAGTGGGACTATGCCTTACCAAGGAACAAAGCAGGCCACCCCACCACCCTGCTTCTGGAGGAGCACTAAACCTGCAGCTCTTCTCTCCCTCCATTCCCTACTTCTTGAGGAACTTCTTTGAGAGCTGTGCTCTTTTCTCAAGCACAGGTGAACCTCACCAGTGAACTCAAAAAGTAACTGGGGTTGGGATCAGACAGATGGGTCTTTGCAGAATGAAGCTAAACTAAAAATGTCCGTGTTGCTTCAGGCAGGGCAAAAGAATAACACAGCAAAAATTACCAACGTCATGAAACTGGCATCCCAGCGTGACTGGTTGCACTATATAAGAAAAGGAAAATGCTTTTAACTTTAATCGACACATTTAAAATAAGCAGAAATAGGCCTTTAATCTTTCTAATGCAGTACTTTCACTGAGGAGGATGGAGACAGGGATGCCTTCAAGCAACTTATCTGTCTTTGCCTGTCTGGAAACGTGCAGTCTGCTCAGATGCTCCATGAGGGAGTAGGATGTGGGCTGGCCTTGATCCTCATGGACTGGGTCAGGACAGTCTGTTAGGGCTAAAAAAAAAAAACAAACAAAAAACCTGCCTTCTCTCTGCTTCCTGGGGAAGCTTCTCAGGGGCCAGGAGGAGTTTTAAGTGAGAGCATTAAAATGATTCAGGGGCTGCATCATTTGCATCTTCCAGAAAAGGCACGAAGCCCTGCTTTCCTTAGGGACAATGTAAGGTTGTCACTGACACTGAGGTGACAGCCTGTGGCCAGGACCTGACCCTGCTTTCCCCGTGGGGTGAGGAGCCAGAGGAAATTCAAGTGGGCATCAGGAGACAGGGAGGTTGTTGCACTAGTTGGCCCCGTTCCTCCTGTGTGTACAACACAAAAATGAAGGTGCCCCTTGGCAAAGCAATTGCTTTTCCAGGATGCAGTCGGTCCCAGCAGCTCCAAAAACCTTTTCAGGGCCATGAGGTACTACCATAGCTCTCCTGGGATCATGGCTGGGGGCTGAAAGATGTGTCCTGGCCTCATGTGAAAGTCCCATTTATCTGATGGTTTATGAAATGTGGCTCATGCCCTGATGGCCCCTTCTTCTCATCGGGATAAGGATGTGGTGTGCTGCCAACATCACCTGCCACACTTTTAAGGCTGATGTGGGCTGCTGGTGGAAGAGGCACATTGGACAGCAGCTGCAGGTCAGACCCAGGGATCAGCAACTCAAATCTGATATAAGAGGATGGAAAACGAGGTGGAGCTGCAGGCCACCCAGCAAGGTCCATCACCTAGGAGAAGTAATTTACTTTTTTCTCACATCCTCTGTGAATGCTGACTTCTCCAACCAAGCAATCCATCCTGTCTTTAGGGGAAGGGGGATGAAATGTTGGGTGACTCCAGTGGCACCTCTTGGGCAACATGCAGAGAGGGCTGTGAAGCATGAGCCCTGTCTGCCTGACCCAGCTGGACAGGACAGTGATGCTCCAGCCCTGAGTGGGCTGCACGTGGGGCCAGCACTCTGCCAGAATCCTCAGGATCCCACAGGGAGCTTTTCCCCAGACCCTCCAGCTCTCAGGGATGCGGGAAGCTCCAGCATGTGCCAGTGAGCAGAAAATGGACTGAATGTCTGATGGGCCGGTCACGGCTCTCAACAAGACACACGAGCCTTGAGGTGACTTGGCTGTCATTAAAATGGTGTGGGTGGAAGGAAGAGTCTAATTGACTGAACAACAGCCTGCACTGTGTAATTAAACTAATTGTGGCTCTACCTGCATGGGTCAGAAGTGATTTGTGTGGCTGTTAAACCACTGACAAATAAGAGGTGGGGAGGCGTGTGAAAGTATTTCTTACATATGTTTCCGTAGGTCAATTTGCTGTTTCATTTCGGGCAGTTTTATGCCCTTGAAATTTTTGGTTTCTGTCAAATTTGAGGAGATTTGCAAATATTTGATGCTGAAGCAGAGGAAAGTAAAAAGGTCACTGTTGTTAGCAACACTGTTTCAGGAGGCAGAGTTTCAAGTGGCAGCAATACTTCCTCAGTGTTATGTTCTCACTTGAAGCAAAATCCCTTCAAAAAAAAAAAAAAAAATCTGTTTGCCAGAATGCATTTCAGCCTGGCTCTGCATCCACTGGGCACCAGGCAATTGTTTTTATTGACTTGAGCAGCAGCAGGTAAGGCCTTTTACACAACTTGGTGAAACACAGGTCACTCCTTTACTGCCAGGAATTTAGGGCATTTGTTTTCACTTATTGCTTGGAGAGTTCTGGCTTCAGAATATGGTGCATTGGAAGGAAGCTGAATGAGAAACCCGCTATAGTGTCATGTTGAAACTCTTTGACCTTGTTTTCAAGATCTTGCAAAGCAGAGCCCACCTCCATCTTGTAGCTCTGCTCTTATTGATTATCATTTTGAGTCCTTCAGGCATTTTGCTGTGCCCAAAGCACTGTGTGCTTTTCAGAACAAATAATCTGACATGACAGAGAGCTGCTGAACTGACTGCTCTCTCTGGGCTGTCAGCACAGGACAGAGCTTTGTGCTCATGCTGGAGGAGACCCATGTGGGTGAGTGGAGGGGCTGCCGTTTCATCTCAGTAGGGCCACTTGTTCAGCATGTGAGCGACACAGGAGTCACACACTTGGCCTGGGGTGACTGGTGCCTGTGTTTCTGCCAGCCAGGGCTTTGTGTCTGGGGGAGGATGTGGCACAGCCGTGCTGTGGGACATGCATGAGCCCTTCCAACCATCCATCCCTGTAGAGAGACAGGACAGTAGGTGGGATGGATCCTCAGTGGGATCCTCTTGCCTGTTTTTCTATTCTTGGCTGTGAAGAAACCTCTATGAATCTAGTTTATTCTTTGTGAGCTGGAGATGAAGAACCTCACTTTTCAGGTAAGAAGAAATTGCCAGTGTGGTCCACTGCTCCTGTATCATCTTACCCCGAGTATAGGAAATATGAGGTGTGACCATCTAGCTGCAGTATCTGCCACTCCAGAGCTGTGGCAACAGGAACAGGGGAAAGAGCACAAGGAGAGCAGGATATAGAAATACTTTTTAAAGACAGCAGCTTACTTACTGTTTTTTGTCTACAGAAAAGAAAAGAAGTGAGCCTAAATGGCTTCTGCCGAGTCCAATTTATGTCTCCAGGCATAGCTAATTACCCTGACTTAGCCCAGCTCTGAGTTCTTCCCAAGGGTTTTGGTGCTATTTCTTCTATTTTGATTTAGAAATTTTCTTTATCTTACTTTCCTCCTACATGTTCTGTATAATCTTTTTCTCCCTGCCTTAGTGAGGAGCCAGGAGATGCTGTGACAGTGCTGTCACAAGATATAGGACAGAAATGAGATCTGTCAACCAAAGCCTTTGCTCTGAGTGTCCCGCAATGGTCTGTTCTGGCATCTGTCTCATGGGCTGTGTGAAATGGTCTCTTCTCCCCAGAAACCATTTCCCTGCTGCCACTTACTGCTGGGCTTGCTGCAACCATCCTGGGGCTACAGGAGTGAGGGTGAGGCTCAGCGTGGGCTCCACAGCTCATGGATTTTGGTTACAGACTTTGTTCCATAGCAAGGGGATTTCTGGCTTCTCCACTGACTTGTCAGAAGGAATTACAGTTATTTCCTGGTTCAGCTATTCCCTTCACAGTTGACAGAATTTTTCTAGCCTCAGTGTTGAATTCTGTGGGGGAACAGAATCCACCTGCTGTAATCATGGGATGCCTGCTGTAGTCATACTGCCATTGAGCCTGGACTTAGGAGACCATCTCTGTCCAGTACACTTTAGAAACTCTAGTTAACGAGTCCCCCAAACAGCCCATGGGACAAATGGGTACTGTTTCTTTATGAGACTAGACTGCCAATAGTAGGAAGCTCGAGCAAGGTCAGCTTTAACTGCAAGAGCATGACACCTCTTTACAGCATTGATTTGTTTCTTCTTATACGCATTTAGGTTTTTGTTTGTTTGTTTGTTTTCCAGTGTTTGCATATATGAATGTTTTTGCCAACAGACTTCTCTGGGAGATTGTAGCACTGATCACCCTCACAACCCCTGGTGAGGATTAAATTTGTCTCTGTAAAATGGGCTGAGAAGTGGGTGAGAGCAAAGTCCATGGCAGTCCTGTCTTCTGGCAGATGCTGAGGGGAGAGTATAAAACCAGTAAAAGCAGAGAGTGTTATTTCCTTGGAAGAGTCCCTCCACCTCCAACAACTTCCAGCTCAAGGTTTTGCAGAATTGCAGTAGTAGATTCTGGTGGATTTTCCTTCTATTGTTTACCCCCTTAATTTCCTCTTCTGAAGTCATAATAACTCTCGCTCCATAGCTGCATATTTTCTGGAATATCACCTCTTGCTCTTTATGAACCTGCCACCTGCGGTCGTGGTGTAATCCCTTGCAGTTCTTGTGTCAGAAATGGTGAATACTTGTATGCTATGACACTGAGACATTCATAGGCCCCTGCCAGCTACCTCTTCCACAGAACAATGGATCCTGTTTCATTTGTACTCTCTTCACATGGAAGTTGCTCCACACTTTTAAGCAGCCTTTTGGCTCTCTTCTGTGCCTTTTTCTGACTTTGCAACAGCTTGTGTGACAGGAAGAGAGAACTGCACTTATTTTTCAAGACAAGTGCCATATTGGTTTAGACACAGGTGTAGTAACATAGCCTGCTCTCACTCTCTTTCGAAATTGTTTTAGTGTGATGGTTATATACTTCTAAGGGCCTAAAATCAATGCAGGTATGTATTAAAATTTTAGTCAGACTCATGCAATTAATCATCAGGACTTTGAAGTCCTGACTTAGTGAGATTTCAGTGGTTCACAGGCTGGCTGTAGTCACTAGTGAGCACAAGCTGAATATACCTGGGGTTTATAGTAGCACATGCAGTGTGGTGTACAGGGAGGAGCTGAGCAGAGCAGTGATTCCCCTGCCAGATGCTGCGGGTGCACAGCTGTGAACACGGCTGTGTTGCTGCTGTGGTGAGGGATAAAGACATGGGATTGCCAAGTGGAGCACATCCATAGCAGAGGTGCTGCGCAAAGCTGTGCTTGGCTGGCTGGGCCACACGAACTCTCCGATGGCTCTGTGGCTGCTGCCCTCAGTTCTGGACCCCAGACCTGGGAGCTGTTGCACCTTCGTCGTGCCCTCCTCCACTGTCACTCAGACAGGACAGATATATTTCTCTGCTCTGTGCTGGATCACCCAAAACCTGTGGGTTTGCTGCATGCCTACTGATGCCTGAGCTCTTCCTGCAGAGCACTAGGATGAGAAGCAGATAAGATGAGGGTTGAGGGATTTGTTATGTAATGGTAACAACCAAGTCTGACACATTACATTGACACAGAACACTTTCCTTCTGTCCTTTCCCACCAGGAGCTTTGCCCAGTGCTTCCCATCTTGTCTTCACGTGGCCAGGGCAGAAACTGCCTTTCCTGCTCCTCCAGCCCCTCAGCAAGAGCGGATGTACATCTGAGTCACCATGGGCAAGATGGACAACACCTCCGTGGAGCTGAGCTCTCCCTCCGAGGTGAAGCAGGCAGCCCTGGAGGAGCCGGAGCCCATCAGCGCTGAGCTCGTGAGCACCAAGAAGAAGAAGAAGGAGATCCCAGACAGAGGTTCCTGGAAGGGGAAATTTGACTTCTTGCTATCCTGTGTGGGCTATGCTATCGGTCTGGGCAACGTCTGGCGCTTCCCTTATCTCTGTGGCAAAAATGGAGGAGGTGAGAGAAATGCACAGTGAGCAGCCTTGTCCCCGAGCAGGTTTTGGTTTGGTGTGGGTCTGGGCAAATGAGTGGTCCTTCAGTTGAGAGGTCTCCCACGTGATGGGAGTTACTAAGTTGTCCAGGGACAAGTTTCCATGATCTGTGGGTTTTACTAGCAAGTGCAGGCTGGGAAGAAGCAGTCCAGAGAATTAAAACAAGCAGTTTGAGTTCTGTCATGCTTGTGCAGTCCAAATTTGCAGGGCTGCAAAAAAAAGGAAGCATGTGGACCTCATTTACTTACAGGGAGGGCTGTGCATGAATAGGCACCCAGTTGGGTTCTGGGGCACCTCCAGAGAAACCAGTTTGCATCCATTAAAGGTGGAGTTCTCCTCAGTCTAGTGTGTTCTCGAGGGAATTCTCCTTGCTCAGCTACAGAATTTCTGCACATGTTGGATCAAGTCAGAAAACACATTTCTTGGCTCCCCTCTAAAATGATGCTTTCTTCAGCCTTGTCAGAGAGATGCTTTTGTGGAGGGGAGTATGGGCAGATGTCAGTAGAGCAGAGGCTCGCTCTTCTCATTCCATGCTGAGCTCTCCCATTGCTTGTGCCTGTTACTAAAACAGCCTTCCTTTTCCCCTTTGAAGAGCTGCTCACTTCGTTGCACCATTTTACAGACTTCCATCACAAGTCCAAACCCCTTTTCCTCACCTTTAAGGCTGTATATATAATTTTAGTTTTGCCTGCTAGTCTTCCCACATTGCTCTTTGCTTCCCTCTTAGCTCTTCCTGGCCTGGAGTCCCCATCCCAAGTGCCACACTCATTCATGCTGCTCTGAGGGTCTCTTCTCATGTTTGTTCTTTGAGTTTTGTGGAGAGGTGGAAACGTGCAGCTGAGCTGGGTGAGCTTTATGGGAGTATCCAGGCCTGCTCCGGGGAGCCTTTGCCACCAATGCCAGAGCCACAGTGCAGGTTTGTCATGTTTGTCTAGGCACACTCTGACTGCTAGCTCTCCTCACAGAACATTTCCCCCGTGGCTAGCCAGCATCTGTCCTGTGGCTGCTGTGTCATCTCAAGTCTCACACCAGCTCTGTGCTGCCCGTGACTGTCTCCTCACACATAAGGGTGGAGATGACAACGCCTGTAATTAGATGAGGGGTCTTGTGAAGCTAAAATCGATCCTGCATATGAAGTCAGCTGAGAACCTGGGACAGAGGGTGCTGCAGAGGTGTGGAGTGCTATTATTAGTGTTAGCAGTGGCACACGGGGTGATCTCTGCCCTGGCAGCAGTGGGAGCAGCCGGCTGTGAGCAGAAGCACCGGGCAGATGAAATGTGGGGTTGGTTCCTGCCTGCTCCCAAACACCCTGCTTCCCGTGCCGCTTCGGGCCGTCCGTGGCAGCCTGGATGGCTCCTTCCCTTCGCCGCTGCCGGCCCGGAGGAGCGAGCGGAGCAGCCGCTGCCGTCCCAGGTGGCAGAGCTGACGCACGGAAGCGTCACCGGGAGCCGGAGCGGAGCGAGGCAGGGACGCACCGCAGCTCCTTCGCAACCGGGTGGGCACCGCCTCGGCTGTGCCCCGACGGAGGCGCCTCCGGAGCACAGCAGACTGTGGGTGGGACTCTAATTTTAGCGTCCTGCCTGTGCGCTGCTCAGAGCACGGTCGTGTGGGCTGCTTCCATTACGCACAGGCAAATTGAACTGAATGGAAATATTGTCGTCTCACTTACCGCTGTCACATTGCATCGGCTCACGGCTGGTTTGCTCGGCGCACGGAGCCCAGGGCACGGCAGCCCAGCGCTCGGCCCATCCGCTGCGGGGTGCGGGCTTCACCCAAAGTGATGCCTGGGCTCCCTGCTGGCCCTGCACGCAGCTAGATGTGCCCAGCTGTGCCCATGGCTCCAGCCTCTACACGGATCTCTAACCTTATACGGTCCCTCTGATCTCAGCAGGATTGTACCAGACTCCAAATTCACTCTAAATGCGGCTCAGTACATGCTAAAAATTGCCCGTGAGATCCTAAGCTTCAATAACTTGAGAGAAAAAGAATTTTTAAATAAGCATCCTGCACTCCTCATTTGTGCACTGAGACTCAAAGCAACAGCATGTAACAGCTTGTAATGCTCAATTTTTGATTCATGGGCAGTGTTCCCTATTTTAAGGATTAATTGTTCTCTGCTGTACGACATTAGGAGCTGGCAGATTTGGGGCTGCACAGTGAGTACCAGGTGCTGCTGATCCTTTCTTGCCTCCGAGGGTCTGTGCTCTGAGCATCCTCACCCCTCTGACACCCATGGATCTGGAGACAAGCTGGGACTTTCACAAGCTTACACACAACCATGTTTTGCACCAGCCTGAAAAATGTAGATAAAAATGTCAGCACTGATTTCCCATCTGGCTGTACAGGACCTGGGGATATTATCAATGCCTGCTTGGGGACCTGGCCTTCCAGAGTGGCAGTGTCATTGCCAACAGCCCTCAGCTCAAGGAGATGGTCTGATTTGTACATTTTCCACTATTCTTGAGAATCTTTGTCAAGTCAGGATAAAAGGCTTGAGTCCAAAAGTTTATTTGTTGGGGTTTTTTTCCCTGATAGTCTGATAAGGTCTTTCACCTACAAACCTTCCTGACCTGCTGTAGCTGAGAAATGCAGGATCATCAGAGCTGCAGCCAAATTTCATTAATTGCTTGCACTGAAGTGAGGAAGAGTCTTGCCCTGTTGCTAAGCTCAGCCTCCAAACTCCACAGCAGCAGGGTGGCAGCAGCTGTGTCCTGGGAGCAGACACTGGCTTCCTGCAGGGCTCCCAGGGGCTTGGAGCCTACAGGCTGTGGTGTCTAGTGAGCACACAGGGGAGACTGCTGAGCAGGCACAGTGATGCCCAAAGCTGTTCTCTCCTGTGTGCCAGGCTGCTGGTGAAGCCAAGAGCCTGCACTTCCATGCCAGCTTGTGATTCAGGCTCATGGTCACCGAGCTGCTGGCACAGAGAGTGTTTTCTCCCCACCACCCACTGCCAGCTCCTCTTGCATGCTGCCTCCCATGGACTCCCATGCCGGGTGCTGGCACCTGCCTCTCCCAGCTGGGTTCAGCTCCCTGCTTGGCAGGAAGATGTCCCCAGCTGGATGTCCCCTGAGCCAGCATCCCTGGCTGTGCCTGGCTGCTTCCCTGCCCTCAGAGAGCAGCTGCTGGAACCTGGCTCTGCTGGGTGCAAGCTGGGCCACAGCTCTCCAGAGTGGCTTTGCTCGCTGGCTCCATGTTTGTTTCCCACGATTATCTGGAGAAGAAGACTCAGACTGACAGCTCAGCCCTAAGGCTAGTGCAGGAGTCACTGAACATGGCCAGCTGCTTCTGGGCAAACTCAGTGTCCTCCCTCTGTCCCCAGCCAGCATCTTCTGCAAAAGTTTGTCCTCCTCAGAAATGATGGCCCACTCCAGGACATGCATGAGCAAGATAAAAAATGGGCTTTGTTCCATGTCCTAGAAGTCAATATGACCTGAACTTGTACAGCTTCCCAATCACACAATAAGGCTCTCCTCTTCTAATTTCTCTTCTGAAAACTGGGTGCCAGTAATATATCTAATGAATGAGTGTTCTACCTCCTTTCCAGTGATTAGATGATTTCCATAGGGCCATGGAGAAGAATAATATTTTCACAAGAATTTTTAGGGTAAAACCTAAAACACAGGGGTGGTATATATCTGCTACAAGAGCCAATACAGTCTTGGTCAGAGTTTCCTTAAAAGACTGAAACAGCCATAAACAAAGAAAACAGTGGCCAATGCCAGATATTCTTGTGCACTATTCCCTCAAGAAGAAGAATTGAAAGCTTCTGCAGGTAAGACAGAAGGCATCAGCAAGTTACTAATGTCAGTGTCCAGGCTTTTGGGTTTGTTGTCAGATTGGGTTCAGCATTGTCTAAACAGCTAACAAAGTGAGCCTGGCATTGCACAGCTGGTAGTGCCAGTGTATATGCACACATGGTACACGTGTACCCACAGTGATACCAGCGGTGACCTCAGTGGGAGACACCCAACACACCAATTCCAGCTCCAAACTCACCTCTGGGAGAGGCTGCTCCTCATCACATGGGTGCTGCAGAGCAAGAAACTGCAGCTGGAGGCATTTTCTTCTTGATCAAAGGGGAACTGATAACGTTGCTCCTTCTTTCAGGGGCCTTCCTTATCCCCTATTTCCTGACGCTGGTGTTTGCTGGGATTCCTCTCTTCCTGCTGGAAACTGCTCTGGGCCAGTATACCTCTGTTGGTGGACTGGGAGTCTGGAGATTAGCACCCATGTTCAAAGGTACTGTGCTGTATGTCTGTCACAACAATAGCACACAATTACAGGAAAAACCCCATTAATGGTTTGAAATCAGCAAATCCCTGGGGGCTGGGATGGGGTGGCAGGTAAGGGGAGGGGTTTTTCCCTCTCTTTATCAAGCTGTCCTTGACCTCGATGTCTGCAGTCACTAGCATCGCTGTGCTCTGTTCAAGCAGTTTTGTGTGGTGACAAGGGACTTTATGAGCAGTATGGACAGTGATGGAGGGGCTCTGGTTTGCAGGAGACCCTTTGTTTTCCCAAGCTTCCCTGCATGTGCTTACTTCAATTGCATGTGAATGCGACCTGTTGCCATGCTTGAAGTAACCGTTTTCTGGAAGCCATTGGTGATACAGAAATGCCTTGGATGTGGGAAAGTGCAATTCTGCCAGGGAAGTGCCAAGATTCTGTTTTCATGGAGCTCTGTCTGTAAAGTATGGGTAGCGCAATTAAAGCTAGCAATGTTCCCCCAGTGGAATGGGTGACTGAGAGATGTGAGAGCATGAGCCTCCCTTGCTGACCAGCTCACGGTGCAACTATAGCACACACACCTTGTGTTGATGAGCTGATCCCTCTGTCTGGTTTTCAAAGCAACTCTTGCTGTGGTGCCCATGAACTTCCTTGAGTACCAGAGACCTGGACTGACGCTGCTCTCTGCCTCCATTTGCAGGCGTGGGACTGGCAGCTATGGTTCTGTCCTTCTGGCTGAACATCTACTACATTGTCATCATCGCCTGGGCTCTCTACTACCTGTTCAACTCCTTCACTGCGGTGAGTCACAGGCAGTCTGCAGCCTGCCCCCGCCTGTGGGCTGAGCCCTCACTCCGTTTATGGACACTCATTTGTTTATGACCCACAGCGGCTCTAGCTGCTTGCTGTTTGTGCAAAGAGCCCTTGGCAGCAGCGTGCTAGACCCTTCCTGAAGAGGTTCATCAGCCCTGCAGGCCGTTTTGTAGTGCTGATGGGTGGTGATGCTTGTCCTCCAGAGGGGTTGGTCCCATCCCCTCTATAGGAGCTGCTCTCCACTCACTTCAGTCTTTAAAACTCACCCTGTGTTTCTCTTCTATTACTAGGGCTGCTCCAGTCTGAGCTGCACATTTCCAGAACTGGTTTTGTCACATCGTGGTCTTATTTCTCAGGACTTACTCCTTATCTTAATTAGTTTTTATTCACTCCTCTCTTGATAAATGATAAATGAGGGATTTTTTTTTTTTCTGCTGGGAAAATGATTCAGAAAGTATCTAGACATCTGCTTGTGACTGTCCCTTAGTGTGTGTTTTGGTGTTATGGTTTATAGTGGGTTCCTCTTCCATAGCAGGACCTTCTACCATACAAGGTTAGAATCACACCCCATATTAACTTCTTGGTAGCTGAATTATTTATTTCACCTCAGAAACTGGTAAGAGTTTCCTTAATGTAACTCTCTGAGCAATCTGCAGCCTTAAAGACATGAACCCCATGGTTCAAATGGGATCTTTTAAAATGTCATTTAGACATAACCCAGAGATGCTATTGTGGACACTGTACATCCAGTTTACTTTTTGTTCCAGTAAAAATTCCAAGTATCTATCAAGACTTTTGCTGAATCATTCCATTTGGCATTCCCAGTTCTGCTTCTACCACCAATTCCACCTATAACTGTAGGGTCCTGGATCTAGAACAAAATTATTGGCTGTGAGTGATTAGATGCACCCTCAGGGATTCCTGAGAGGTCTTCCCCGAAGTAACCCATCCCAGCTACACCCTGGGCAGGATGCACCTTAGGATGAGGCTTTGGTGCACTCAGGTCTTACAGACCCAGCTGGTGACAGTGCTTGCATGTACGTAGGCAGATCCAGGTGTTTGGCTCAAGACCTTTTCTTTTACCAGAGATAATAATTCTGAATTCCCGAAAGAACCCAAGGTGCACATGGAAAAGCTGGGCTGATGTCTGTCCCCTGTGCCTCCTAAATCTATGAGTATTTTGAACTATAATAGGAGCCCAGCCTGCCTTCTGCAGTTTCTGTCCTCTGAAATTCAGAGGAAATGGAGCAGCAACAAACTGTCCCTCAGCCTGCCCCTCCTTGTGAGAGCTGTGCAGCTTCTCTAACATGCAGACATTGAAGAGCTGCTGTGCAGCACTGCTCGAGCCATTGCCTTTTCTTCAGTGCAGTTAGCAAGCCCTCAGTGAAATCACCAGGTGGGTGCAGTGGCCTGGGTGGCCGCTGGAATGTCACCCTCACCCCTGCAATAGTCACTGTTCTGCCAGGATATCACGTTTGAGGGTATCTGCTGGAGTGAACTGATTTAGATGGAGCAGTGAAGGCAGCACTTAAAGGCACTGATGCCACAAGGCACTTAGAACACAGATAATATTTTTGAATAGCTCTATGTTCGTGGAAGAATAGGGATGGGTACAAACATCTTCTTAAAGCTTTGTTGAGCTGGAGCCTCAGGTCTTTTCTGCAGAGGGAAATCACCCAGAATAGCTGCTCTGCATTTATCTACACGCACTGTGCTTGGGAACAGAGGTAGCTGCTGATGGAGACATACCAGAGCTGCTTTCCTTGGGCTGCTTGGCGCTGCATGGCCAGGCTGAGTTGCCCTGCCACGCTCTCATGGCCCCTGGCACTGCTGCTTCACTGCCTGCACTGAGTCTGTAACGTTGGGCTGCCCTCACACTGCTACCCACAGGGAAAAGATCTCCCAGGAATCCCTTTGTAGGGCAGTGGACAGCCATGAAACAGCTACTGCCCTGTACAATTTGCTCCTGTGCTTGTGTTATAACAGCCTGTTTGTGTAGACAACCCAATGCCTCCATTCTCAGGGCCGTGTTGCTTTTTAAGTATTGAAGTTGGTGTAAACAAAACATAAGAAACTAATCACTGCTTATTCTTTGTGCAGTGAATTCCAGCCACTTGTTGAGTGAAGCTAGCAAAAAGCTGTAATGGTTATAAACACAATATCCCTTGATAGTATTTTAATTTGTAGGTATTAATTATCAACAGTTAATTGGAAGTGGCTTCCTATGTGGGGAATTGCTAACATTTTATTGGAGCTATGACATTGCCCTAATCACATAATGGTTTTTTTTTCCTGGAAAATCCTTGTCACAATTTGTCATATTTTGGAAAATTTTTCCATTATTTGGCTACAAGGGCATGCCTATCCAGTGCAGCTGCCCATTTCTCTTTGCAAAAAAGATTAAGGGGTTTCGGTTTAGAAGATTTCGCTTGGGAGCTATTGCATGGATGATCACCCTGCTGTCCTTGTGCCGGTGCAGGACCTGCCATGGCAGAACTGTGGGAATGCCTGGAACACAGACCGCTGCTTCTCCAACTACTCCCTGAACGACACCACCAACCTGACCAGCGCTGTCACCGAGTTCTGGGAGTACGTCCCCAGCTGCCTGCTCCAGGTTTCTCCCCCTCCCCGTGGTCGCTGTGCCCACCCACCAGGGCTGAGGCTGCGCCTGTCGGCTCTGTTCCTTGGGCAGCTTTGGCAGGAGGGCATTACAGCCACCACTGGCCGTGGTGGGCGTGGGGTGCACTGTGCAGATGCAGGCCAGATGGGTGGGCAGGCAAACAGCCTCTGCACCTCCCTTTGCCTCCCTTTATCCCATCACAGTGAACCTCAGGTCTCTCTAGGGATCTGTGGGTTCTCACACTTGTCTGCACCTGGCCCTTCACCCTCCAGCCTCCTCTGGGAGCTCCAGACCCCTCTGCCCTTGGTTGTTAGATTTCCTCCTAACACAGAGTCTCCCACCCTTAGGAGGAACATGCATCAGATGTCGGGAGGCCTGGGGGAGCCTGGCACCATCCGCTGGCCCCTGGCTGGCACGCTGGCCCTGGCCTGGCTGCTGGTCTACTTCTCCATCTGGAAGGGTGTGGAGTGGACAGGCAAGGTACAGTGGGAGGGCTGGGTCTTTGGGTGCTGCCTCTCCTTGCTGTGCTGTCATCATGCCCTCCAGACTCTATTTTATTTAAGTGTCTATAACTAAGGTTAGGGTGTTTAGAGGCAAAATCACAGTAGATATTGTGATATTAAATTCCTGGTATTTACCTTTCACAGCTGTAAAAATTGCTACCATGTTTATGGTGATTTTCATTCTAAGTGTAGAGAATAGCTCTTGCTGTGAGATCGTGGGACTGAGCACACATTCTTTTTGGGAAGAGGCGTTTTCAGAAATTAGTTTCATTTCCCACTTTGGGACAGCCCTGTGAGAGAGCAGAGCTTCTTGTGGAATCCCCCTTTTGACAATCACAGTCTCTTAAATTGCCTCTGGTGGGAAAAATCTCACCATCTCCTTTGAAAATTTCCCTGCTGCCCTTTCGATATTGGTGGGAGACCTTCAGATGAGAAGGCCATTGTTATTCCCTATGCAGCATTCCAGGCTAGCACAGCAGAAAGGTAATTGCTCCATTTAGTGAAACAGTGGTGCTGAAATGCTGGGATGTGTTATTTAGAGCACAGCATGAGGCAGCAGCACACTATTATGAAAGGAATAATCTGGAGGAGAAATCAGAAGGAAGCACTTTAGGGGCAGGTCACCTAAGCTGTTAACTTCCCCAGTGGCTCTCAAAAAGACTTTGGCTAAGCAGCCACAGCAAAGCCCTGGTGATTGCTGGTGTGGGCCCTGTCATGAGAGATGGCACATACCTGTAAGATCCTGAAACAGTGCTGAAAAGAAAGCAGTGGAATCAACTCATTTTGCTTGATGCATTGATCTGGAGAAACACCAGCTTTAGCTCTGCAAAATAAGGATGTGATGACTTAAAGGGATTACTTCTGTGGACTAAAATGATCCCTGTGCAATTCCCTTGTCTTTGGGCATTTCATCCAGGCTTCAGCATGCTGCTTTTGTGGTGAGTGTGTCCTTGTGTGTCATTGGCAGGGATAAACCTCAAACAGCCAGTAACATTACTAGCATGGGTATGGGGGACAGCAAATGCTGCAAGGAAATGCTGCTGAAAGTGGCTGTGCTTGGGACTGTCCATGCCAGGCTCAATGACACCATGGGCAGGAAAGCTCCTGGGCACTGGTGGGCTGATGGCTTCTCTCTCATGGGGTCTTTTTCAGGTGGTGTATTTCTCAGCCACCTACCCCTACTTCATGCTTTTCATCCTCTTGTTCCGGGGGGTCACACTGCCAGGAGCCAAGGAGGGGATCCTCTTCTACCTCACGCCTGACTTCAGGAAGCTCTCTGACTCTGAGGTTCGTAGCCTAGTGAGGAAAGCTCTTATCTCCCAGCTGTCTCTGCATTAGGCTTCCCCAGGCACTTCCCATGAATATTGTAAGTACTTAAAATATCACTGGAATAACCCTGTTGAAGTATTCACGACCCGTGTCCCGTAGGCTGAGACAAAACTGAGGGACAGGTCCTTCATGCCTGGAAATCTGTGCAGCAGCTCTGTTGTACTGAAGCTGTAAAATCCACAGGGTATGAGGAGTCCAAAGTTATCCTGACAAAGGGACCTCTCCTCTGGGCTGGAAATGCCTCATTTCACTGACTGTCCTAGGGCTGCTGCTCTGCTCTTGTTCTGGTGGTCCCAGAGAAGGACAAGGGGCATGGCTTTAAACTGAAAGAGAATAGCTCTAGGTTAGATATTAGTAACAAACTCTTGACTCGGCCCTACCGGCAGGGTTCCCTCAGGTCCTGGACACCCCAGTGGGCTGTACATCCACACAGAGCTGCACAGTCTGCAGCCAGTGCCCCTGCTAGCCCTGCACTGAGCTGCTGCAGGACATGCACCTGCAGCACGCGGTGCCCTTCTGCTGCACTCCGCTTGCGGCTCCCTCTCTGCAGGTCTGGATGGACGCAGCCACTCAGATCTTCTTCTCCTACGGCCTGGGGCTGGGCTCCCTCATCGCTCTGGGCAGCTACAACACTTTCCACAACAATGTCTACAGGTCAGTTGTTTTCTTGCATCCTCCTGTGTGGCAGGGAGTGCTCATGGGTGAGGCAGGGGTTGTGTTGAATCTGCCTGATCTCTGCTGTCCCCTTGCTGGCCCTAGGGGACACACTTGTGATCTCTTCAGAGGGGCTCCCTGCCTGCAGGACACTCAGTCTGTCACCTGTGCTGCCCATCCAAGGCATGGGACCAGCTCTCCACAGGGCTTGGTCTTTTGTTTACCCTACCCTCTGCTCTTGGTAGGCACCTGCAGCGAGGTTTTTGCTCTCCTTCTTTCTTCCAGGGACTCCATTATTGTCTGTTGTATAAACTCCACCACAAGCATATTTGCAGGATTTGTTATTTTCTCTATCATTGGCTTCATGTCACACATCACGAAGAAGTCGGTGTCAGAACTGGCCTCCTCAGGTAGGCAGAAACCCGTGAGAACCATTTGTCACTGAGTGTGGGGTCTTTCCTGACTAGTTGTGCTGAGGTTTTATTTTGCTGTAGTGAAATAGTTAGGCCATTTGCTCTCTGAAACCTTGCTATGGAGAATAGATACTGCCTATGTTTTCAGTAGATGTGATCAAAATTTGGAGTCCCCTTTTCATGCAAAATCCTGAGACTGTGAACTTGATGCCTTGAGAGGCTACCTGGAACAGAGGCTATACAATGTTAAAGGAATAAAGTAGGGATTTATTAAAAGGTCTTCAAAGAATACACTTTGGACAGTGCAAGAGCCTGGCCGAGGCTACACCCAAGATGGACACCCAGTCAAAATTTTTATAAGTTTTGGTCCATTTACATATTGGGGGTAATTGGCCAATTACAGCTTCAGGTTATGCAGTCCCATCCTCCCAGATTGCTCTCCTCATTTCGCTGCTGTTTGCACTGAAGCTGCAACAGTGTCCTTGGTTCTGGGGCTGGAAAAGGATTGTTTTGTCTGACTGAACTGTGAGGGGAATTTGCTAACACTTTGTATGAAGTTCAGAGTTATATATTAATGCAGTACAGAATCTGAAAAATATGAAAGCTAAAACTTAAGGCATCAGTCTTAGAACAATTTTTTAACCAAGATGGGACTGTGTCTTTCTGCACAAAGACATATTTTGAAATTGCTGTCTTTCCAGAAAAAGCTTTTATCTCAAGAAACAGCTTTTTATGGTGGAAAAAAAAGGCACCAGGAAAGTTATAACCAGCTCTGAATATCGGTTTATTTTTCTAGCAAAGTGTTACAGCTCTATTGGTTGCAATAATTTGATGACTTTCTTGCCTGCAGGCCTTGTTTCTCCAATAATTTCTGTCTCCCCATCCTATCCCCGTGCCTCCCACTGGGTTGGTGTGTCACAGGCGCAGAGGCTCAGGTATTCCTAGCTCCTGTATGAAAACTCCTGAGTTCTTGGCTGTAATTTTTGTCTCTCTATTTAACCATGGCCCTTAGCTCAGACTTCCCATCAAATGCTTTGTAAACATGGGCTCACCCCTCTTTTCTTTGCTGCAGGCCCTGGACTGGCTTTCCTCGCCTACCCACAGGTTGTCACACAGTTGCCCCTGTCCCCACTCTGGTCAATCCTCTTCTTCTCCATGCTAATGATGCTGGGTCTGGACAGTCAGGTGAGACAACCCAGGGACAAAGTGGGGCAAGTTACAAAAATATCTTCAGGTGCAATGATGGTGTCCCCTTCTGCACTTGGGACCGTGCTGAGCAGAGTGGGTTTTTACTCTCTCATGGTGTGAGTGCTTTCTTGCAGTATTTTGGCATTTTTATTGATGCCAGCAGCAAGCCTGAGCAGAGCTGCAGCTCCCTGGCCTGGTCCATAGGTTAGCAGGGATAGATCCTGGCAGAAGGAAGGAGTCATGCCTTGGAAGAGACTGGTGCCTGGGTACCCTGACTGCTTTGCCATCTTACCTGATGGCAGAGTTTTACAAGATACTTGAGGGGGAAGCAGTTAGATGTGGCAAAGGGTCTGCACGCTGCCCCCTCAGAGCCCTCACAAAAAAAACCCAAACTCCATTATCTCTGCATTTTTACAAGTGGTGATAGTGGTTGGTGGGGTTTTTTTCCTGATAATTCAGCGTAAAAGTAGCTACCCAGTGTGGCAGTGAATGCAGCATGCCTTCCTTTTGAGTGCATCAAAATCAAAGGTTCCTGCAAAAACCTGCACTCGATCTGTCATATGTGCCCTTGTGCCCCCATGCTCTTCTCTTGCAGTACAAACCACCAGTACAAAATGGATGCTGCCTTGGATTACAGGCAGTGTTCATAAACCCAAGCCTACTTCACAATCATACTCAAACCTACTCCTGAAATGTCACACCTGGTTTCCAGGAAACTCTAATCAACCAAATCTGGTTTTCAATCATGTCACACTCTCATAAACACTTTGTAAAGCTCATGAATGCATTACCACGGACATTACTTAGGAAAAAAAAAAAACCAAAACAAAACAACAGCAACAACAAAAACCCACAAAAAAGCCCCACCAGACACAAACCCCCCACCAAAACAACAGCAACAACAAAAAACCCCCAAACCTAATAATACCTAAATATTCTGAAAGAAACTACATTTACAGAAAAAAAATTATCTGCATGGATTATTCACTCAGTGCTGGTAAATCAAGACATGACAATAAACCCTCTAAGCACTCTCTGGAATTTATTTGCTGCATTTGCTTCTAGCATACCCCTTGAAATTCTCTGTGTCCTTCTGACAGCCAGTTTTGGAGGGCAGGCAGTCTGTTGGGGGGGCCTGTCATTACCTGGAGGAAGAGGCTGGCGGGGAATGAAGCATCAAAAGGAAAACAACCTTTTAAAAAGCACAGCTAAATACATGCGAAGAAGCTTTCTGTCTGCATGCTGGAGCTCTGATTCATTCAAACACACCAGCAGCAGTATGGCAGCCTATGCATATAAACCAACGAACACAGGCTGCTGCAATGGCTGCAATTCAACATTGCCTCTTGAAGCATTCGGTTAAAAAGAAAAAGGGTTTTTCTACGTGCTGGTGACATGTCCTTTGTGGCCTTTGCACACGGGGAGCAGGCGTTTTTCCTTTGGGTCAGCAGCCGTGTTGGTGAGGCACAGCAGGGCCCTGGGGCATTCCCTGCAGCCCGGGGCTGCTGCGCTGAGCCTGTCGCTGGTCCCCGGCGGGGAAGGGAGGCTGGGCTCGCATCCGTGTCTGTGATGCTGCCACGAGCTCCAGCCCTTTGGGGACGGCGGGAGCGGGTCCGGCCAGTCTCCTACAGATGCAGCCCAGCTCCATCTGCCTCCCCTGCCAGGGTGCTCGTCCCCTCTGCATTTCCTCGGGTGGGATGAAACCTGTGCTGACAGACACCTCTCTCCTGTGCCCTCACTCGTGTGCCTTGGTGTTCCCTCTGCTCTGATCCATCCGGGCTTCAGCTCTCTCCCATCCAGACCCTCTTTCATAATATGCTAATGCTTGCTTTTAACCTACTGGTTTCCATGTCAGGCATTTATTGCTCAGGGGGGCTGGCAAGCCTTGTGGCTGCCAGCCTGTGTCTATCCCAGGTGAGGCTGCCTCGCACGGGCTGGCCATGAGGATTGCCAGCTGCCAGCAGTGAGACCACTCTCAGGGGTCTCTGCTGCACATCTGGCAGCTGTGGTCAGGCTCCCCACGGTCCGTGCATCCCAGCAGGGTGCTCTGTGTGGCTGAGGAGGGAATGGCAAGCCGTTGACACTGGGAGAGGGTGGGAGACTCCTTCAGACGGGGGTGCCACACCTGGATTGACTTCCAAACCCAGATTACTGGCTCCAGCACCTTGTGTAATGATTAGGCCCCCAAAGGAGAAAAGGAGCAAAAGAGAGAAGTTAATGGAAATAAAATGCTTGGGAAAGAAATAATATTGTGGGGTGAGGCATGACGAAGAGGAGATTATGTGCTAAAGATTGTGGCTGGAGGGGGTTGGTGCAGAAAGCAGAATTTTTTGGAAAGCAGACTGCAGTGGCAAGAACTGAAGGCAGCAGTGCTCAGCTCCTTGCCACTCTGAAAGCAGCATGCTTTCATTCAGGTGCCTGCATGCACAAGCAGCCAAGGTTGGTCTGTAAGCTGGGAAAAGGGAGCCCCATGCCGAGCAGCTGCAGGCCCTGGGGCTGGAAAGGTAAGCCTCCTCCAGGCTGCATCCCCTGTGAAGGCTGAGGCTGTCATGAGGCAATTTTCAGTAAATGGTGTGAAGGTCGTTTCCTGTTCCATGGCTAGAAACGGCAATGTACAACCATTTGCTTCTCCACCTTATCCATTACACAGCAGCTTAATTTTGATAGGAGACAAAGAGAATTCAGCTCACTCTGTAGCCCTGTTCCTCATCACCCATCTCCCTGTCTTTCCCTCTGTGCATTCCCTGATTTTGATTGTTCTTCCTGTACCAAAGGGCTGTCAGCTTTACTCCATCCCATTATCTAAGGTGTCATTCTCTTTGCTCCTTTTCTGCTGGACATCCCCTCTGTCCCCAGCCAGGGCTGTTCCCCTCCAGATGCATTTCCCTTTCTGGTCTCAGATCCCCTGGCCCTGCCATGGCTCTGGCAGTGCCTGCCCATGCAGCCATGTGGAAGGAATAGCTTTTGACAGTGGTTTTTAGTCATGCTATCTCTTCACACTGTGGTGCCAGCTCAGTCCTGACTCTTGCAGACAACAAGCCAGGTAGGGTGGGGTGAAGAGCTCCCTGCCAGTGACTATGAAGGCAGCTTAACCCAGGCGTGAACGGCAAAAGATGCTTTAATGGCACTTGTGCCCAACATAAAAAGCTTAGTCCATTAAAAATTCAAGTGGAAGGAGTTGAGCTTTGATGGTCTGGGAATTCTGGCTTTCCATGCAGATATAAAACCCTGGGCATACACATCTCCCTTTGCCTTGCTCCAACCCCAGCAGTCAGCGGTGTGCAAGCTCTTCCACCATCCCTGCCCAGCTATAGGCTCAGGCTCTCCATTTTTCTTCCACACATCTTCCCAACCCTCTGCTGCTCTTTTTGGTTTGTATACCTCCGCCTCCACTTCAGGGGTATTTTTCCTTCCCAGGAATGGGGAAGTCCCTGACATCCAAAAGTGATGAAACCGCTTTCATTTTCATTGCACTGCCTTGTATATTTGCTCAGCAGGACCAGTTTGCTGCCCTCATAAATTCCCAGGGTTGTTGCTAGAGGCACAGTGTGCTCTCTGAGAGAGGTATGTTACCTGTAGTTTCTGGGAGCGAGATATAAAAGTAAATCTCACAATTTATCAAGAGATAGGAGAGAAGTGTTCACTTCACATATATACAGCCAAACTGCCCTTGTGCCACAATGCAGAGCCAGTAGGAAAACTGCAAGGCAGCACTCATGGGGATTTCGTTACGTGTTATGGTGCAGACAGCATTATTATACTGTGCCTGGTGCAGCTGTGCACAAACCATCCAGGGGTTTCCACCCCTAGAAAGATGAGGATGGGCTTCTGGTGTGCTACATGCATTTAATGTTGTGTGCTTGAAAAAGTGAAATGAAGTCAAGGCCTGGGTAATCAGAGATGTTGTTATTCACATGCATGAGACTCTGGATAGTGCAGGTCCTTATTGAGCAGTTTAGGTCGTTGAACTGCGCAAGTGCTGTTGCCACAGGCTGAGAAGAGCAACAAGGGAAGAGAGATAAACATCTTGCACATGTCCCAGCAGCAGCAGACACACAACTGTGGCACAGGGCCTGGCAGCGTGGGGAGCAGGGCAGTGATGGGGAGACCCCAGAGAGTCTGTGAGAAGAAAAAGGAGGCTTTTCATGAGAAGCAAAAGGCAGAGATTCATCTCAGCTATTTTTAAGTATTTAACTTTGGTGCTCCTAGCTCCATCTATATTCAGTGGGAAGAGAGATGAATTTTCAGAAGATGGTTCAGACCACCTTTGTGCAGAGATGCCTCTTTCTTTTCTTGAATCTTCAGAGTCCATATATCACTAAGGTGAAGTTAAATGTGTGTGGGTTAACTTATATATACATATATACTTCCTTGGTGTTTGCCTTTCCCTACAGTTCTGCACTGTGGAAGGTTTCATTACAGCCCTGATGGATGAGTACCCTCAAGTCCTAAGGGCCAGGAAGAAGATCTTCATCGCAGTGGTCTGCTTCATCTCTTATCTCATTGGATTCTCCAACATCACCCAGGTACAGATGGCTGTGCTTGTAGCACATTCCTGACATCTTTCTGGCCTCTTGGCATAGCAAAGCACCACCAAAGCTTTGGGAGAAGTGACAGCATTTCTCCTATTCTGGATAAAGTGGTTTGCAATCCAAGCTGCTGGCTGATACTATCGATCATAATCTATAACTGAACTCCTTAATCCTGTTTTTGTCTTTTCAGGGTGGCATTTATGTCTTCAAGCTGTTTGATTATTACTCAGCCAGTGGCATGTGTCTTCTTTTTCTTGTCTTCTTTGAGACCATCTCAATTTCTTGGTGTTATGGTAAGCACAAAGCACCTTGTTCCTTTGTTTTCTCCAGGGGCATGGTGACTTACTGAAAAAGCCAAAGCCAGTGAAGACAATGACAATTTTGCAATCCAAAATAGCTTAGACTGACAACTTCAGAAAATCAGGAGTGGGAGGCTGTCACCTCAGTTCTCCAGGCCATGACGGAGATCTCTGTGCAGCCTGGCAAGAGGACACCAGGAGCACGGAAGCTGTTGGCACGAGTTTGTGTCCCCATCCCCTCCAGCTAATGCTTCTCATGCCACACTGTCACCCTCTTGCTGTGCCTGGCTTGTGCTCTGCTATGAGAAGAGGTGAAGACCATGGTACAGAGACGGTTTTTTTTCAATGCTCTTTTCTTCTTGTAGGTGTGAACAGGTTTTACAGGAACATTGAAGAAATGATTGGCTACAAGCCTTGCATCTGGTGGAAGATCTGCTGGGCCTTCTTCACACCTCTTGTCTGCCTGGTAAGACCTAGGGAATGCTCTGTGCAGGACTGGGTCTAGATGTAGGGAAACACTGTGTTCTCAACCTCGCACAGGTCTGGTGCAAGGGGTCCCCAGGCAGGCTGGAGATGGGTAAAGTGATACAGGAGCCTCTTTCACTCTGCCTGCTGGAAATCACCTGTAAAGAAGTCCAAGATGGTTCCTTTTAGTCTAAATAAGGCCATCAGTTCTTAATTTTTTTTCCTGAGATGCCAGAAGATAAGCAAAATAATTTAATGGTTTAAAAATCTATTACTGGTTCTGGCTTTCAGCTGCTCCAGCATCAGCCTCTGACAGGCTTATGAGAACAAAAGGTGCCACCAAATGCAGGATAACTTACTGCAGAACAGTTTGGCCTGTGCAGGTTCCTGCCCTTCCAGCAGAAGCAGTGCAGGGAATGGTGTGATTAGGCCAGGGATGGGAAGATGATGTCTCCTGAGATCAGCTGTGAGGATGCTGTTTACTTGCATAGGAGCTGCTGTGAAGGCACTGCTTGTCTGAGTAGTCTAGTGAAGAAGGAAATCAGGGCTATTCCAATTCCAGCTTTTTACACAGGATAAGAAGAAATGATATGAAATTACCAGTTGGTGGGCTGAAAGAATCAAGGCTAATGTAAAGAGCTGTTGGGTTCCTGCAAGGTTGTTGGGAGCTAAGAGAGTAATGAAGGAAAGAATGGCTGGAGCCTGATTTTGCACTTTCCCCTGCAATGGCTGGTGTTCTTTTCCAGGGTGTGTTCTTCTTCAGCGTGGTGGAAATGACCCCCCTGACGCTGGGAAGATACGTCTATCCTGCGTGGGGACAAGGCATTGGCTGGCTGATGGCCCTGTCCTCCATGGTTCTCATCCCAGGGTACATGATCTACTCTTTCCTCACCTCCACAGGGACTCTCCGGCAGGTAGGAGCAGCTTCACCACCCTGCCCCTTGCTCAGGGCAGGCTCCTCCCTGAAACAGAGCTGCAGCCAGCAGACCCTGCTGTGACAGAGCTGTCAGAGTGCCCCGGGCTGGTGCTGCAGGAGCTCTGTGCTCTGTGTCCCCCAGGGAGGGTTCAGATCAGTCCCAGGGCACTGCACAGCCTCCAGTGGAGAGGACCTGCCAGTACAGCTGAGCAGGGCACATCCAACCCTGGGAGCTCTGCTGGGCTGTGCCTGCACATGCAGCTAGACCTTCAGACATACCCTTATGTCTGTTGTTCTCACTGACGTTTGTGTGATCATCACCATGACTATCCCTTTGGCATGGGGTACCAGAGCCATGGAAGAGTTTGGGAAGGAATCCTGGAGGTTTCTTGACCCAGAGAAATCCCAGCTCCTGGTGATTCCTGGCTATGAGCATGTTTACTTTGCACTCCTTGGCAGGGAGATGAGCATCCTCCAAGCCTGAATCCTGGAATGTCTCAGGCTAGGCCCTGCTAGCAGCAGAAACAAGCACAGGGGTGGTTTCTCATGTGCCTTTCAGAGAACACTCAGTGACTGAGGGGTTAGGAAGTAAGAAAGACCCACAACACCCACCACACCAGTCTTGTTTCAAACATTTTCTTTAGTAATTTGAGCAGGATTTTATGTAGCAGTGAATCATGAGTCTCTATGTCATACCCAGTACTTACTGTTAAGATTTTATTTACAGTGCTGACATTCACTCTTGAGAGCACTGTGCCCCAAATCCCTGCCTTGGTGCTTACAGCTGTAAGAAGTCACCCCAGGAGCCTTGATTTATGGCTTTCCCAGCCCAGCTGGAACAGCAACCAGATGCCATCTAAATCACATAAGTTTAATTTAGGGGTGCTGTATTTTTAACAAAGTTTGACTCAAAAAAGTTGTGGCTGGAATTACTGGGCTGAGGTCAGCTTCAGGTTCTCTACCTTTGAGGTGAAGTTGCAGGTGGATATGAGTTTTCTTCCTCCCAGCATTCCATTTGGATGGGCTCTGATGTGGGAACTGGGTGGGTTTGGGGTCTGCTTTCAGTTTCTGGTTTCTCATCTGAAGTTGGGTTTAGGTACTTGTCCTTCCTGCAGGACTCAAGCCAGGCTGTTATGCCAAGCCACTTCACTGATTTTGGATTGAAGGCCAGTGCAATTTCAGCAGTAAATCCTCTCTCAGACATTTACAGGGTTCCTTATTCACTCATAATGTGAGTTGGAAAAGGGGAGAAGGGAAGCCCGAAGGTACAGGTATGGGTTCAACCCTTGGCCTAGTCTCAATCCTGTTTCCCTGGAGATGGAGAAAGCACATGGCAGCATCTGGACGAGCCCAGACTGGTCTGAGACCTCTCAGAAGTATCTCAACTCCTCCTGACCAAAGGCTTGTGCCAATTACCTCCATAGCCCTTCCAAAGTGCTGTGTGCTCCTCTGCTGCCCCAGGGGCTTGGAGGGAAGCTCGTGAGAGTGTTTCCACCCATCCCCTCGGCATCTTGGGCAAACCAGCAGCACCAGGCTGAGGTGCACCCTCCCTGTCTGGCTCTTCCTCTGACATTGCCCACAGACATCACGAGACCCAGACCCCCTCTCAATCGTTCTCTGACCTAGGAGTGAGCAGCAGATGGCAGCAGGAAGAAAGCAGGCTAATCTGTGTGTGCATGTGTTGGTATCAGAGAGACAGAGAGAATTTTTGGCCTCTTATATGCACAGATCCTGGATTAATTTGTAATAGAGCTGGAGGGAAATTAGATGCCAATCCTGAATAAAGTGGTTTTGACAGACAGGAAAGATTACAAGTAATTTTGATCCTACTGAGCGTGAATGTGAGAGGGGGAAAAAAATAAAGTGAATGGCAGAAGCAGTTCAGTGAGCATTTCAGGGAATTCACCCGGCAGCAGCCACTTCAGTGGTGTTGGAGGGTAGGAGTTGTTTCCCTTTACTGGAAAGAGATTCTACCTGTCTTAGTGATGTCTGTTCAGCTCAGGCTTAATCCTCCTCTGCATTCTCTTCTGCAGTGCACAGCATCAGTCCCTCCCTGAGTGGCAAAAGTGATTCATACTTCTCCATCACTCCTGATGCTCAATCCACACGCCTCCAGTAATGATTTGCCCCTCCATGTTTTCCTGGGTTCTTGCCTCACTTTACTTGACTCTGCAATTTTCGTTTGATCAGCTCAGGGTGACAGGAATTGCTGCTGTGCAAAGGTTTGTGCAGGTGGATGTTCTGATCTGCATCAAAGGCACAGTCTCTAACCCTGTTAACCTGCTGTAGTTACTTAGTAATGCTTTGTAATCAACTCTAATTGGAACATAGGTCTGCTCTGAAGCCTGTGGCATCGCAGCTCTCTTTTCTTCCTCCTTGCAGCTGGCCTTGCCTGGTAACAGTTTGCCTCTGTTACCAGCATGCTCCCCATATTTCAGATAAAAGGAGGAGCTGCTGTGCTCTGTGCAGCATCAAAGCAAAGGTGACTGGCAGAGGCTTTTTGAGTATTGCCAGGCGCTGCTGAAGGAGTCATCCATGCACCAACCCCTGTAACCAGGGTCACCTCTGAGCCCTGGGGCGAGGCTCCCAACCCTCAGCTGCTGCCATCCATGCCCTGGCTGTCCCACTGCTGCTGCCCCAGCCCTGGCTGACACTGTCTCCTTTCATTCCCGGGCAGCGTTTGCAGCAGATGACACAGCCCAGGCCAGAGGTGCCCGCTCAGAACAATGGCCTCCAGCCGAAGACGTCCTTGAACGGGAGGATCTCGGATGCTGCCGTGTAGGAGGAAGCCCCAGCTCCTCACCCTGCCCTGTAGCTGCTCACTCCACACTGTCCCTGGAGCTCCTCTGGCACAGCTGGCTGTCCCTGGCTCTGCGGTGGCTTTCACTTGTCCGAGAGAGGACCTGCTGGGGGAACCTGTTCATGGCTCTTCCTCCTGAACGAGCTGCTGCCAGGGCATTGGGAGGTGGCCACCTTCATCCTGCAACATCCTGGTCCAGGCCCTCAGGGAGGAGCAGCTGGTGCCCACGTCTTCCTCCTCCTGAGGAGAGGAGGCGTCTCTAGAGAGCTTAGACTGATTGTTATCCACTCGCTTGTTTTTCTTGCCTTCCCCTGTGAAACTCTGCAGAGCATCCCCCAGCACACAGCTGTGTTCCACCCCACAGAGATTGTTGTCACCAGGTTCAAATCCCAGATGGCTGTTGATTGATGGAGCATAAAACACCAGCAAATACATAACTGGAGGGGTTGTGCAGAACAAAGCATTCTAGTGCAGAGGAAGGGATCCTAGTGAGGAGTCCTGCATGCTGGTAGCTGTAGGGCATCACCCCACACCTGGAGAAGGGCTTGGGGACAGTGTGTGCTGCTCACTGTGCAACATTTCATCCCTGCACAGTCTCCAGACGTGTTTGCTGCATCCATTGAGGCTGGCACTGTGAGCCAGAGCCCGGCAGAACAGTCAACCTTTGTTTTCTGGAGCGTCCTGCCTTCTGTAGCTGTGTGCAGTAGCCACACCCTGACCCTACAAAGCAGCTAAAAAGGTAAATGGAGGGTTCTTTGCTGCAGGCTATTCAAGTCTCCCACACTGATCACTACAATCTTCGTGCAGAGGCAAGGCTGTGTGATAAAGAGATTTTCCAGCACAGTGCAAATCTCCACCCAAGATAAAACAGGGTAGTTCCTGCCAAGCACCCTCCCTGGCTGTGTCCCTGGGTGGGAAACAATCAGATGGAGCATGATGCCCATGGATGGTTCAGTTTATACGTTTTTCAGGAAGTGGCCACTCCTAGATCCCAGCTGGTGGAAGGCAAGAATTCTTGAGGGAGTTGGCAGGATGTTGCCACCATGCTGAAACCCACCCCTGTGAACCAGTGCCGACTTCCCTTGGGAAGCGTCTGTTCAGCCAGCTGCTGTCTCTAGCACATCCCGACTCCCAACGCATAAACCACAGAGGGTTGTGAGCTCTTGTAGATGGTGCTGGAGGGGTGTAACACCTCGGAGAAGGCTGGCAAGTGTTTCAGAGCCATCCTGACAGCAGCATATTTCTTGCTTGTAAAGCTTTGTGAAAGGAGGTGGCTCATCATAGCACCACGGGTAGGTGTGACAGTGACACTCCCAGTCGTGCCAGCCTCCCAGTGACCCCACACAGAGACATCCTTGTACACAGAGTTTGATGAGCACACGTGCTGTGACTTAGTGCAGATTAGTCTCTTCCCTCCCCTGGCACAGCACTGCCAGCTCTGCTCACACTCCCAGCTTCAGATCAGAATCAACCAACTGATAAATGAGCATTCAAGAAAAGGTACATCCCACCCATCTTTCCTGACGAAGTCTGGTCTCAGGAGTGACACACTGCAGTCCCCAGGGCTCCTGCTGCCCGTGACAGATGAGTGAGGAGCCTTTGCACAACATTTAATTTCAACCCACATTCCACCACTGTGCACAGAGCTGTGCCTGTTCCGAAAGATTTTGTGGGCCTTTCCTGGTTTTGCGCTGTTTTATTTCTACCATGAATATTTGGATCTGTGAAGTCTGGCATGCATAACCCTGCAGGTAGGAATTTGCCCTTAGTCAAGCTCTGTCTGATGGACTGATCCCCTCCTCCAGCATTTCAAACTCATCCCATCCTTAGCACTGGGAGTGCCTTCCCATCTCCATACACAGGTTTTCCATCTAGTGAGAAGCCAGGGGGGTTGATGGACCCCCTTAAGCTCATGCCACACCTCTGAAATTCCCCTGTGGGTGGCTCTGTCAAAGCAGCCATATCTGGTCATTGTCTATAAGAACCACTTTTGTCCTGTTCCCGGGATGCACCACATCTGCTGAGCACCCCTCTGCTCCTCATTCCTTCTCACTCACCCAGATGGGAGGATACATAGCCAGGGTGTGGAATGCTCCCCTCTCCTCACTGCTGTGCTTCAGAAGGGGATTGTGCTCCCCTGTGCTCACCTACAGCGCTCCTCCTGCCTTTGCTCTGTCCCCTCACCTCCCCAGCAGCTGCCAGCCTCTCTCTGCCATCATAGGCAGCTGCTTGAAATAATCCTTTATGAAACCTCTTAATTCTAAGGAGCTATTTAGGGCCCTGTGTTCAAATCCCTCTGAAATTCTCTTTCTCCTGAGGCCTGCAAAATATAAAATAAATGCCACTGCCCCCATCCTCTGCTGCAGCAGGGGGTGACACGGGCCATGGGAAAGGCAGGATTGTTCTGATGCTGCTGAGGAGCTGCTTCCCCTGGGGATCCAGGTGTGATCCTCTCCCCTGGGAGAGGGGAGCTCTTCCTGCTGCCGTTTTAGCAGATGTGTTCCAACAGCTGGCAGCTGCTTGTAAAACACCTGTGCCATGCCCATGGCAGGATATAATGCTGTGTGGCACTGCAAGGCTTTGGCTGGCCAGCCACTGTTCAGCTTGTAGTCTCTCCACAGTTCTATTAAAAGGTGTGTTGAGAGGGGTTGTGTTGTGCATCGGGGTGCCCTTAAAGCTGGTGTCATTTTGCATGAGCCATTTGTCCTTATCCATTGCCTGTCCCAGGGGGCTTCTCTGGGGACTGGAGGATCCTGGTTGTGTTTGGTAGTGATGGCCAAATGGGAAGGGGGTCTGCATCACTGACAGGACATATCCACAGTGGTTTGGCTTGTACTGAGGGCTGCCAGCTCTCACAAGCACTGCCTGCCTTCCTCAGCAGCTGAGAGCATGAGGCGTGATGCTCAGCTCTGGGTGTCTGTGCCACTGGAGGCCCCATGGTGTGCCCATAAAACACAGCAGGGGATGGGGTGTAGCCCTGGCTGGGGCAGCGCTGCCACAGGCTGTGTGGGGCTCCTGACAAGTGTGTGTCCATCCTGGCTGTGATGCTGTCAGCCGGAAAGTGTCCGTGTCTGGAGATGCTCAGGAGAGGTCAGTGCTCCCTGTGGCGGTACCTGACAGCCGTGACGCCGATGGAGATGCCTCCTGACAGCCTGGCATGATGCCACTGTGCTGCCAAGAAAACAGCACCAGCTTCACTGCAGCCCCAGGGACCAGCCACAGGCCCTCGTGGGCTGGCACGTGTCCCCACCACAGCTCCTGGGGACAAGCAGCCCTCGGCCCCACAGCTGCAGCCCCGTGCAGAGTGCTCATGGAAGGATTCATCCTGGACAGTCAAGGTGTTTCTGCTTCCAGGTGAAAAAACCAACTCATCAGGAAGAGCCTTGTCTGTAACACTGGTGTAATGATATGGGGAGCAGGCTGGCCCCCAAGGGTCCCACAGCCACAACACAGGGGCAGGTAAACTGCTGGGGGACACTTCTGTGTGATGACTGCATCTCCCACAAGCCCAGGGCCACTGGAAGAGCAGGGCATGGTGGCACAGCTGGATGTTTTTCTCTCTTTGAAGGCTGCGTGGCTTGGAGAAGACTCTTGTCCAGTTTGTATCGCACCGTGCTGAAAACACAAATATCCCTGCATTGACCCCATAAAGAAAACCACTTGCTAGTTTTGTGCTGACGCTGCTGACCCAGATCCAGAAAAAACCCGCTCCACCCTCTGCAGATAAAAGGTTCTATCGTGTAAACTCATCCCTTGCCATCTACCCCGGGAGCCCTGCCTGCTGTCGGCTCGGTGGCTGCAGAGCCCCTCACACAGACCCTGGGGGTACATCAGCCCCTGGGCTGGCCCTGGGGTCATGAGGGCAGGAGGTGGTGGCAGCTGTGCCCCCAGTGCCAGCACACAGGCAGTGCCGGCCCATCCCCAGGGAGCCCCTATGCCTTTTGGGCACAGTTTGCTGCTGCCCCAGTGGCTGAGCCCATCCACCTCTTTTCTGTGCATCCCCCTTCAGCACAGGCCAGAGCTGAGTGACACGCCTTGAAAAATGCCTCCTGGGTGTGAAGGAGGGCGAGAGATGGGAGGGGATGAATGACTGCGCCTGCTTGGAGAGGGCCAACATCCCCGTGTGCCTCTGGCTGCGCTCCCGATGGTGCCGCCGTGCCCCGGCCAAGCAGCCGCGCTGGCTCGCTGCCGGCCCCGCCCGTGGCACGAACGCTTTGATGCCTTTCTGAAGCGCGTTTGGTCCTGCGGGGGGGAGAGAGAGCTGACATCTCTGTTCCCTCTCCGCACTTACTGCAAAGGAAGGGATTAGGAGTTATAATCCAAGATTCTGATTTTCGAGCGGCTTTGCAGCTCTGTGAGGGGAACTTCAGCGTGATGCTCCTGGGGGAGAGGGTGACAGAGCAGCTGTCGCAGCCCCGGTCACCGCGGGCCCTTGGGCGCTGGCAGCCCAGGCTCAGTGGCACTGGAGTGCTCCAGGCTGTGGGAGCGGCACCTCTGCAGCCAGTGGGAGAGGGTGTGCAGGGGGCTCTAACCCTAACCCACCACTGGGCACTTGCCCTGGCACCAGGGAGTGCGCCCAAGCACAGGGCAGGTGACACCATCAAGATTTACAGGGGTTTCCAGATGTTTTGAGCTCTGAAAAGAAAAAGTGGGCTCTGTCTTTGGGAACGGAGGGCAGGTCTGTATTAGCCAGCACTCTTTAAATGGGAACTCTCCGGGTGGGCACAGCACAGCCACGGTGAGAGACGTGGCAGCCCAACCCCTCTGACAGCATCCTGGGCATTGCCTGGTGGGGATCACATGCAGCCAGCCCCGTGGGAACTGCCCCCATCCCTGGCAGCACCGTAGACCCCAGGATGAGCCTCCAGCTGTGGGGACTCCTCTGCCAGGCAGAGACTTGGGATCAGAGGGAGATTGGCCGCTGCCAATCCCCCGTGGCAGCATCTGCTCTCGGGATGCTGAGTGCCAAATTGCACCAGCCCAAAGCATCCTGCAGCCCTTGGGAAGCTTCTGTCCCACACTGCCAGCAGTGTCTGCTTTGGAGAAATACAGTGATCTTTCTTCTTTTGTGTTTCTTTACTCCTTCTCCTTCTTCCCACTGCATTTATGGCAGACCTGTGTGAAATGTTAGCAGACTGCTGGTTTTTTCACGGGCATCTCTGCAGCCTTTCCCTCTGCTAATCGCTATAGCTAATCACTATAGCCATGCCTCTTCTAGGGCAAGTTGACAGATGGCTGGGGTTTTATCTTTGAACAAGCTATTTATATAGGGCTCTGGCTTTTCCCTTGCACATTTCTTTTCTGGCTGCATGTCCTGAGCTGCTGGATGGGTTGTCCTTTTCACTAGGGATGCCAGAAGTTGCGAGCTGAGGCTGAAAGCTGAGGTCAGATCCCAGGAGAAGGGTTCTTTCCTTTCCTTTTAGAAAGGGAAGATAATCCTGCCCTGGTTCATGTGTGTGAACACTTCATAGAGTGCTGTGTTTTGGATTTAGTATGAGAATAATGTTGATAACACTCTGATGTTTTAGTTGTTGCTGAGTTGTGCTTACCCTAAATTAAGGGTCTCATTCTGTGCCAGTGAGGAGAGGCACAAGAAGCTGGGAGGGAGCATGGCCCCAGGGGCAACACCTTCAGAGCAGGAGGCAGCAGGCTGGGAAGTGCTGAGTTCAGTGGTGAGTCTGCATTTTGCTTGATGGGGTGGACAGAGCCCACTAACAGCAGAGCATTTGAGGAATGTGCTGAATTAAAAGTCCATCTGAAAAGTTTCAGAGAAAAACTGCATCTCAAGATTCTCTGTGGAAAAGAGCAGTGTATTTTGATCACTTCCAACCACGCTGTGTATCAGTTATTGCACATAATGGATGTTGTACAGATATAACAGGGTACAGATGCACTGTGACAACGGTGGTATTTGCTTTTTGGGTTGGAATCCTTTGTACCAGCACCATCTATATATGCCTACATAGTATCCTTCCCAGAGACACTTGCCATCTTCTGATTCATAATAGTATCTGTACATTGGAGCAAGTGAGGAGTATTTCACATATAGACAATCTGGTTTTATTGCTTTCATCTTTACTTTACAGCCAGGTGTGTGATCTGAACATCAGCCAGGAACTTTAATAATCTTCTGTTTCAAAACATCTTAGAAAATGCCTGTTTGGGATGGGCTGATTTATAGTGTATCCATGGCACACAAAAACATAAATGGAAGCCTCGGAATCCCTGGGAAATACCCTGGCTGTGTCTGGGAGGGATTTCTGTCCTCCCAAGTGTTTCATGGTGGACTTGGGGCTCTAAGGGATTCTTTGAAGCTAGCAAAGAATTTGCAACCTGTAGACAGGGGTTTTTAGCAGGTGCAATCTGAATCCAGCATCTACTGGACCCGGCTGCAGAGATGTAGCTTGCCTTCCCCCACCCATCACAGAGGAGAGCTCGCTGTGTGCTCTGCTTGATTCTCTCTCAAAGGTTGGCTTCATTAACCTTGGGGTTATGCTTTGTGTAAACATGCCCTTGTATCTGATGTGCATGGGAAATGTGATTTTCCTTACGTGTCTCCCATCCAAATGTTGCCCAAGGCTGAGCGTGTGTATCTGGTGAGATGTGCTGCAATGCTGGTGCTGTGGCCAGCACAGCTGCCCTGCTCAGCCGGTTCGTGGGGCCTGTGCCCCACAGATTTGTCCAGCCCGTTGTGTGGAGGTGCCCACACGCTCTCTGAGGTGCAGTCCTGTGTGCTGGCAGGTGCTGTGAGCAGGGCCCCACGGTGTGTGCCGCTCTCTGGTGCACACGTTCCTCTGTGCACGGGCAGCAGCGAGTGCTCTGCAAGGCTGGGCAGGCCTCCCTCCCCAGAGGTGCAGCCTGCACAGCCAAGAGCATCCATCAAGATGGACAGCAACGAGTTGTGGCACTGAAGGGCTCTGCCTTCCCCCTCACCGTTTTCCTCTCTGCCTCACTGCAGGGGTGAATTTCACAATTAAGTTGCCACCTCCTGAACAAGTTTATTGCTTCCTGGTTTCCTCTGGATCTGATCCTCAGAGAGCCTGAGCACTGAGCTAGCTCCTGCTGCTTTGGACAAGAGAGCAGCAGCAGGCAGAGCAGGCTGCCCAGCAGGCATCCAGGATGCTCAGCACTCCATGGGAGCTCCCCTTGGTGCGTGGCTGTGCCCTGGAGCCCAGGGACACCGCGGCGGGGGCTGAGGCAAAGAAGACATTGGAGCACAAGTGACATTATCTCAATATAATTTCTAAAACTCTATTGATTGAACAGATAAAATACCTCTGATCTATTTTTGTTAGTTTTGTTACAAAATATTAGCCATTTGGACTCTTTGCTAGGTGTGACCACACCACTTTTCCCAAAGGAAGCCTTTGTTGGTGATATTTACAGCAGGAGACAGGTACAGACAGACAGGTGCTTTCAACAGCCTACGCACAGCTAACACTTCTGTTGGTAGATTTTAAAAAGACACATTCAGATGGGGTCGTGACTACTGTTGAAGAGCTGGGTGACTTCAAAGCTGCTGTCCCAGGCATGGCTGCAAACAAGGGCAGGACAAGGACAGCTCTAGCTCACAAAACACTGCCAGCAGTCCCTGGAGCCTACACTAGCACAGTGAGGCAGCTGGTGGAGTGGGAGACAGGGGGAGCTTGCTCAGCAACTTGCATTTCAAAGCAGAGACTCCGCCAAGCAGCAGCATCCGTGGTTTAGGGCTCAGATTGGTTTTGGAAACGTAAGAAACGTGCACATAGTTGCAGGCTGAGCCTTCTGAAAAACGTGTAACAAAATTCAAACCCTTACAGCTTGGAGGCCCTCGAAGGCTTTCAAATCTGGTGGTACCTTTCAGTATGAGTACTGATGAAATTCAGGGTGTGGACCATACCCACACCTTTCATCTACAGGAAGGAGAGAAAATGTGAACAGTGGGATGCTTTGACAGCCCTGTGACAGCACTAAGTGTTGCTAACCCAGCAGCCAAGACTATAGCATTAAAAATTACTACAGCAGCGGGAAAACACTGCATTAAACCCAAATTGTTTGCAAGGCTCAATTCTCCTGTCACATTTTCCCATCCCTTTGCTACTGGTGTGAACAGATTCATTTCATTGGGCCTGCACCAGCGTGAGCAAGCATCAGCATAGAGCCTGATGTAACACAGCTCACTCTCTCCTACTGTTCAGCAGAGCCACCTTCTCATTTGGCCACTGACTACCCAACACTTACTGGAGAACACTTTTCACTAGGTTTCTGTTTGCTCTCTCCCCCCACTCCTTTTTAATATTGAAGGGCATGAATTTGGCAGCAAAAAAGACACCGGTTCATTTGGGTTGATCTAATCTCTGCAGCAGCTCCCTGCCCGACTCTTCCACCTGAAAGATTGTGCTAGGTTCATGATCAGAATCACTGCTGTCAAGAGCTGGTGATTTTTCTTTGGGCTGGTCCCTCCAGGTAGGCTGTGGTACACATTCTGTCCCTCATGAGGTTGTCACTGAGATGCTCCTTCTGGCCTGCACCCTGTCAGCCTGTGTGCAGGGGTGTCTGTTCACAGCTGTACGGCTGCACTGACTCTGTGTCTCGCTGGCGTGTGGGAGGACTGTGGGAGCAGACAATACAATAGATCAGACAAGGTGCAGATATGTTTTAAAGTGCTTGTCATCCTTTGAGACCAACCTTCCAAGAAAAAAAACATATCTGTGTTTTGAAGTGAAGTCCAAAGGGTTCGGCTCCACAGTGGAATTTGACCAACCTGGAACAGAGTAGTTTTGTGACTCTCCAGCTAAACCCAACAGAAGATGTGGTAGCCAGCAGGCTAAAAGACAGCAAGGGTTATCTATTTACTTCTCTGTCCAAAGCTCAAGGCCAGCAGTAGCCTTTGCAAGGTCAGGGAAACAGAACCAGCTTGCCCTGAGAGAATACTGTGCCTCAAGTACCTCAGCACTTCAGTTCACTCACTTCTACCCTTCATCCAGCATGGAGAAGGGAGTCTCAAGGCAGTTTCCTTACTTCCTCTTTAGATTCTAGTAGCTCTCCTAATCAATTATTAAAGCAGCAAACATCTTGTGTAGGAACTTCATAGGCATTGTTATAAATATTTTATCTAAAAAAATTATTTCCTCAAGTATCTTAAGGTTTTTTGCTCTTGTCACTTCGTGTTAAATGTCAAGTAAAGTCTAATTTATTTATTTTAACACACACACAGAGCTTCATTGGCTTACTGCACTCTGGGAAGAAACCTGAACTAGTACTGCCATTCCTCTGAGCCAGTTAAATAACTCCTGGGAAGGGGGAACAGTGCCAGTGCCTCCTGGACACCCATTCCACTGCAGCAGTGAGCAAAACCAACAGCAGCCACACACTGCATGGACCAGACAATGGCAGATGCCACGCATGCTTTCTTAGGAAGCTATGGGCAGCTCAGACCAGGCTCTGGCTGCTGTGAGGCAGCAGGGTGTCACCCTGGAGGGAGTCAGCAGCAGAGCAGACCAGCTGTGCCTCACAGCTGGCTGGGGTGAGGGGCTGAGCCCTGGCCAGGACTGAGGACCTCTCCCAGCATCCAGCTCGGGATGTGGAGCATCCAGACTGGGCTGGGGGGCTGGCTAGGAGCAAGCTTTTCTGGTCTGGAGGGAGACTGGGCTTCTGTTCAGGGTTTTCTTAAAATCTTTTCTGTCATCTGCTTCTGCAGTTTTCCCTGAGGCTGTGCTTGTGGGCTCCCAGTCGGTGCATTTGCCATTGCAGATAGAAGTGGCAGCCTGATGGCCAGCTAAGCAAACAAGTGAGACCTTTTGGCACAGCTGGGTCCACGGTCAGGCTCAGACAGAGGGACCTGCAGGGGAGCAGGCTCCTGCCCTGGGGGGCTGGCCAAGTGCAGGAGACCTGTCACTCCAGCCCGTCTGCTTCCCTAGCTCCAGCTGGGCTTCTGCCCAGGTCACTGGTGTGAACTCTCTCCCTGAACATTCCAGCACAGCCAGCAAACATCCAGGGAGCCCCGAGGGGAGCCCAGCCCGGCCCTGATGCACTGTGGCTTTTGTCACTGGCAGTGGCCCCAGAGAGCAGCACACTGGCACAATCCCTAAGGAAATGCTGTGTGGCTTTTACCCCACAAGGTAAAAAAAAGTTTTCTGCGTCTGTCTTCGCTGTCCCCCTTTTCCTGACATCTTGCACATCCTCAGCACTGGCAACTCCTGCCGTTCCTCACCCTACCATTGCATCATCAGCACCCTGTGCTTGTGTCTCAGCCTTGCATGGGAAGGAAGAGCATTTCTGTCTTTCATCATAAAATGAAATAAAAATAAAGGCCCTAAAAGGTATTCTGTCCTACTTTAGAATCCTAAAATTGATCTTCTTAAACCTCAAAGGGAGATAGAATGAGTGAGTGAGGCCAAAGCCTTTAAGCTAATTAATACCTTCTCTCCCTACTGCACAAAGAGATTTTTTTTTCCTAAAAATACATCCACAGCCCACTTTTAATGCTGTCTTCCTTCACATCAATGTCCCCAATAAGGCAGGGGAGCTGAGCTGTCATCTCTATCTCAGGATCTGCCCCTCCTCTCACTTTGAAGCTGGGAGAGACAGGGAGAGAGAAGAGGCCTTGGGGTCCAGTATCTGGGCAACTTTCCTATAAGGGCTGATGGAAGTAAGAATATAGCCAGGCAAGAGATACAGATGGGAACTCACATGAGTGGCCTCCAAAAAGCCCCATCCCTCTAACACAGGTAGAAGAGCCCAAGTGAATGGAACACCCACCCCAGAAGGTGAACATAACACTCAGCTTTGCTTTCAGAGTACAAAAATGCAGATGGGCAGGAAACACAAAACCAGCTAGAAGAAGGAAAGCAGGGCTGGTTTAGAGAAGACAAGCTCCTGTGTGTGTGTGTGTGTTTGTGTGTGTGTGTGTGTGTGTGTGCTGAGGTGGGAGGGCACCTCTCAGTGCCATCTCTTTGGAAAAGTACACATCCATTCCAGGCTTTTCCCTGGACTGAACCTCTCCCTCTGCTCCCTCAGAACTGCTTGGTGTTTCCTTAGCAAGCATGCGCATACATACGCTACCATAGAGGTGTATTTACACGTGGTGAGGTCTGCTAGGTCTCAGCAGAGGTCTCTGGTACAATGCTCCAACATAACAACAGAAAAAGTTTTGGTGTTCAGTGAGGCCATCTTTGTGTTGTACTGCAGCTCAGAACAGTCTCTCCTCCTCTCGAGCTCCCTTCCACTGGTGCACTCCTTCATTTTGGAGCCAGCTGCTGCAAGGAGATAATACTTGGAGAGCACTGAGGAGGAAGCGTGGCGAATGGTGCAAGTTCTGGCTCCAGCTGAGCAGGTGGCAGCGACGGTGGCAGGGAGAACTCCATCCCCAGGAGTGCCCCAGGGTCGGCCCTTGGCACGGGTGAGTCCATTTCTCTCCGAGGCTGGCGACGTTTCGGGGTGGGTACAAACCTGTGGCCAGGTAAATGCAAGGCAGGAAAGGAAGTTGAGGAGTAGGAAACGGAAGACACGGTGCCTAGAAAGCAGCAGGTCATCAAGCCTCTGAGGAAAAGGGCAGCAAAGTGCTACATGGGGACAGCACGAGCACAGAGGCCAGCTGGGATGGCGGGGTGTGAGGGTGTGTGAGCGTGTGTGTGGGCAGTTTCTAGAGATGGCTCCTCACAAATAGCATCACCTTGAGGGGAGACAGGGTAAGAGTTAGGTCAGTTGGCTTTTTTTTTCTTTTCCTCTCGTTTTACTAAAAAATAAATCACAAACTAGATCTCTGTAGGCAGAAAGGGTCCCTGGGAGGCGGTGGGGAAGGGAAGCAGGGAAGTCTGTGCTGTTTGGTGCTGGTGCTGTGACTACACGAGGCTGCGTGAGCCACTGGAATACCTGCGCCTCTGAAGCAGCGAGCTGGGGGGGCAGTACTGGTGGGGGTGGTTGTAGGGAGGGGGTGGAGGTGGCAGGGGAGGCTGATGGACCAGCTTCATGGGCGTCCCAGGGAGCCCACTGCCCACAGCGTGCCAGGGGGTGGAGGTGCACGAGTCGGAGGTGACGTAGCGAGTCAGAGTCTGGTTGAGGGCCGGCTCCATCCGAGCCAGGCACGGCTTGTCCAGGACAATGACTTTGACAATCTGCTGGCACTGTACAAGTGTCCCCGCCGAGGCGGGGTGCGAGGGCACCAGTGCTGTCTCCAGCCGCTCCCGTGGCACGTTAAGACGCATGCTGGGCTGCATTCCACTCTCGGGCCCCAGGGCGGAGTTGTGCTGGTACGTTTGAAGCCTGTTGTGAATTGACACCTAGTTTAGAAACAGCCAAAGAAGCATTAAATGTTACAAGACTTTTCCCATCTGCTGCTACTGGCTGCCCTGAACCCCCGCCACCAGACGACCTCATATGCATTCAACCCTCCCTCTCTCCCTCAGAAAACCAGAATAGGTCTGACCCTGGCTGCACAGGCCCCTTCAACAGCCCCCTTGTCCCCATCTAGCCTGAGTGTCCCTGTCCCTTCCATCACGCCAAAGGCAGCAGAGCCTGCAATCCCAAATGCGGTACAACTTTGATTATCCAAAGGAGGAACACAAATCGACTCTAGGAGTGGAGGGGTCTGTGAATTCTCATGGGAATGAATAGACCTCGAGGTCATGCCTTTGTCCCCACCAGCAGAAAGGAGAGGGGGACCAGACCGCAAGGTTTCAGATAATCGAGGCTGTACGTTTCAGCAAAATGACAGCAGCTGAATCTGAGATACAGAGCCACAGAGAAACTCAAGCCTTTCCCAGCTCCCTGCCTTTCTAAGTAGGAAGGTACACCACATGACTGGCTAATTTGTTTGCAAAGGAAAAAGCAGAAACCTAACACAGTCTGGCAAAAGGCAGCTCCCTCTGATCCATTTGGTTTGTCAGTGAAAGGAAATGATTTTCAAAAAAAAAGAAAAAAGAAACAAAAAATGCCCATCTAGCTCATACAATGATAAAAGAAATTCATGATGAAATGGCAGCAGATTAGATAATCTCAGAGAAATGGAAATGCTCCTCTGTTGGCAGAGTAATACTTGGTCAGCTGAAAGCAGGCGGGAAGCGGGAGGTCATCAGGGTTTCCACATCGAGATGCTGATAATGGAATCAAATAAGGGAGCTCACTGAGACCAGGCTGAAAAGGAGGAGCTGGCCTGGACTGGAGGTCCCTAGCAGGAGAAGTGCAGCAGGGAAATAATGCTTCCCAAATGATGAATGAAGTTATAGTTCCTCCTGGCAAGGACATGGGCTGATGGAGACCCCAAACCAGAGCTAAGTTGCTGGCTCAAACCAGAACCTCAGTCAAGTGGCAAGCCCTGGGTAGGAAACAAGTGCTCGTAGGTTGGCGTGGCACTTTCAGCCAGGCAGGGGTACAGGGGGACTGCCCTGAGCGTCTGGCAGAGTCAGCAGCAGCACCAGCAACTGGGAAGGAGAAGCTGTGAGGTGACCAAGCTCCCCACCATGCTGGAACAAGGATGAGCTGTCTGTCCTTATCCAGGCATGGAGGTTGCTCAGACTCACAGCACAGCAGGACGTAGTACTGTGTCAGTATTTATTCAGGTGGTGGAACATCCCACAGGAAAAACTGAGTGCTGGGCCATGAAGTGCCAATGACATTAGGATACATAGAAGCCATTCTACACAGGGAGACGGTTCTAACAGGAATAGGAAACTGGCTGGCAGAGGCACCTTTCCCAGGAAGGGGGTATCTACAGGGAAGTAGGGTGCTCTCCAGGGAAAAGAAGCAGCACCTATTCCCCACAGAGAAGCTGAATTCTTCAAGTAAATATATGTTGACAAGAGGGGAAAGAACTACCCTGGAAAAGGGCAGGTTCAGGACAATGGAGATATTCCAGATAGAGAGAGAGAGTAGGAAGTAGTTGATAAGATTTTTAGTGTGAAGATTGCATTTTCCTGTTTCCCCACAGGCAGTGAGAGTATGGGTGTCTGTGAAGAAACAGGCAACCCACTGGATGCTAGACATTCCTGCAAAGATAGATGTACACAGGACAGCCAAGCTCCCTACCTAGGAAGGTGAAGCTCTTGGGAAAGTACAAAGGCCATGCTTAATCCCCTTCAGGGGCTTGGAGAGACAGAGCTGCAGAGACTGTGCAGGAAGCTGGGCTGTGGGGAATTTGCATGTGATGCTGCATGGAGTTAGCATGTCAAGGAAGTCCTTCGTGGGGTTCTCAGTCTCCCCAGAAGCAGTGGGGTGGGTTAGTCTACAGCGTTTGGGAGCTTGGTCCATGAAGGATGTTACAGTTATAAAAACGGATTGAAAATGCTTTGAAGTTTAGTTTGGATTTGAAAGTTGTATTACCCGTCCTAGCAGTAACTTTTAATTGTATCTCTGGAAATTGGTAAAATTGTCAGTCTGGCTGGGGAGGCATTGATTAAAACCTGAGAAAAGAAACAACAGAGAATGTGAGAAGAGCTGAAGAGAGAGAGCATTACTTACCTCAGCTGCTCTGCACTCTACTTACCTCCACTGTGCTGTCCGAGACCTTCTCCCCCAAATCCTTCTTGCCTTTGAAATAAAACAAAAGATCTCACTCATGAGTCTGCCCCTCTAGTCAAGAGCTGGCCCTCATCCTGTGGACTGGAGAGTTAAAGGGAGAGGTGCAAGGCCAGTCCAGACCCTCTTGCAACCTGTTAGCTGCTTAGTGGGGTAGGTTTTACCAGCTCAGGGAAGAAAATTGGGCCAGGTTCTTCAGAAGTCACCCATCTCTATCAGTAACACCTCTTTACCAGGTATTACAGCTACAGAGTGGGTAATGAGACTTCAAGGGTTTTTTCTAGGGTATTTGAAGAATGTATATGCTCTCATATTTCCACTACTTAGCCAAGGCTAAAGGATTTGAAACGGAACACTTCCTTTTGCAGTTATTCTCATAAGAATCAGTGAGAACACACTTGCAAAGGCAGCACTTCTTGACCAAGGGAAGTGGGGTGCTGGCTGCCCTCTTACCTGTTGGAGAGCCTTGCTTAGGCTGCAGTTCCATCTGGGCTCCATTGGTCCTTAAGGAGAGAGTCTTTGTCCCTTGCTGTTTCTCCAGTTCCCCTGCAAAGCAGACATGTGGAAATAAATGAGGAGAGGGATGGAGGGAAGGTCACCAGCATATTGAAGGAGCAAAATGGGATGTCAGCAAGGAGAATTAATGCAAGAAAATCACACATGAGTGTCAAGAAGGAGAGAGGAACATCCAAGAAAAAACTGGAGAGGATTTGACATGTGAAGAAATGTACATGTCTCCATAGGACCTTCTACGTGTGACCTACATTTGTACAGGATTGGCTAGTGCTGCACAGATGGGGACCACTGAAGCTGAGCTGCTTTGCCTCATCAGATTATACATGGAAAGGCCATCAAAGGCTACACGGACATCTTGTGTCTGTGGAGTGACACGGACTGCTTGTGCACAGGACAACCCTGGTAAAGGTACGAGATCTATCCCAGCTATTTACAGATCATATTTGCATAGTCAAAGGAGTATGGGACAGAGGAGAATCTTCTGGGTGTGACAGTCTAAGCTTCCCTATTCCAGGTCACTGTGTCCCACTCCCTCTTTCATAAGCATCATAAGTAGTTAAGTCCTTCCATTTCTCCTGCTGGTCGGTGGTCACAGAGAGCTTTTTCATCCTGTCAGTGAACCCAGGAGCACCCTGTGCAGACTCGTGCTGCTCATCCTCTTTGCCCCTGTTCCTGAAGAACTCTTCCTTTACCCTTTCTCCCTTACAGTCACATGCAGTGTGATGGCATTGGAGTGTGAATTGTGTGAGAGACCCTTACATTCAATTCGTATCTGCTCCAGTTCTGTCACTTCTGCTATTGACTCTTTCAGATCTTCCACAAACTTCTGCATTTCCTCAGCACCCAGAGCACAGAAGTGTAGTACTTGTTTCTTCTCTGAGCCTGAAACTGGAGTCACCAGTGTAATGCCATGGGGGTAATCTGAAAGAAGATGTGCCAACAAAATAAAGAGGTGTTAGGCATTCTTGATGGAGTAGTTGGTTGTTTTGGTGCATCTGAAGGACAGCGAGTTTTCAGCATGAGTCCAATGGAATTGCACACCCAGAATTTGTCACACTGCCAGCTGTGGGAACCTGCAGCACTGCGGCCCTCCAAGAGAACAGAAGGACCAAGCTGCAGCAGCAAGACAAGTGTCACCTGCACCACAGTGCTGCCAAAACCAGAGAACTCTAGCTCTGAGTTACTCTTAGTGCAGGACTGGCCCTGGGAACCTGAGCACAGAGGTAGGACTGTAAAGCCCTTCTCAATCTGTGCAAGAGTAAACAGTGTTTATGAGGCCAACCACACTTTTTCTCCTGTGGGAGATGCAGCAAGAGAGGTGGTCTTCTGGGGTCAAAGCCATTGCATCCACTGTGGCAGGACTTGTCCTCAGTCTCTCCTTTCATCTGCAGAGAATACAGGAGGGGTGTTGGGAGCATGGGTGGGGAGCTCATTGTACTGTGCAGAGAGAATGGTAAAGGGAAAGATACGTGTTTGTAGGTCTCTGCTTAGTACTCCCCACAGGGAGAACACACAGGAAAGTAAATGAGAGGCCATGCTCAGAGAGTGAAAATATAACAGCAAAAGGCCTTATGTTTTTAAGATCAGGTTTGTGTGCAGGTAGGTGATGACTGGAGATTCAGCCAAGAGAATCAGGAGAACACGAGTGTGCAGAGAACTTGCCACACTTTTGACTGGACATCCTCTATCATTTGCTCAATGGCTGGTGGTTTCAATCTCTTTCCTCCTTTCCTTTCACATGCCTCTAAATTTAATTTCTATCTTCCCCTGTCCTGCTTTCACTTCTCCTCCACTGCTCCTACATCTGCCTGCCTTCATGGGCAGCCTTCCTTTATTAGCCTTCCTTCATCAGTCTTTTCCCAAACAAGCCAAGGCCCAACCTGTTCTTTTCAGCCAACCCTCAGCTCCCCCTCTTTGCGTGCCATGCCCTTTTCCCACCCTGTGTCTCTCTTATCTGTTCAGATCACGAGATCTCTGTGACATCTGCTTTACTGTCTCTGCAGGGGACACACAACAGCGTGCCTTTGCCAGAAGAGCTTTGGGCACTCCCAGGAGAGTCCTGCTACCCCTGAAAGCTGATTCCAGCTCTGATGGTGCCCAGGGATGTGGGAGCCTCTGCATGCTGCAGAGTAAGGTGTTGGGAGAGTCACTCACGCTGCCAGCCGAGTAGAGGAGGGATGGAAAAAACTTAATATAGCCACAGTGCTGCTACATTTTGCCTTCCTTGCAGCATGTTCTCTGTGTGCTCACAAAGCCCCAGGGGCATCAGCCATGCTTGCCTGGGACTGCTGTGCTGCCCCTCTGCCTGTGCCAGCAGGAAGCCTGCCTGTTTCTGGAACCCCTCCACGGCACAACCAGCCCCAATCATGACACATCATGGCTCTATTCCCAGCCCATCAAGGTCAGGCTGACTAGGGCTGGCCTCCCGCCATGCTTTAGTAGGTGCTGTTCCAAGGGCTCTGCCTGTGCCTTGGGAAGCTCTCAGCACAGCGTGGCACCGTGCAGGGAGGTGGCAGCACCACCTGAGCCTCTGTCAGCAAAGGCAGCAGTGGGGGTTGTGACTTGGGGCATGAGGGGACAGGGGCTAAAGCTGGCAGCAGCACTTCTGTCAACGAGATTCTGCACCTACAGTTGGCTTCTGGGAGCTCAGTAGGATGTACATGGGATTGATTCCCCCAGTCTTCACCACTGGTGTTGTCCCTGCCACCATGACAAGCCAGATCCTTCAATGAGGCCCTTCTGCAGATGCTCAGACCTAGGAAAGGTACCAGGAGCTTCTTCTCATCACAGTGTACCTAAAGAGTGATCTTCTTGGCACCAAGCCTCAGTTTTCTCTCCTCCACTTTTAACTCTGATAGAATCTCTCTCCAAATGCAAACTCACACAGCCCCCTCCCCTCCTTCTCCTTTTCCCTGCCAAACCCCTTCAGGAAAGCCAGGAGCAGTGACTTACACTCATTCTCAAAGAGATGGAACTGCATCCCTAGCAGGCCGACTGACTTGCAAAATGTGTACGTTGAGGAGCTTTTCTTCTTCGGGCAAAGCTTGAGGATCTGTTGGAGGGAGAGAAGCATCCTTGGTGCTGGGGAACAGTGAGGCAGGAGTGATGCAAACTGCTCAAAGCAAAAAAGCTTTCTGCAAGCTCTGCTAAGTGTACATGGGAGGAATGTTTGGAAGAACTGCCTGGAATGCTGCACTGGTAACAACACTTCTGGAATCCTGTAGGCATCGCCCTGGGCCCACTCAGCTCTCTCCCAGAGGTGCTGGCTTTTTGATTACCATATTTCTGGCTTTGAAAGAGTGATTCTCTTCACCAAGGAACAGATCAAAAGGCAAAGGGAAGCCTGTCATAAATACCTTAGAGCTGGGAACAAGAGCATATGATGAGAATGCTTTGCTGCCCTTGTACCTCAGCACTAGTTCCTATGGATCTGGTTTATCCCATGGAGTAGAGGGATAGCAAGGAGCAGACCCTCTGCCCAGGTTCACAGCTGTGCAAATGGCTGCAGAGGAACGGGTGGGTAAAGCTCTCTCATCCTCTCCTTCTACAAAAGGGTTTGGGTTTAGACTTGCATCTGCTGCAACCACAGTTTCACTGCACCATTAAATTCAGCAAATTTCCATTTTGTTTGCCCTCCTTCCAGGCTCAGTGTGACTCTGCTCTCCTGTACCGGCCTAATTCCATTGCTGGGGATGGACACTTTCAAAAATACTGTACACATTTGGGGGGCTGGCAAGTACTATCTAGCCTGCTACAGCCTTTTCCGTGTTATAAGGCCGTGATTTTAAAGTGTCTAGCAGGAAAGATTTAAAGTGCATGAGAGAGCTCTGTCTACTATAGTACAAACAGACAAAGAAATGAACTTCCCTTTCATGAAACGAACCTCCCTGCTGGCAAAAGCATGAGAGAGAGCAATGACATTGCTTGGATGGCCATGGGATGTGACAGTTTGTCTTTTCAAGGGTTACTGGAGTTTTAGATTTAGTAGGTTTTTAACAGTCAAGGGTCCAGAGCTGTGTCTTACAGTGTTGGTGAACTGGGAGCTGTCCTTAGAATAGGGGGAAAATTGATGTTGTGGGCTGGTTTCAGATTTCTTTACAGAAACCAGGGCAGGTTATATTACTGCAGTGCCCAATTGCCCAAGCACACTCACCACCAGCAGGTCATTGAAGAGGAAAACTTCCCTTTGGTGAGCTGCCTGCTTCTGCACTTTGTTGACATCGGTCACCTCGTACAGGCGGCTGCAGCACACCAGCCGGCGGTGCGGCACCGACAGCACCTGCAGGGAGCACACAGGGGCATGCAGGGCCTCAAGGAGGGGCCTCTCTGGGTCTCCCCCACCCTCAGACTGCACAGACAGCCCTGCCCAGTGACACAATCCCACCGCTCTGCCCAGACAAATCACCTCCTCACCACCGCTCCTTGCCATCCGTTCTCCTGCTGGTGCAGTAACAGAGAAAGCCTTTGTGATCCGGGTAAATCGGAGGGCAGGCTAAACACGACCTTCCTGCTCACACATCCTACCTCTGGCTTCCAATCCTTGGGTCACTGCTCATCCTCTCCCACCCCACTGCAGATTTCCTGGTCTTTGAGAAATCACTCTGCTTTGTTTTGCATAAACAGTATGTACGTTTTTGCAGTACAGATTGGTTAAAGCTTTCCAAAGAAGCTGTCTGTGCATTTGGGGATCTCTTTAATCCCAGCAATTTTTAGGGCACTCATTAGAGACAGATGGATAAAATAGTTTTCTATCACTTTGCCTTTCACTTCATACACCCTTAAAAGGGCTGAAAGTTTGAAACACTGCAGAGCTATCAGCTGAGCACTGGCAGGCAGGACCTGCAGTAAAATTCATGGGCAAACAATTACTGCACTAGATACTGTAAACTCTGGCCAGGGAGATCCCTCAAAATTAGGAAAGAATGAGATAGCAGGAAATAAAGAGTTTGGAGAAGGAGGAGTAAATTTGTAGAGACAAGCAAGGAAAGCATTACATAAGAGAAGAAAGGCATAGAGGAAAAACACAGAAAAGAGGGCAGGGAGGGAGGTGGGGGACAGAGGGGCTGAGTGGGTGCCAGCAGGGTTATGGGTGCTCACCGTTTTCATTCCAACTATGGACTTCTCCACTTTGGTGACATAAGTCACATGGTCCTCATTAGATTTTAGCTCTTTCTGCTGGATCCTCTCATAGATCCCCACTACCAGCTCCCGAGGGATGTCAGCACCGTCGTCCACCCCTGCCAAACACAGAAAATGTCGGGCAGGCCAGTCAGAGAGAAAAGGAGAGGGAAGAACCCGTGGTCCCTGGCAGGTCACTGCTGCCTCTGCACTGTGCAGTGCTGGGAATGCTGAAGGGGAATAGCAATACTTCACTTTAGGCTGTCTCCTTTGTCTCTCTAATGCATCTAATGCACCAGCAGGAGAGACTGACCTCTCTAAGGCCAATGCAGTTGATTTCATTATTCCACTGCTCTGCATGGTGGCTCCTTTCCATGTGTTCCCTAAGGTTTTATAGCCACAATTTCACATTCATATATCTTGGGCCACTCAGCAGCAACCCCTGCATTGATTTTGTATCATCAGAAGTGCTAGATGTGGCGAAGGCCTATGATGGGATTCAGCAGCTCTTCCTGCCAATGCAAGCATCAGCTCTCCTTGTCTGCTTGGTGACCTCCACCATTTTCCTTCTGTGTTGTCTGCTAGGAATAACACTTCCCTGCTATTCTGTTTGTGGGATCTCTGCCCTGACCCTGCCCCTTTCCTCTTTTACATCTCCTTAGATAATTCTCCAGATTTTGCCATCTTCAGAGCCTGGCAGAAAACGTTTTTTTCACCCTTCCCTGAGCCAAACACTGCAAACCAAGCTGCTAGGCCTTCCTCCAAACTGAATTCCTCCAGTCATTTTATATTGATTTTCTCTGCATCCCCTCCAGCTCCCTGGTCTGAGGTGTACTATCCTGAGGGATGCAGGCGAGGAACTGCTGAGAACTGGAAAGGCACCGAGATGTCCTGGCTCCCTTAGCTACATCCTTGCAAATGTATCCCAAATAACATCTCAAACACGGGCTGCTGGAGCTGCTGGCCTGGGCACTGAGCTGCAGGTGAGTCTGGATTGAAGGGTTTCTCCTTGTCTGTGATGATGGGGTGACAGTCAGTGGCTCTAATGAGCTGTGGTGTGTTGCACACTGGAGGTGAGTGACCTTCATGCTGCTTCAATTCATTGTGGTGTGAGCTGGCAGATTTACAGGCAACTCCAAGTGTAAGTTAACATTAAAAAAAACCCTCTCTTTTGTTAGTGCTATCAATTGTAATACTAAAGGGGATGATGGCAGGTAGCAGCCCCATTCAGTATCTCTGGAATTCACTTGAAAGAGGGCCTCAGTGTCATTATTATACCAGTCTGAAGCAGGTGACAAATTGTGGAAGGTGTAGGAGGCTGAGATGACACTTTCTGAACAGCAACCAGGACAAAGAAACAAGTCAAAGGAACCCAGAAAAGTACAAAATCTTCAGAGAAGACAGCAATTTACGCTGGAAAAACTTGGAGGGAGCTTTATCTGAATTGCAGATGTGCGGTAAGGGAAACCTGGAAAATGGCTGACCTAGGATGACCTAGGAGTGAATATGGCTGGGAAATTAGACAATAATTTGTCTAGACATGATGTCAAAAAGGCCAAACAATACTAAGCTGTGTTGGTAGATCTGAAAATAAGAACAAGGCAGCAGCTCTACATATGAGTATGTTGTGACCACATACTAATATGAAAAAATGCTTTTAACAACCTATTACCAGGATGGAAAGGACTGACCTTGAAAATAGAAGAAAATTGATTTGGGAACTGATTGTATCAGAAATTGCAAAGAGGTAATGTATGCATGAACTCTGTCATGCCTACAGTTACTGTAAGTAATTGCAGGCAATTAAGAAGGGGAAGATTTAGCCTGAATAAAAGGAAAATGTGTTCATATATTCAAAGCAGCAAGTGGGGCTTGTTTAGCACAACCCAGCAGGGTCTAAGAAGGATGGAGCTGAACAATAGGAAAATGTAATACAATGGACTGTTTCCAAGCAGTGAGGTATCTTGAAAGATGAAGCCATCTCTCAAAGGAAAATGGTTGCTTTCTGAGAAGGCTGGACAGCTTTCTGCAGAAAACAAAGATAATCAGAATTTCCCTTCCCCAGCACCCTAGAAGGCATCTCAAAGGGCCTTCCATGTCTGGCTCACAGGAGCAGGAGACCTGGAGAAAGGCAGTTCCACTAGGTTTTTCCTGCCTTCATCTAGGCAGAATTTAGAAAAGCAAGAGGGAAAAAAAAAAAAAAAAGAAAAAAGAAATCAAAGCAGGCCCCTCACCTCTCAGATTGCGAATGAAGTCCTCCAGCATCATCTTCCTGTCAGGCTTGATGTTGGGGCTGTACATGTCTGTGTTGAGCAGGATGATTGCAAAGGCCAGGATGAAGATGGTGTCCGGGTTGTGGAACTGCTGGACCACATCTGGGTTACACATGCAGTACCTCTGGCTGCAGCAGGAGGGATGCACACGCTTAACACGGAACATGGGAGCCTCTGCTCCACCTTGGCAATGGCTTTGTCACAAGCAGATCACATTCCTCCTTCCACTCCACCTCTCACACATCAGAGAAGGAACCCACTGCTCTCTGAAGGCAAATCTCCCCACCTATGGCTGAAGTAGGCCACTGAAACTTCAGCCTTCTTGTCCTCAGGAACCAAAAAAGCAAGTGAGACTGGAGAGGACTACTCAGAGCGTGTCAGCACATAAGTGTCCGCTCCAGCCTGCCTTGCTAAGCACAAAGCACTCCTCTGGATGCACCAAGGGAGAACCCAGCAGCTCTGCAAGCCCCTCTGCCTCTCTGCCTGTGAGTCAGCAGTGAGCAGGGAATCCCTTGCTGGCGGCCATGTCAGAATCTGCTTTCCACTGGCTTTGGTGTGTACCATCGACCTTCCTCACTCTGGCCCCTGGCACCCCTCATGCCACTGAACACTGACAAGGCCACAGCAGTGAGGCAGCCGTGGCACAGAGGAATCCATCCTTCAGGAGCCCCTGCACCATCCCCCTCTTTGGAAGGGAGGTCTGTGGAGATTCTCTCTCCCTCCTTACCTGAAAGCCTCGATGAGCCGCTCCACCTTCTGTGCCTCCCCCTGCACGCGGATGTGCGCCTGGAATTTCCGCAGCGCCTCGTCCAGCTCCATGCCTGAGAAGTCCATCTCGTCCACCACACAGCTGTGAGAGGGGTACACGGCCTTCAGCAGAGCATCCTCCCCTGGGTGACACCAGGCAGGCTCCTCCACTGGGCTACTGAGGCCCAGTCCCCAAGGGAAATCCCATGGGAGAGGCCCTGAGCCATCTCTGTGGCTTCCTGGATCCTGCTTACCATGGGCAGTGATTTCCCTCAAGTGATTCCTGCATCCTACAGCTGGTGAGCAATTCTTGTGCTTTACTATATATTTATATGTGTGTGTGTATGTTTACACCATGATTTACACGTATCACACCATAGACAGCACATACATTCACATATGCATATACAGAGAAACTATGTGTATATATAGATATGTATTGATACTTACCTGGATCTATATAGATATAGAGACATATATATTGACATAGATATTTAGACACCTGTATCAATATCAGTAAGACCAGAATCAGCTCAGAGAAAACAGGAAATGGAAGCTGTTGTACAGAAATGACATGCAACATTACCTGCTCACCTGGTGTCACTTTGCATTTCGGCATGATTCACTGCCCACTGGAAACTCGTGGCCAATTTAGATACCCCAAGAAGGGGATGACACCTCTCTTATTTCCCACTAAAGCATTCTTATCTTACAGAGGCCCTGCTGTTAGTCTCCAAAACCTACCACTACAGTTCTTGCTCTCTGTGTTAGTCAAATAATCTGCTTGTTCTTACTGCATGATATTTCAGTCACTTATAATGACAACACCTTTCCCATGTGGCTTCAGCCCATTCTGTTAGCATATTCCTACCTTTTGTGCTCAGGTCATTACTGCAAGCATTAATCAAAAGACTAGACTCAGAAACTCCTGTTCATAGTGTCCCTTAGGCCCAGCTTCCCATTTCAGCAGAGTATGTAGGCACTAATGTCTGTATCAGCCAATTTGCTCTCCTGTTTATGATTCCTCTGCTAATTTCTCTCTCTTCCACTCTCAACAAAAAATTTCTCATGTCCAAAGCTTTGCTGAAGTCTAGAATTATGTTCTGCATCTCCCATCTAGAAAACTAGTTATTCTAACAAAGACAGACATCGAATTAATCTACTTTCCACTGACTTTGGTGTGTACAATTTTCCTTCCTGCTTGCCATTGTTCTTTCCCAAAAGAAATTTTCAAAACTGAAATTCTATCTGACAGATGAAGAAAATCACAGGTGCCAAAATCTCATTTTATTTAAACCTTCCTTAAATACAAAGTTACTAATTTGCTAATGGGACCACCTTGATATTAGAAGTGCATTAAAAATTCAAGACCTTCATATTTTCTGCTGCTCTGTACTTTAGATACTACTTTTAATAGCCCCTCAACCCCTTTATTTAATCCTTTGTATTGTGTTTGGGTTGCTTTGTCATCTGGTAAAGGATAAATTGATCCCAAATTTAAGGTTATTAAGGAGGAAATTTTCCCCAAGACAGGTTGTCTGGGACTTTACAAGGAGTGGTACAGGGAAAAAAGAGAGGGAGGGGATTAGCTCTCTTCTGGATCCTTCTGTTTCCCAGGATTATCTGGAAATTTTGCCAAAGAAACCTCTCCTAACAAAGGGATGTGCTGTTACCAGTTTCTTCTCCCTTCTGAGATAAGCTGGGGGTGTGTGTCGGTCGTTTCTAGGTGCTGCACTTTGCTGTGGGTTGTTGGGAAGTGGTTTGTGAGCTAAGCTGTTGAGTGTCATGTGCAGCCTTGCTAGGATAAAAATCTGCTGCACAATGCCTCAGATGGGTGAGGGGTAGAGTTCAAATGCTCAGAGACATCTCTGCATTCCTCCACTGCCTTATTGATTCAGGAGTTATCATCACTTAACTGGGGTGACACCCGCAGAATAATTTACCAAGAGCTCTGACAGAACATGGAGTGCTTTGTGTCTTCTGAGGTAGGGCTTGTTACAACCTCAGCTAGGAACTGTGGGCCCTTTCTCTGCACAAAGTCCATATAATCGAAATTCAGAAACAAATACGGAGCGAGGGAAGAGAATCAAAGGGACTGCCCTCAAAGGAAATCTTCCATGAAATATTTTTTCTCTCTCCAAGAGGTGGACTGCAGAAACACTTGGCAATAGGAAAAGCTTCCTCCACTGCCTCTTCCCTTTTTTATTTTTATTTTTCTCATACTTATACTCAGTCCCTTGGGTTAACATCAAGGCATTCTGCTTCTTGGAATTTATCTTTGATAGTAAGAACAGTTTTCCTCTTGTTAGTCGTTCTTGTGTTCACAGCTGCAACCACCTCTGCACTCAGGCTTTTGTTATGATTTTTTAATCCTTTCCAGTGTGCAATGTTTCTCAGCACTGACCCCGGTGATTTTGCTGCTATTGTCTGCTTCCAGACACGTGAACACTGAGTCCCTGCACACCCCAGGGCCACCTCCTAAGGTCACCCTAGTAACCCCAATCCACCAGCATTAAATCATCTATCTTTTGCTTACTCCTCCCCTCTTTGATCAGGCTTTTCCCCTCCACACAGGCTGCCCTAACACATCCTCCCCTTTGGGTACAAATCTCAAGTAATAAAGTCAATGCCCTTAATACAGAAAGCATGGAGCCTTCATTAGGACAAGTAGGACAAAGCAACTGTTCACAGCTCTCTTCAAACTCCAACAGGCATAGCTCCATAGGATTCTCCTGTGAGAGTTTCTCTCACAGACTGACTGATGCAGGTTTACTTTGTAAATTCTAACTCCCAGGAATCTCTTCCACATGTCTCTCAGCCCAAAGAACAGTGTCCCCTGTCCTGCTTACTAAGAAAAGTTGGCCAGGCAGAAAAGACAGGTTAGGAAGAATGTTTGATTCAAGCAAAGTCAGCCTGTGCTTGGATTTGATTTATCTGACAAATCCTGTGCCAAAGGTCTGAAGAACAGCTCCTAGAGGAGACATCACGTACCAAGCTGCTAGAAAGGCAGAAAAAAAAAGGTGCATCAGAGTTGTCTGATATTTTTTGTGTGCAAATTTGACACAGCAAAGTCCATTCAGAGCCAAACAGCCTTGTGCTGTGGATCTGCCGTGTTCCTGTTCCTCTTCTAGACAGCTGGAAGTTTTGCAGCCTTCCCTGACTTCAGATTCCTGCACAGACGCACACAAACTCTCCAAATGCACTCTGGTAACTGTGTCAGACATGCCCTGAAATGCAGCCCAGCTTTTCTGGGTGAAACCAGAGCAAGGAGGTCTTTTCTTTCCAAGCTAGAGACCATGGAAGCTGGCAAAGGATATGAGAGCGGGTGGCTCTCTGCATCCCAGGAATAAACCAACAGCTCACGTGCACGTGCCAAAACCAGTGCTGAGTTCATTTTTCCACCAACAGCTGGACACCTGTGAGATGCCTATTCCAGGACCACCAGGAGGCTTGAGGGATGATGATACAGGGACCCACTAATTGCCTTACAAAACCTCATGTTTCAACTTCTTCCTGCCCATGAACTTGCAACAAGCCACACAAATTGAGCTCGCAGTGCATCCAGAGATTCATTTAGCCCACTGGCTGCAAGGATATGATTGGGGATATTTTGGATCATGTTGTTGAAGTGAGCAGGAAAAGCACTGGCTCCCTGCCTCATAAACAAGGTGGTGGGGGTTGAGAATTCTGTGTACATGAGGAGTTTGATCTGCCCTGAGGCACCTCACAATAAGCTGAGAATTCCACACCAGGTTCCAGGACCAAAGAGTGGGCTCCTAGATGGATTATTATGCTTAGCTATTGTCCCTGTTGTAGCCTCCTAAGCTACAGGCAAAAGATCCCCCCAGAAGTGGGTGGTCATAATGGCAGAAGAGCTGTGAGGATTTAGCACAGGGCTAAGCATGGCAAAAAAGCCTGTGGCAAAAGGCTTCAGTGAAGGCAGGAAGCAGCTGTATCATGTGGGGCTGGGATCTGCTCACCCAAGTGTAATGACCTATTTTCCAGCTTTTCCGCTCAGGTGACAATGCAGCAGGAGCTGGGATGCAACTAAAAGCATCTGTAATGAACCTGCAGCCTCCTCTCAGGGAGGGAGCAAGGGGGGAGGCAGCCAGGTGGAAAGTTTAAAATCACAAAGACACTAATAAAAACCATCCCTTTTCTCAGCCTCCCTAGTTCTGCATGCTTTCTGAAGGTGAATCAGGATTTGGGTGAATTGTAGAAGAGCTCATCTCTCTGGAAGGAGACTGTCCTGCATGTGCAAACTGAACAGAAAGAACATTTGGTAGGACTCCCCGACTGCATGCACCAGTGGGCACAGGTGAATGTCCCAGTCCTGCCCTCCACACCCTCTTGGGAAGGACAGTCTCTACAATGGAGACCACAGCCAGCTCCAGTCTTCCCTTTCTGAAGAATGCCACCGGACATGTACTGCCTGTTTTTCCCTGGGGCTCTCATGCCTACTCACCCTCCCGTGGTTGTTGGTAGCACACGTGGCTCCTCACTTGGGAATCTGTTCCTTCCTGAGCTTCCCTGGGGAACAGGCAGCCTCAAGCTGCACCTTCAGCCTGTACAGGCCTGGCATGGCAGGCTGTTCTTACTCACATTTGGTGTGTGCTGCAGCCTGCTCACAGCAGGTCAGAACTGACCATTCTTCCCTCTGTCCTGTGTCCATCACATCCCTGCCTGTTGCTCCTGCTCAAACCCTCCTGTGACACACCCTCAGTGAGAAGGGCAGAGAAGGCCAGTTTGGGCTAACCTGACAAGTCCATTTTGTCTGTCCAAGAGGAACACAGCTCTTCTTTGGGAGAGTCCCTTTGCTGGGCTCCCAGCTCTGCACTCACTCAGAGCAGCTTTTCTCTCCCTGACTTTCTATGACAGAAAGAGAAGACAACACAGGCTTGACAGGCAGGAGACCTGCTCACCCCCAGGGAGAATGTCTCCAACAGCAACTTCCACTCTTAACACCAGCCAGATCCCAGCTCAGCACGGTGCCTCCTCTGCTGGCATCTCCTGCCATTTCTCCTCTGACAGCAGGAGCGCCAGGACAGCCACATCTGCACTTCCAAGTCCCACGAGCTGAACACAAACCATCCAGTACCAGCACAGCCGACTCCATTCATGAAATCACTCACATTATCTTGTTCATGAATGAACTATAAATGGAAGCAATTCCTGAGTCAGGAACAGGTGGAAGGGAAGAATGGACTAAAGTGAAGGAAAGCATGAAGGAAGGAGAACAAAAGCAACAAATAAACACAGAATGAAGAAAGGATGCAAGGATGATGTGTCTCATATAAAAACTAATGCCTTGGGCCTGACTTTTTCAAAGCAACAGAAATTTTTTTTTTCTGCAGTACTTGACAAATAGATTTGATTAAAACTGCTCAGTACCACATAGGTCCTTTAATGGGCCAGGCTACCTCTCTGCAGCTGTATTCCCTGGACTGGTAGACACTGAAACCCTGGGGCAGGTCCCAGTGACTCCCTCTCACAGGCTGCAGGATATCCAGCAGGAGATCCTTGGATCTGTAGGATGCTGATCACAGTGAATGGTCATTCTGTGGGATGCTTAAAATAGGTTACAAGTGGGATTTATGCCCTGTAACACAAAATGCCTAAAAGCTGCACGTCCAGACTAAACTAGCACACTGAGAAAAACAACACTCTTGAGGGCCCTGTGTCTCTCCATTGACAAAAGGAATTCATAAATTTCTAGAAGACACTAAACTTGGTGGAACTTGGTGATGGCCAGCAACAGGTGAGATAAATCCTAGTTTTAAACACTGAAGTCTTTTCTAAACAAGAACATGACATACTGCATCTTCCTAAAGAGACAGACCTGAGTGGTTCAGTGTTATCAATGCATGTGTGTCAGTTCTAGTCAGAAACTGTTGAAAAATCTCCTGCTCTCTCTGTTGTTCCTCTGGCTAGCATGTAGAAGTACTTGTGAATTATCCAGACACCTTTTTTGAGTTGCCAGAAAATCAGTTAAAGGTTGAAAGATAAGAGCAGGAAGATGGAAAGGAGATTATAATTTCAGGGCATTTAGGTGCTGGGCATGAAGGTGTGGGAAGGCAAAATAGCACACCAAAGTGCTCAATCCTCATAAAATGCTTACCTCACCTAAACTCGTGCCCTTTTACATAAAAGGCTTTGCAACCAGCATAGCACTTCTCTGGAATTTTACCTTTACCAGGTGGACAGTAAAGTGGGATTGTCTTCCCAGTGCCAAGAGCTCTGCATTCCTGAGCTCCACTGTTTGACAGCAGGAACAGGCAGGGCTTGGCTTGTCAGCCAGCACAGCTTCAATACCTGCAGAGGCCAGGAGAACTCTGCAGAGTACAGACTGATGGCTGGACATTACAGCTGAGTCTGGAGTCTGTAACCTGGGCAGCCCTGCCTCCAATGCACAAGGGAGGCCGACACTTTTGCAGATGTTTTAAAAGCTGTCCTATTATTTATTCATGCAGCTGGGTTAATTCAACCTGGCTGCAATGGAAACATTGCTTACTATACACAATTGCAACACAAGTTTTCACATTGAGCGAAAGCTAAACTAACACAGCAAGTGGCATCAATAATTGAAATTGCTTTTGGGAGGTAGAGGAGGCCCCAGGGTCAGGTTTGGGATGTGAAGGAGCACAGATATCTCTGCCTGCATGCAGGCTTGCTCACTGCAGGTGATCAGAGCCTGTGCAAGCACTACTGCCTGCTCAGGCCTCCCTGCCTGGGCATTTGACCTCAGCAGGACTAAGTGCCTGTTCTTCTGCCCATCTGGGCCACAGAAATGACCCTGGTATTGGGCAATTGTGCAAAGGCTACTGTATGAACTCTCCTGTCTGCTGCAGGCTCTCCAGGGAATGCCGTGTACTTTAGCATTGCTGAGCGTGGGTGGATGTGGGGACAGCAAGACAGCCCTTACAAAGTCTATTCTCCCAACCTGTGTCAGTGTTCCTGAGCTAGTTTGATGGGAGTTGGATGGGCAGTGAGAACCAGACAAGGTCTGAGACAGTTCTAAAATGCCAAAAGGTCTTTGATCTGCCTCTTGTTCCCATAGAAACAGCTCATAAGTTGTGACCAGCCCTGGAGATACAGTGCACTGGAAATGCCAGCACACTACACTACACTGCCAGCCCCCTTCTTCCTGGAGCATGGACAGGAAAAATATCCAGGATTGTAATTCTGGGCCACAATTTCTCCTTTCAGTGCCTTGTTCCCATGCATGGCACGCTGCTGGGTGTGCAGACATTGCCCATCCAGCTCTCATGAGCAGTTGATGAAAAATTTGCTTGCAAAACCCACCAACCATGCTCAACTACACCCCTAAGCTCAGAATTGGCACAGGAAGTGCCTTCAAATGGCACAGCTACAACCAGCTGAATGTGCATGTGTTTTCCTTCCTGTTTTAGAACAGTCTGCATATTTTTTAAGTCTACTTTTATCTTTGCCTTTAAGGAAGACAAACCAGCCATTTATTGTGAAGAGGGGGTGGCAGCACAGATTGTTAGTGCAAGCATATCATCTGTTGCCTGGAGAGATCAGACACAGGTTTGAACCCTGAACTCAGACCCAGGTGTTTGATCCATGTTCAGGAGCACACAGTCCGTGCCCAAGATGTATCCATGTACACACAGCCTCAATATCTTGTACATGTCCCTATCTTTGAGCCTTGTTCTCTACAGATGTTAATAGCATGGGCAAGGTCACTCTTTCACTGAGTCTTTGGAGTGTTACCATGAGAGGGGCAGTGGAAACTTGGAGTAATGAGCGTGATGGAGTAAGGCCACCTGCTCCAATGGCCTCCATGCCCCATGCAGAAACAGGACAGGCAACCCCAACGTGGCAGCAGCTCCTGGGTACTGAGGCTGGGAGGCTGACACCAGGCTGTGCAATAGGGCCCCTCCCAGGAGCTGCTGACACTGAGTTTGTAGTCCCATGTGAGGCAGAGGAACGTGGTCATTTGCAGGGATGATGCCAAATTTAGGATTACAAGGAAGTGTCAGCCTATTGTTGTCGCAATACTTCCCTGTGCATGCAGAGGCTAGGTTTGGATTTGAGCAGATTATCTATCAGGGAAAGCAGCCCACACAATGCTTACTGGAGAAAAAGAGGCAATTACTTTTAATTGTAGCTCTCAGCATGAAGAGACTGGACAGCACATGTGTCTTGTTGCTGGACAAATCAATACTTCTACAGTATATTAAAAAAAAGAGATGGACAAAAGGTCAGGTAGGTACCTGGAGCAATAAGAAGCAGCAATTGCAGCTGGAATTAATTTTAAAATTTAGGCCTAGATTTGGCTCTTGAACTTTGGCATCCTCCAGTCTTTGGAGTAGAAGTGGTATGTGGATGGGATTTGGAGTTTCTGTATGGTTTGGTTCAAGAGAAACCACTGCAAAATTCAAGGGAAATAGAGAACATATGGGAGAATGGGAGAATGTAATAAAGGACCCAGTGCAAAGGACTTCCCACCTAATAGAAAGGCAGCTTTTAGAGTTGTGCTTCTGCATAATAAAAGAAAGATGCAGCTGAGTGCTGTCATACCTGGAAATGGGTCTCTGAATGAGCTAGACTTGAAAGGGGAGACAGGTGTGGGCTGAGAGATGCGTGGCTTGTGACCAGAAGAGGGTTGTGACCAATGAGAGAATTGAAGATAACAATCCAGCAAAGGCAGCCACTGAACAGAAGCAGATTTTGTTCTGCAAAGGGGAAGGTCAGCTCATTGGAGATTTTGGAGTGGTGATGTTCTCGATGCTCTGTGGCTGCTGTGGCAATGACGAGCCCTTAGTAGCATGTTTTCATATGCAGGCTCCCTCATCACCACAAACAGCACCTCATGGTTATCCTCATCATGCAGCTGGACAAACTCAAAGGGCCACCAATTTCCAACCTCGACAGAAAGAGAATGGAGTATGTAGCCAGCATTCACTTCTCCCTGCTGGTCTCACAGCAGGAAGCAGATCTTTTTCCTCCTCTGCCTCTCTTAGTACTTCCCAGAAGTACTTTATATGGAGGTACATTATATGGATGGGATGAGACCCTAGCCGAAGAGTTTCCCGGCCCCCAAACCTGCCAGCGTCACTAGTTCCACCACCTGACAGCGCTGAGCTCCTGCTAGGTGACCGCAGGGCTGCTGAGGAGGAACTGAAATGAGAGAACTGGTGATGTGAAGGGTGAACCACGGAGCTGGGAAACGCGTTCAGGGATGCCAGCCAGGGACTGGCAATGGGGAAGTTCCTGAAGAGTGGAGGTGGAGGGGCACGGAGGACAGCAAAGGGCTTGCTGGTGCAGCCAGGGGCAGAGTCAGCTGGCAGCTCCTTTAGGGTGCAGGGAGGAGGGGAGGGATTGCCACACTTACTCCAGGACGTCCCTGTTGAACTGCTTCTTGCTGTTGCCCAGGAACTCGCCGATCATCTGGCGGCTGAGGCCCTTCCGCTGCAGCAGGAAATGTGCCACCCCAATGGGCGTGTCCGGGATGAACCCTCGGGAGATCAGGAACTGGATCCCTTTGTCTGGGTTGCTGGAAGGCAAGCGCAGAGACATGGTAAGTGTGCATGATCTTTTGGAGGCACTGGTGCCTCTGGCTCACCGCATGGCGTGCCTCAATGCAGCCCTCGGTGTGTGCCTGGGCTCCTGGGAGTTCACGTGTGTGTCAGGAATGGGGCTGGGTGGGGTGAGGAAAAGTGACTTGCTGCGTGCCCCCCTAGCTGCTGGTGAGGACACAAAGATATCACAGGACCTTGCTGTGGCACTTGCAGCACCTGCTGTCGCGTGGTAATCACAAGTGGCATCCCACGAAGGATCCCGCTGCATTGTACCACGCCTCATCCGTGACTCCTCTGCCATCCATCTGCTCCAGAGTCAAAGGCTCTTTCCTTTGTGAAGAGACTTAGGAGACGTTGCTGACATGGTCTGTGAGCAAACGAGGCTCAAGACTCCAAGGGGGATAACCAAAAGTGGACACTTCTTCTGTTTAAAAAACCCTTCTGTTTTTCATACGTTTTCAACATTCATCGTTGGGTGATAACCTTCCTGGGTTTTACCTTCCTCACCTGAGCTTGATGTTGGCTGCCTGAACAGAAATCCCATACTCAGATTTGCTTCTCTCTTCCTCCACTTCCCTCACCCTTAGCAGTGTTTTCCTTCCCTTCTCTGTTGATTCATGCCCTCAGGCAGAAAACTTTGTGTGTGAGAGAGCACCCAGAGAATGCTTTGTCAGAGGAAGGGAGGGAGCAGTGTGCAGCTCCCCAGCAGAAGGCTTTTCTCCCTCTGTGGCTGTGAGCAGCTCTCTGAGCACAGGTCTGGTGCTGAGTGGGCCTGATTGCCTGGCTGTGGGAGGGATTTTCTGCTCCTTAATGTGCCAGTGTGTGTGCCTGCACACACAGCTCTTACAGAGGCACAGTGGCTTGGGTTGGGGGTGACCTTTAAAGGCCATCTACTCCAACCCTCCGGCAGTCCGTGGGGACGTTTTCAACCACATGAGGTTGCTCAGAGATCCCTTCAACCTGATCTTGTATATCTCCAGGGATGAGGCCTCCACCACCTCTCTGAGCAACCTGTGCCAGTGTTTCACCACCTTCATTGTAAAAATCTTCTTCCTTACATCTAATGGAAACTGGCCCTCCTTCAATTTAATGCCATTACCCCTGCTTTTATTGCCAGAGGCCCTGATAAAACATCTCTCCCCATCTTTCTGTCCTGGTTTATAAGCCCCTGTGTATCTTGGGAGTGGCTGTGGGCCTATGTGGTGCCTGTCTCACAACACAGACAAGAACGAATGGTCCGTGTGTATTGTGCAGGAGGTTTTCCTCCTGTATTTCAGTCTGCCCCCTGAAGGGTCGTGATGCGCTGTGCTGAGGTGAATCGCTGCAATGGCAGGAAGATTGCCACATTTCTTTGGTTCTCTGAGCTGGTGAGTGGAGAGAGCTGAGAGGGTGACTTCATGAAATGATGTCATACTTCCATTATTAATCCAAATTCAAGGTTCTTTGTCAAAGCCTGAGGAATGAGTTTGCTCAGGCAGTTTCCTGGGGTGAGGAAAGAATGGGATGAGATTTCAGAGCACGTGAATGCATGATAGGCACAGGCACAGACTGTGACACTTGTCAGGTGGTGAAGTATGTGGGTGAGCAACATATGTCTAGCTGTAAGGGGATCAGCATTCAGCAGAATGGCCTGCTTCTCCTGCAGGGGCCTCACTGGCATGTAAAAAGTAGATGGGCTTGAAATATTTCTGCTTACTCTGTAATGTCAAAAGAAAATATCCTGGGCAGTGTGGCATCCCTGGGGGGAGGGCTGTAAGAACAATCAGCCCATTAAATTTATAGATAGAGAGATGCAAGATCTGATACTGAAAACCCCAGGCTTTCTTCAGGGAAAAGCAACAATGCACCTTCTTTATTATCACACAGACTTCCTGGTTCACCACCAAAGAGTACAGGTAGAGTTCCTTGCTAAGTGCAAACGTGATACTTGGTTGGGACACAAGTCAAACTAAGCAACAGAGGTTCATAAAATGCATATCCACCTGCACACTTTGGTATTTGATGAGGGGCAGTATTGTGTTCACAACACAAAGATGAACTCAGTTACACCTGTGTGACTCCAAAGTCACTGGACTGACTTTGGATCCACTCCAGAGGAGCTGAGAGCTGAATATGGCCAGAAAAATGCACACACTGGCATGGATGTGCAGGTTTCAGTAGAGATGGTGCACACAATGCCATCAGAGGATGCAGGATAAAACAGTCCAGCTGTGACAGCCCTCCTGCACTGCCTAGACTATAACATAAATATCCTTCATTAACAGCAGCCTTTCATCAGTTTTTCCCAGGATTCAATTTGTTCTCCACAAAATCCTGGTAGCAAAACAGCATCTCTGAACACGTGCAGATGTATCTCACGCGGTGCAGCGTGCAGTTTTTACCCAGATGTGCAGCAGACGACTCTGCTCCGCTCCCTCCTGAGCCTGGTCCCTGCTCTGCAATTTTGGTGTTGCAGGGGTGTTAAGCAGAGCCAGCCAATGCTGTGGGATTCCTCAGGTCCTGCTGGCTTTCCCGCTGCCCACGCAGCGAGCTGCCCACACACACTGAGCTGTTACAGCAGTGCTGCAGAATGAAGCACTCGCCACTCCAGGGATTTCACCCCCTCACGGTGCAGCAGGGATGGGGAATGTACCACTGCATCGATCGGTGTGTTTCCAGAGGCCTGCTCCAGGCCAGAGCACTGCCTTCTAAAAATGCAAGGCCACATGTCCCCTAGATACTGCTCAGAGATTAAAGAAAGGCATCATTCCCCAGAGCTAGCAGGTTCTTTTCCTTACTCCTGTCCTCCAGCCTGCACTCAGAACTGGAAATATGTCCTTCTCAGTTCTGTAAGAGTCCCAAATCTGTGACCTAACATGACTGCACTTCTGCATGTGATCTGAGACCAACTCTAAAAACCTCTCTTCCTGGTCCCTGCCTCCTGGAGTCCACAGCCTCCATGGTACACGTATATAAATTGTGTGCATTGCTCCTTTGTCTGTGAAAATCTTCTGCCTAGGACTGCACGATGATCAGTCCTTGCTTTGTCTAAAATGCCCATTCTGACGTGTGGAAAAACATTCTCCTGGTATGGGTACATTACATCCTCATTATTAGGGGACTCAAATGGAAACAAAGACAGAGATATGAGAGTGTGATGATAAAGCAAAACCCAGCACTTCTCGTGTCTTGCTTAGATGAGAAAAGTCTCATCAAAAGGCAATGAGCAAATCTAAATCTCCTTAAGGGAGCTCAGCTGCTTTCTGCCAATCCAAGCGTGACCCTGTGAGTTCCCCTCTTCTGATGGTAACCTCTGCTTTGCTTTTGCTTTTACACCTACAGCCTTCTCATAGGATATCAAACTCAGATATGTGAGAGACAGGCGACAAAACCTGGTCTGTCAGGTGAAAATCTACCCAAGTATCTGAAGGAAAATGACAGCCAGAGATGTAATTTTGTCATTATGACTCATACTGGGCAAGCTAAGCTCAGCTCTACCTCTGTCTCTCTCTGTCTCTCTCTCTCTCTTTACTTGGAGTTGCCCCATGTTAGATAGCCGGGGCTAGGTTTACAGTTCCAGCTATGTTTGTTCCTTTGCAGCAGAGTGGAGCAGAGTGATCCCAGGCTCAGCTGGTGGATGCCAAATGGACAGCAACTGGAACTGAAGGGGCAGTGAATCGTGAGAGCACAGGTGCTACTCATGGGCTTGGTCCCCTGTTAGGCAGAAGAGAAAGACAGTGCTTGGGAGATTTTAGGGAAGGAGCTTCTGGGAAGCCAACCTGTGTTGTGCATTGCATACCCAGATGGTCACACCCTTGAATACAAACAAACTTTCCTGGAGATGGATCTAGACCAAGAGCCTGCCATCATCTGTTCTTGTGAGGAATAACACAGGCTGGGAAACAGAGGAAGAGTCACTTACATGTTAAAGAGGTTCAGTCCAATACGGTAAAGGCGTTTCCTCATGGTGTCTGTGGAGAGGGTGGGAGACTTGCAGCTGGCTGGGTTCTCGCAGTGGTACCTCGGGAGACTGAGGATCATGGCCTGCAGGGCTTCTTTTGAGGACACCTCAGAGGCTGACTTGGCCGAAGTGGAGGTGCTGCTGCTGCTCAGCTGCTCTGAGTTGTCTGCATTCTCAGACTCGGAGCCTTTGCTTTGCCCCACCTCATTGCTTGCATCAAACGGGAGCTTCTGCACCGCCATCTGATCCGGCTCTGCGCTGCTGTCCCCCGTGCCATTGGTACTGACATCCACCTCGGTGGAAGGGAGGCTGTTCTCAGGTAAACTCTCTGGGGCAGATGGTAGTTCACTGGCTTCTCCCTCCCCTTCTCCTGGGCTTTCTTCAGCCTTGGTAGCTGGAGAGGGCCCAGCCTGATCGCTGCTGCTGAGACAGTTCGCCATGGACACCGAGGTAGACGATGAGACAGAGATGTTCTTGTTGTCGATCTGAACTGTGACATCTCGAAAAGCCATCATGAGAGTGCTGCTGCTCTTGGGTAGAGTATCTGGCAGGAGACCTTCCTCCTTCTCCTGATCCTGCAGCTCAGCTTCTAAGTCTTGGTTTGGCTGCATGGAGCTAGCGCTGAAGGTCTCCCTGATCTGGTACGAGCCCCCATCTTGCAGGGAGCACATGGTCTTCAGGCTCCAGGTGCTGAGGGCGTCATCGATGGATTTGGCCAGGGACTGAACTTGCTCCGTGAAGGAGTCCTCCAGCTCAGTCAGTGCCCCGCTGATGGTGGCTGGCAGGGACGGGGACCTCACCAGGGGGATGCCCACAAAGTTGTAGCCCTCCACCAGGGCTTTCTCCGCGGAGAAGCTCTCCGAGTTCTGCACACGGACTTTCCTCAGGGAGATGCGGCGCGGCATGCGGCTCTCCAGCAGGGAGTTGCGGATCTTCTCGAAGTTCTTGCTGAGCTGGTACTGCCGGAACGCGGTCTGGATGGTGCAGGCTGCCCTGCGAGACACCAGGTGCCCGCCGTATTTGTGCTCTAGCATTTCGATCTGAAAGACAGAGAACAGAGACCTTCGTTTCTGCTAATTGCCTCCCGATGCTAATTGCCCCGCCTCCTGCACTGACTGTCTTCCATGACTGTCAGAGGAACTTCTGACACTGAGTTAGCTTTTCCCTGCAATGCCCTGCCCCTGATTTCAACAGAACCTTCCCATTTGGGCATGACTGGCTGAATCATCAGCACTACAGGCTCCTTCACAGCTGTAACAGGATCCTGCCTCTTCCAAGAGATCCTGCCCTTCATGAAAGCTGGAGCCTGCAGGTGCCCTTCACTTGCAGACTCACTTCTGATGGCCTTTAGGGCAAGTTCATTGCTGCGGATACAACGTTCCAGCATTGTGTCTCCCTGCTCAGCGGTGCTCTGGTAATGTCCTGTCTCAGAGTGCTACTAATGCTTCTCCCCTCCTTAGCAACCTTAGGAAATACTCTCAGTGAAAGGAGAAATCATTCAGAAAAAGAGAAGAAAATTTAATTTTTAAATGCAGAGAACGTTCGCTTGATCTAGCAGTTAGCGAGAAACATAAACTTCCATGTAAGTTAGTGGGGGCTGGGTTTGTTCTGAGTTTGTGTCTTTTAAAAAGCACTCTGAATCCCAATGTGTCTTCCTTTCTGATATCTGACTTTTTCAGGTGTCAGCCAGCAATGAAAAGAAAAATACCCAGAAAAAGAAGGACTCTCAGTTTTGAAACATAAAAAAATCTGAATTTTAAATGTTGAGACAAGATACTAAAAACCAGTAGAAGGAGGATTTACCTGAGCTGGTAACGACAAACACGTGTAAATGCATCAACACACACCATCTCAACTGGCTTCAGCAAAGCAGGTATGTCTGGTTGTTTCTGTAGGCTAGAATTTAAACTTCCTGGTAAACCCCCACTCTTGCTCTGCAGCTGGGTTTTCACTAACAAGTTCCAGGAGAATGACAAATGATTTGGTTCCAATGAGTGACTGACAGAGGACAAGGGGGACAGTGTGAAGATGAAGGTGGGGCAAAAAAAAAAAAAAAAGGAGAAAGAACTCACACTGCTGAGGTTTAGGCTGAACTATGAGCTAAACTCTACAGCATTGGCACTTCACAGGGCAGGGTGCAGGTGCAGACTGTAGTGTTAGTATGTGTGTGCACACATGTGGAAAAACCAAAAAAGATGAAGGGCAGGACTGAGAGTGCTGGTGAAGTCAGGCCTGGATTAGCAGAGGATTCAGTGCATCAGTCATGTGGTAAATATGAGCTCGTCAGCAGAACCAAAAGATGAGTTTTACTGACTGCATCCTCGTCCCCAGACATACTACTTGTCCCTCACCATGCCTTGTTGGCCCAGTACTCACAGTTTGAAAAACTGAGCTCCACAAGATCTGAGTTTAAGTGCAAACTGGTTTCACACTCAAAGTGAGGCTGAGCCACGAGCCTCAGCTCACAGAATCATGTCATGTCACCTGCTTCCTTCTTCTTTTTCATAACATGATGTAAGTTACAGACAAAACCATCAGTGAGTGATGTAGGTACACGTGAAGACCTGCTCTGACAGCTATGAGAAGTGTAAACGACCTCTGGAATCTTTCCAATACTAACTATTCTGGAAGCAGAGGAGGATAATGTAACCTTGGGAGATGACAGGTGGAGAGGAACAACACAAGCCCACCCATTTTGTGCCTGCACGGGTATCCTGCCTGTGGAGCAAGTACCGGGAGGCTGACATTTATGGAAGAGAGTGGGATGGGGAGCACATCCTTTCCTATTTCCCTCTCTGGACATGAAGCAGGGACCTTTGCCTTGTGCTCAGACATCAGGTAGGCTTCTGTCTTCTGTTTGCCTTGCCCTTGAGCTCGCTGTCTGTCCAAGGCAAAGGACAAAGACCAGCACTCAGGAATACCAGAAATACCAGAAGTAGCTGGCTCAGAGCTCTGCTTACCCCTCATTTAAAGAACATTTCCCTAACGCTTTCACTGCTGCCCTCCCAGAAAAGGTCTGCATAAATGCTGCTAAAAATCACCCCCACAATAATCATGGATACAGTGTCATTTACCACAAGACCTGGCAGCGGGCCTTTTGGATGAACAAGGACATCTTAAATCCTGCCATAAAGCAACACTCGTGACACATCTTTAAAGCTGGCCTGCCTGGAAAGAGACTGAACTATCCCTTGGCCCATGCCTTCAGGAGGAAGGCTCATGCAGATAAATGTAAATTAAACCAGTAACCTGCAAAGGCCCAACTCAGACAGTTATCACTGACAACTGACCACGAGCACTTTAAATAATGATCTGGTTAATGAAAATCTAGAGGTACTTGTGTTAGGAGGGAAAGAGGAACAAATGGGAGGGAGAGAATAACAGTAAAATGCAAAATAAAGCAGAAGCAAGAGCCTTACAATTATGTGCTGTTTCCAAGGAGGTGACAGACATTCTCAAGACATGAAATTCATATGCTCTGATCTTATTAAAGGCCAAGACAAGATGTCATTGCTGATCTGAAGTAAAAGGCCAGTTTATCTCATACAAGGACAGCACCAAAAATGGCAGACTTTAATAGCTAGCGAGGAGAGATCCTTCTAAAATTCTAAGGGAACAGCAAGCTGTCAGTACCTCAGTAAAAAACATCACCAGCTTCTTGCAGTCCATAATCTCAGTCCTCCCAAAGGACTAGGGTGTTAAGGAGCAGAACAAGATCTGAAGATGTGAGAGGGCTCCACAACTAGTCTGTTTTCTAGCTCATTCCAGGGGTGCAAGGCTGGGTTCTGGATGTGGTTCACTGCCAACTGGCACTGTCCAAAGCAAGGGGAATCCTACAGTATCTTTCAGCAGGCATAAGAGAGACAGGGACTGTTCCAAGGGATGCTTGAGAAGACTGCAGCATCTCCATAGAGAGAAGTGCCCTCCCCACCCTTGTTGGGTAGCAGTGGGTCTCTGTCTCTTTTTCTCTGCTGTAACCCAGCCTTTTGCTGCTTATTGATGTCTGAGATGTACTCATTTGCTGTCAGATCGAGCTAACTGACAGTGCAAAGGAATTAAGGATTTCACCCAGCTGCAGCCTGTGTTCTTCCTCTCCAGAGGAGGAAAGGGCATCTGTTAGCAGCACCGCAGTCATGGGTAATGGAGATGTGTGTCTGGATGGCTGGAGGAACCTTCTCTTCCCATCTGAGAGGCGAGAAAGGCCAGACATGATTGGCCTTCTCTCCCTCCTAATAAACCCCATGAATCACAAGTAATTGCCTACTTAAAGCTACTCTTCTCTGGGGAATAATCCGACAGCCGACGCCAAAGGAAGGGAAAGGCAGCAGGGGGGTCCGGGGGATTTCAAAGAATAATTAGCTTAATACATTTCTGGTCCTCGGTATGAACACTCACTCTGAGCAATTCAGGCCTTGTGGCTGAATTAGAAATGGCTGCGAAATATCCACTGCCATGAGGGATTGTTTGTGAAAGGAGAATGAACAAGGTCAAGGCAAGCCAAAAGGCAAGCCAAACTGCAGGCCTGGATAGGGCCAAACGTTTGAGGTGCATGCCCCATGGCTTCGCTGCCCATAGGCATAAATTGATAAATCTGCCAGGAGAGACCATGGCCTGATCTTATTCTCAATTAGCACTGGTTTTCCACCCAGGTTGCCACCGAGCACGGTGATGTGCTATCATGTTATAACCAGGAAAGAATCAGGCTCAGGGACAGAATCTGAGTCACTCAATGCAATGTGTGCATTATAAAAAAATTAGGGAAAAAAAAAAAAAAAGACATACAAAGCATACATCTTCTCTATCACTCATTCTTAGTGCTTCTCCCTCCTTCTAGCCTCTCACAATGGGAGGAATTGCTGTAAGGGATATTTGTTAATGCAGTGTTTTCCTGTGTCCATGGGACACCTGCTGCCCTTCAGCACAGCCCAAGGGTGTGTGTGACTGAAAGCAGGCTCCTCTTTCCTGCCGTCCCCTCCATTTTCCCAACGTTACAATAGAGTCTAAGCACAGGAGAACTTTAGTACTTGAGTCTGTGTTCCAACCTCCCAGTATAGAGTACTTCTGCTCTGTGCACTGTCAGAATTCTCCGTTTTGTGGGGTAGGGAGCAAGGAGGCCCATGAAGCCACTCACCAACTCTCCAGGGTTATGCTGAGGGGCAACGACTGCTCCAAGCCTTGCAGAGGAGGCTGCACTTTACTCTCCTTCCTTACTAGCACTCAGTCCTCTCTCAAAAGGTAAATGTGACTTCAGTTGTGCAGTGAGACTAGAAATGCCTCCTTCCACCTGTTTCTCTTACTGTAAGTTCTATTCCTGCATTCCAAGTTCTGCTGTAAGTGGGGTTCCACTGGGACAGCGCTGTGCAGGTCCTGTCACTGTTACTCCCATTTTAGAAAATTGCCTCATGTATAAATTGATAGGAATAACTATAAAACACATACTACAGTGCAAGACTGGAGGAATTAGTACTCTTCACTGCCTGAAAATCCCCCCTGCCAGAGCTGGAGGCAATTCACTGAAGATATCCATGAGTCTGGAGGGGCACACAAACTGTAAGGCCCCTTTGCTGTGAGAGAAGTGGTTTCACCAAGGAGATAGGCTCAGTCCCTGCAAGGTCAGTTCTGTGTGGCTCCAGACATTAATGACCGATCAGCTAAACATATCTCTCTTGTTCACATGCATCCAGGGCAGATTAGGCCTCTGCTGCAAGAACAATGGTATGGCAACATGACCTTCAAGCTAAAATAACACAGGACAGACACTCCCCAGGACAAACCAGATCGGCTCTAGGCTATGGAGGAGGCTAAGCCCATATATAGCTGTCAAGATGTGGCCCACCCTGAAGATCTGTCATGTTCGCTTGTAAAGCCAGTTAATTAGTCTCTCTTATTTTTTTCCTGGTGTGAAGCAAAAATTCTGTCTGAGTTGAGTATACAGTATTTTGAGAAAGACAGAGCTAGAGAGCCAAGGTGTCTCTTTTGCTCAGAAATCTGTTGGGTCATTGATCTGACATGTATGTTTAGGGACGGCATCCGTGCCTTGAGGGAAGCGGTACAGAGATGTCCCAGAAGTAGCAGCTTCTTTTGTGGAAACCTCATTAGCTGAGACCCTTGAGCTGCAATAGCACAGCTTCCACTGAACTCTGCCCCTGAACATGATCTGGACACTGTCACTAGTGTTTGCTTGTCCTCCTCACCTCACAGGCTGCAGGATCTGCATATCCTACAGCCTCTGATTGAGCTGCCTTTTTCCCAGGGAGAAGGCACAAATGATGCTTTAGGTTCTGTTTTGCACAGCAGCTCTCCTGGACTGTAATCTGCAGAGATGAGGAGGGAGGGAACACATTCCACGTGTGAGGGAGGAGGCCAGCTGCCACCAGCCCCTGTGCCGCTGTCTCCTGCTGGGAGTCCATGGGGAGGTGCAGCTAGAGGTAGGCACGCCTATGCTCTGGAGCTGGGCTGTTGCCTCAGGCACAGAAGGCAGTCCTTGCAACTTCTAGGGCTGAATAATTTTCTCTCAGCCTGGTAAACATGCCTACCTCTTCAGCATCCTCCTCCGGACTGAGGGCTGTGGTGGCAGCAGTGCACAAACATCATGGGCACCTATTAAATAAACCTCACTTCCCCTGGAAAGCTCTTGCTAATGCAGAAGTGTGCTGGGGACCTGCCCTGCATGATCCAAGATGGCAAGATGGTTCTTGGAGACTCTCCCACGAGGGAGATAATTTGGAACAACCCTGGATGCTGCTGCTCTTGGCTGCCTGCAACCCATCTCTAATCCTACACTCACACCTGGGTTCCTAGGTCCATTTTGGACCACTGAATCCAGGCAACGAGGAGTAGACACCAACAGTTTGGGTAAAAGGGGGACTCAATCCGTGGTGGGGAAGCTACTTCCTCCATCAGCCTCTCATACCCAAAGGTCGGGTTAGGCAGGGCAAAGCTCTAGGTGAACAAAGGCTAATGTATTTGCTGAAAGTTATTCCACCACAGTGCAAACGCAGCCCCACCCGCCCCATCCCCTTCTCCCAGAGCCTGAGGAGGAAGCCTCGGTACCTGTTTATTCTTTAGGTCAAGGGAGAGCTCATAATCGGAGGCAGCCGCGTGGGAACACGAGGCCGCCCCTTTGCTGCGCTGCACTCTCACTGGGGAGCCCGTGTGGTGGAGGCTCGCCTTCTGCACCAGGGGGGAACACCCCGCTGCCTGCTCTTCTTGGAGCTCCTCGGGCCAGGCTTTTAGCGTCAGGGTGTCGGACCTGCCTTCCTGGCCACTCTGTCTGCCGGCCTCCTTCGGATCCTCCGTTTCACACCCGGCTCTCTTGCTTGTGGAACCGCTGGGATCGTCACTGTGAACAAAACGCAATGGTTCTCTTTTTTTATTTGTTTATATTATATTTGATTTATGATTATGTTTATTGCTGTTCGCCATACTCGTTCCCTGAGCTGCTTTTTAAATGTCTGGGGAGCCTGGGCTGTCAGGGCTCTCTTCCAGTGATGGATCAGGACTGGAAGTTGATCCAGCCAAAGCTCTGATGCCTCCTTCTCAAAGGGCGGGCACCCCTGTGTGAACAATCCTGTGACTCCTCAAGCTGCCTGGTTGCCTCTGCTCCAGGTGCTGCAGCTGGAGGAGGTGGGAAGGCAAGGGAGGTGTCATGGCCTGTGGACACCTCTCCTGCCCTCTGGAGCAGCTGGCAATCACCCCTGTGCGCTTGCTGCCTTTTGCTCAGCATCTTGTCCCATCTGGCTTGGAGCCTGGATCCCAAGGAACCAGTTTTCCCTTGGAGTTCCTAAAGGCATGTGGGAAATGGGCAAGGGATGGCTGAATGTTGCAGAGTTTCCAGAGAAACCCTTGGAGAGCTGAGAATACAAAGGGGCAGCAGAGCCAGCCGGCCCTGAGATCCTGACCTTTTAAAGAGCGTCTCCAATACAGCCGTACTGCAGAGCTTCCAGGAAAGAAGCTGCCTCTTTCTGACCCACAAATTGCTGTGCCTCTGAGATCTTGTGGAGAAAGGAGAGCTCTTTTCCCCTGTCAGCCACGGCAGCAGTTGTGTGGAACCAGGGCCTGACAACAGTGCACTCTAAGAGAGCTGACATCCTGCTCCGGGCAGGATGGGATTAGCACGTGTCTGATCCATTGAGGTGAGGAGGAAGTCTGTGCTTAACCCCTCCTGCCAAGTATATTCCAAAATCATCCGATTTCAAACGAGGTTTTGTTATTCTGTTTGAACCTGAGAGTGTTTGTTCATTGTTACCTTAGCCTCCTTCCTGTGGCTGCAGAGGAATAATTTATGATTTGCAAGAGTGTGCAAGCCTACATGGGCCCTGGCTGCTACTGCACCAAGTCCATCAGACACAGTTCCACTGGTTTCCAAGGGATGAGCACTCAGCTGAGAACAACATCCAGCTTGGAAATAATTACTACAGAACCACTGCATTTAATTTCACTGAAACCGAGGATGTGTATTGCCTCCCATAGTTAAACACTGTTAAATTATTTAATTCGCTGCTGAAACATATCTCTTTCTCTTGGATGTGCTCCACATAAAACCAGTTCTGCTATCAACTAGATAAAAAATCATTTTATGATTGGTATTGATGTCAGAGCAAAAAGAGAGAAATTAGATATGATTTTATGTAGTGCCCAAATTACTTAGAAGCATTTAAGTCTCATTTTCAAAAGTGCTGTAAGCCCTTAGGAGTCCAAATCTTCTATCTGTAAATAGACTTTGCCTCCTAAGCCTCTGAGCACTTTTGCACACTTACTAGTACTTTAAAAGGAAGTTTATTCTCTCCAATGGCAGCTTTTCTGTTCAATAGATTAACAGTCAAATTTAGAAATATTCCCACAGTTTCTAAGAGGGTTCCAAATCTGATTAGCCAGACACTACCACAAGTTCAGAATTAAGAAATATGAAGGATTTAAATTTAGAAAGTTTCTTTTATACACATGCCTATAGTCACCAGTTAGACTTAAAAGATAAACTCACAGAAGAAATCAGTCTCTTACATAAATGCTATATAACCAACTTTGTCAAAGCTTACTGAAAATGACGTCTTTGCATCCGCATCAGTCAGGAAATACATTAAAACGAGGTATAAAACTGTTCTTTTAGGTTGAACAGCTTATCAAAGTTTGCATTGTTCTATTCCTGATGCGACAATTTTTCCTACACCCAAAGATATTTTTAACTCTTTATTTTTAATTCTTTCTCTTCTATGTCTATCCATATTGCAGGAAATCTTGCTAAAGGACTTTTCCCTTGCGTATCTCACTGTGACATTTTTATTGGCAGCCCCTGTTCTATCCGTTCTGATTTTAACCAGCAGAGCAGCAATTTTTATCCTCAGCCTAGGGGACGGTCGGGTGACACAGATTTGATCACATTTTCATTGAAGTGCATGGCAAAAGCTTCCCCAGCATCTCAGTGGGGACTGGAGTGTGCCCTATAAAGCAGTTTCAGCTAGATGCACAAGCTCTCATTCAGCAGGACACACACTCCAAACTGCTCAGCTGAGTCAAGGCCACAGAGCCCGGAGCCCTGCAGAGCTTCAGGGCAGCTCAGGGCCCGAGGCAGTCAGATGGAGAGCTCGCCTTCCCGACTTCCTTGGAGCCTGGATGGACTCTGCCTGCAAATATTCCCTGGCATGATGGTCCTCTAAGCACTGGCACATGTGCTTAGCTGTGTTTTTCTGAGGACTCTGCTGGCTGCTCTGGGTAGAGGATGAAGTGTGTGTCACAGTGTGCACAGTCTGTCCAGTCCCTCTGCTCTGGAGGGAGGGTGTCACCTCTGGTGGGTGCACACCTCTGCTTGGTTTTCTGTCACACACAGTGTAGAGCCTGAGTGAGGAACATTCACAGGGACAGGATATCCTGCATCCACTGCCAGTACAGAAGTAAAAGCAGCAGGCTTGGTAGAATCAGACTAACCTGTACTGGGAGGGAAGGCTGGAGGTCTCTCCTCTAACTCCCTGCTCAAAGAAGGGCCATTCTCAGAGGCAGAGAAGGTTGATCTGGGCCTTTTCCAGGCAGCTCTTAAATATTCCCAGATGTGAAGGTTCCCTAGGCTCTCTCCCCAGCCTGGAGCCATTAATCCCTGCCCCAGCAACACTGTAAGAGTGCTGGTCTCCTGCCCTGCCACAGCTTTCCCCTTTACGTGGCCGTGGACACGCTCGATCCGGACCCTGCAGACTGACTCCATACCTTGACCTTGGACTTGGCACATCCCCACAGACCTGCTGATGGATGGGCTGTGTCTGACCCTGGGTACCCTCAGCACACCCAATTCTGACCCCAGCCAATGAGGCACAGGGTGTTGGAGCAATCCAAAATGCTCAAGGAGCCTCCTTGAACCTCATCAGGCATTTAGGTTATTTCTCAAGACGCAGGGCCCTAAGACTGGGAGGGCTGTTCAGGCACAGATGCGTGAGAAGCACCATCCTGCACCTCGGCACTGCTCTCCCAGGGCATTACTGAGGCCCCTAAAGACTCTGTGCTGGGCTAAGGACATCAGCCAAGCACACACACACATTAACCTCACCTTCCTCCCCCATGCCTGCTCCCAGCCCAGTGCATACGCAGTGGATTGTGCTTATGCGTGGAATTTCCTCAGGGTCAAAATCCGGTCAAACCAAAATCAGATTCCGTTGGAGCACTCAAAGGCGTTTTCCAGCTAGATGTTTTTATGCTAGATAGAAACTTTTTAACCCCGTGCTGGTTTGGCTGTGGTGCTATCCAGAACACAATAGCAAACGCTCCTGCTATAGTGGGAATAGTTTCTACATGTTCTGTTGTGGAGGAAAAAATCATAAAAATGGTGGAACCACTGAACCATTTTAAAGTTCTTTTAGTGTGAAAAAAATCGGGGGGGGGGGAGGAGAAGCAAACTTACTTCACCTTTGAACAAGCCTGGGAAATTTCAGCTTCAGAGGTAAACTTCAGTGACTTATAAGCAGTGGAAAAAAGGGGTAAAGGCTGGTTTTAATTAGCAGTCTGAATGTTACCATTACAGGCCTATGGCTGCACTTACCAAACCTGTATTTCTCTCAGGTTTACTCTCATCCTGAACCTGTTTCTGAAGAAGTGTTTTCGGAAGGCTTGTTCTTTGTTCTCTAGTAGCAATGGCTGATGAAGCCCCAAATAAGAAATAAAACACACTGCTAAAGAGCAGAACTGATGCTACAGTGAAATAAATAAAAACTTAACAATCCTGACATTTTCCCTCTGTCCTGAGTGACACAGTTGATTTGCATTGGTAGGACACAAGTTTTGTTAACAAAAGAAGGCTCAGGATCTATTATAATCCAGTTAAAAAAAAATTTAAAAAAAAACCAAAAAACCCAAACCAGTAAGGAAAGTAAGTAGGACAAGGATAGAAAGTATAGCATGAAAGATCTCTGGGGAAAAAATGTTATTAAGCAAATCGGGTGGATTCACATGCTTGCTTTCCCTTGGCCAGTAAGCAATCAGACTCCCTGGCTGTGGGATGAAGAAAGGGAATGGAGCAGTTGCACACACTGTTTCTTGGATGAGAAAATTGGTCTAACCACCTGTAATAATTAAAAGTCCCATGCAGAGCCTAAGGTGTGAATCCCAAAGTCCCGGCCAAACTCCAACTAGGTCAGTGTAGTTGGAATCCCAGCATCACCCCTGCAGTTTCAGCTGTAGTAAGTGTTCTTTAGTTGCTGCCCTCAAGTATCTTATGCCACCATTATTCACAGCTTTCACAGTCACACAGTCAGGTAGAGAAGGTTTGTAATTTCTTTGAGCTCTGTTTGATTCAAAGTTGCAATATTAATGTAAATCACTTGCAATCAGGTAAAAAGGAAGGCTGCAAATTCAGCTGTTCTCTTCTTCCTAGATCTTCCTACATGACTTTTATCACCCACAACGAGCCTAGTCACTGTTACAAATAGATTCCATCTGCTGTGAAAAACATCTCAGGTGTTTCAGGTATGTCCTGTTCATTTGCACTGCTGATTTGTATATGCCTGCTGCAGAGGGTTTGTTAACAGAAATGGTTACTACACACAACCTGACTCAGGGCTTATCTAAAGTACTATCCCCAGTCCAGCATTTCAAAACAGGGATATCAGGGTTGTGAGCTGAATCCCAGTGCTTGCTTCAAGAAGGCAGGATGGTGAAAAAGCTCTCACTGAGACAATTCAGCTGGCACCCATAAATATTTTTATTTAGCACAAGTAAATCAGAGTTCTGATACTTAGCTTTTATGTCCGGGTTTCTCAGGAAGATTTTATATAAGGATTAGAGTAAGGGAAGGATGAAGGGATAAGATGGAGGAGAAATGTTATAATAGTGAGGGTGTTTTATGACTCTCTTTTTTATCCCTGCCTGCTCTTTTGGAAGCGTAAAGACCAAATCTAAGCATAAAGTCTAAATTATCAAGCCAGAGAAGCCCATATTGCCGTTTGGAGCCGTAGCTGCTCCCCATGTGGGCACAGGGCTGTTGTGTCACTGTCTGTCCTGGGAGAGGTATGACTGCATTGCACTTGCTACAGCACCTGGATGTTGCACTTCCTTGCATCTCCTCATCACCCCTTTGCTGCTGGAAATACATGATTCCAGCTGGGAAAGGATCTGCACTTTTGATTGACAACTGTGGAGATGGACCATGGTTATCTATTGGATCTTGACTGTCAGGCTTAGACATTCTCACACTTCATGGCTTGAGAAGCAACACGCAGCCCCTTCCCCTCAAACGTTGCAAGGCAGTTTCAAGGCAGACCTGCAGGCAGGAGCACACGAGTTGGATGCTCCAGACACTACATTCCATTGCACCACTGTCAAACCAGAACCAGTTCAGGGTCTTAGAGGAATTTTCAGAGCTCTCAGAAAAGTGTTTGCAGGATGGCTGAGTGACTAAACAGGGCTCAAGGACCAGAAGAGCTTCTCTTCTCAAGGATAATAATGTTAGTCCTGTAAGAAATGTAAACTGAGCTTTCTCACTGACCACTTCACAGCTACAGAGCTCTCATATGGTCACCACACAAAGCTCATCTCTTTGTGCCTCCTCTCCTTTTCCAAGAAGAGAAAGAAAAAAAATGCAGATAAATAAGAGCAATAACAGAGTAACAAAAAATAGCAGTGGCACCTCTGGATTTGGTGAGTGGCCAGTCACTGAAGAAGAGGATGTGCTTGTTGCCAGGTACAATGGTTATGCAAAAAGGTCCAGTTAGTCATACAGAAGGAAGCTATGGCTGTGAGGTGTTACAAAAATACTGCAGAGGCTGATCTTAGCTCTTTTTTGTGTCCCTGTGTCACTCCAGGAGAAGACCATATTTCTCTTTGCCATGTATAACTTACCAAATGCCTTCTTGATGGTATTCAAGGTCAGTGAGCAGGATCGTGACCTGTAACTGAGGCAAAGACTACCTGGACTAGTTGTGAAAGACCATGAAAATGTATACATCCATTTCACAGTGCTCCTTATGAGGATTGGTTGGTTATTGTACATATACTGGTTTTAAATTGCTGTAAGTGATTAATGGCCTCATTAATTGCCTCTCATGGCCTTAGACTTCTATGAGACTTCAAAGCTTCAGAGATGTCAGAATTAAAAAAACCTACAAAGTACCACATAGAGAATTAGAAAAAGAGTCCACTAGCTAATGCCAGTAGAATGGAGTCCAGGCCCCAAGTCTGTAAGAACCTGTGCTCCCTCTGTCTTTCCTAAGCTTCCCTTCCCAGGGAAAAAAAAAAAAAAAAAGTCATTTGCTGACTTAGCAGGGTCCAAAGTGCCTTTTCAGTTTATTTCATTTCAGTGTTCCCTGAGGACACCCATGACATATGGTGAATGGGTTCATCAGAATTCAATGGAAAAAAAAAAAAAAAGGTTGAGACAGGCTTGGTAATATATTATGGGATCTTTTCAAGGTTCAGAGATGTCTGACGTGCAGGGGGCCTGAGTGCAAAAGAATTGCTTTTGATTTGCTTATAAGTTCAAGTTTTAGGGTGATTTGGAGGCAATGCTCTCTGGGAACCTGCTGAAAGTGATGGAAGGCAAAAGTCTCTCCTGCCAGAAAGGCAGGGAACTTGGAACTTGATCTTGGCAAATCATCTCCTGCCAGCCAAGCTGCAGCTTTCTCAGACAGTCTCCCCCAACAAAGACAAATATAGGAACAAGAGTCTGATTTTGTCTACATTCACATAACACCTTGCAAAGCAGTGGCATCAAGCCATCTTCTCACACTAGTTTTACCCAGGAGGAATTAATGGTAATTAGCCAAGCTCATTACCCATCCCAGAATATATTACTTATTTCATGAAAGGTCTGGCACACACACCTGTAAAAGAGATTTGACAGTATGGTACAGTAAATATCTTGGAAATCAATTAAATTTAACATCCTTTTAGCACAGACTGAACCAGGCAACATCTTCTCAGCATCACTCGAAGTGATATCGGTGAGATGTTCATTAAGCAGACAGAGAATTTAATAATACTAGCAAGAGCCTCCTGTCCCACACTTGGACATGCCAAGGGCAGGGCCTTCATTTCAGATGTAGTCTTTAAACCTGATCCCCGGGTGCCGTGTGATTCCCACATTGTTGTGCTGTGCCTTTTGCCACAGAACAGCTCTACAGGAGCTGAATGTTTCTGGAGCACCCCCTGCCCTCCTGGTGCAGAGATGATTGTCCTGGCTGGCCACCGGTCTGAGGGCCTGGCTCCCCACGACAGATCTCCTCTACCAGAGGGATAAGATCTCTGCTTTCTGAGAGGACAGACAGGCTCCTCCAGAGGGTGGCTTGGAATAGCTGAGGCAGCTCTCACCTGGTGAGAAGCGGTGTTCATGATGCAAGGCTGGCTGTGCTGGCTGCTGTGGGTGGCTGGCACAGTTTATCTCTTACAGTTCCTGCTTGTGTCTGGATGACACCTCCGAAGGGCACTTGGACCACCTCTGGGCACACCCCTCTTTCCTTTTCCCATCCCTGCCTCCTGTTTCACCAGCTGCAGAGCACAAGGCTCAGCTTAGGAAGTGAAGCCCCTTTCTGAGCTGCCTGTCACACCTTGGGGCTTGGCAGCCCGGGCTGGATGCTGTGCTGTCTCTGCAGGTTAGACACCAGTGCACAGCCTGGCACTGCAGACAAGGTTACTTGTGACTGCTTTGAACATGGCACCTGTGCTTCACTGAGGTGTGAAGAGCACCAAGTGGACACTGAAGGCATTGGAGGTCCTCCTCTGCAGGGTTTAATTAGTGCTGTTTTAACCCCAGACCTCTCTTGCCTCTGCAGTGTTTGGTAAACACGACCTTTTAGAGAAGGAAAAAACAGATGGCATCCTGCATTAGTGTAACTGCCCGCTCAGCACCCCAGGAGGGAGAAACTTGGCTTCTCAGCAGCAGTCTTTCTGCCACTTTGAGTCAGATCTCTTGGCTCCTCATCCCTGAGGCAGGTTTGAACATCACCAAATTCGCTGACAAAAGCCTGCCGGTGCAATCAAGCAGAAGATAGAATTTCACTGCTGAAATGGGACGAATTCAGGGCTGGGAGGCAGCAGAGTCTCTACAAGGCAAGGAAAGTGTGCATGTCCCTCGGCCCATTGCTCTCCCAGGCCAGCAGTGAGCTGGGTGAGGGACATGGCTCTTGGCATTTATGGACCTAGGCAAGGGCTTCTGCAGTCTTCCTTTTCTGCCTGCTCTGGAGGACTCTGGGTTGGACTGTACCTCTGGGCTCCTTCCTAAGGGATCAGGGTAATTGATTTGTGAAGGCAGGTGAGTGAGCCGTTTCACAGGTAGATCTTGATCACTGAAACTCAGATAAATTTTGTTTCTCTTCTCTTGTCACTGCTTGTGTTAAACCAAACAGAAAGAAGCCTTGTTCTCCACTATATAAAGATAAACACAGCCATAAATCACCATCCCCCTCAATACAAACAATCCAAACAGCATTCACCAGCTTTATCCAGATTTTAACTTTGCCGCTGTGTTCAGATCTAGAGGCTTGCATTGCCCTTTGGCTCAAGACCAAGACAGAAACAGCATGCTTAGCATTCCTTCCTCCTTTCCCAGTGCAGTGACCACCCCCACAGCTTTATGCAGTAGGCACAAAGCTCTACTCCAGTTTTGTACCTATTTTGTCTCTGCTGCTTCACTTACACACTGATCCACTTCATGTCACATTTCTCCCCTGAGGCCCCATTTCTTCTTCTATCTTCTCTTCATTCTCATTTGGAAAACAGGATGACTTAGCAACTTAAGACATTTGGTCATACAAGCTCATGTTTCCCTATGGCACCTCAACTTTTCTTGCCTATGAGGAATGGAAATTCTTCCTACCCCTCTTCTCTGTACTCAGACACAGAACTTTTGGGGCAAGACCATAAAAAACCTCTGAAGTTTGCCTAGACTCAACCAATCCTAGTGTGTTGCTGAGCAGTGTCCTGGCTGGTGTTATGAATGGCTTTATTCCTGTGGATTGCACCCTCCTCGGTGGAGGATCTAGCCCCATATGCTCTATTTTAGGACGTTCTATAACATCCTTATCAGATTCAGTTGTGCTGTAACAGCACAGAGATCATTTTCACAGCACCATTCTGCACCGTTCTGGTTTGTGCATCTCAACCCACCACTCTCCCATCAGTGCATTCTGGGAAATTAGAGGAATTGGTTATGTTTTGCCAATCACCTCTGGAGGCATGTGGAAAAAAGCGCTAGCAGTATATACGTGGGGTGGCCTACCCCATCCTCCCTCTTTCTGCAAAAGAGGGAATGAGAGAGATTGCAGCCAGCCCAGATACACAGACAACAGTAACAGCATCATAACCTGCTCACAGGAGAGCAGCACCGTGCCAGTGCGGGACACAACAGAGGTGACACGCAGCTCTAATCACCAGGCAGTCAGCTTCCAGTGGGCTGATGGTACCATCTCTGTGTGTCTAAAGGACTGAGGTGCCAAGCAGAAGTGCTTAAAAGTTAGTGGAACACACACTCCAAGTGATGTGGCCAGAATTAGTTCTCACAGTTTAGGTTTCACAGTGTCACAAGAAAAATCTCCCTGAACTCAGATCCTGTTTATGACACTTTTCTTCAGGATGATGTTTTCTCACAGAAGATGGAGTAGTCTCCAGCTATTCTGCAGTTTTTGAAGAGAGGAGATGACAGTCCAAAATACCTCCCAACTTTTTTGCGTGCACTCCCTCAGCTATCTACTTCTGAAGCTTCTAGCTTGCAGAACTCAGAGTGGCCTGAGCAGCTGTACAGTGCGCTCCTCTTCAGCATTTCAGACTCTTCAGTTCTCCCTGAAGCATATTCAAATCTGCCAGGGCCACATGCAGGAGAATGAATTCTAGTGCACAGAGATGTTTTTCCAAAGGGAGAGCTTAGTGTATCTGAGCACAGAGCCTGTCCCATGGGGGTGACCAGGAGATGAACCTTCATAGGAGTGAGTTAGTGTTGCAGAGCACCACAGAGACAAAGGCCTTTGGATTGACATCACACTACAGGAAAATGTGTAATAAAAGGCCACAGTCTCATTGTGTCACTGCCAAAGAATGCTGGCATGAGCAGGATTATTCCAGCCAAGGGCCCTGCTCATTTATCTCCTGCTCATGTGTTCTTGTTCCCTGCAGTCCCTTCTTTCATTTACGCTATTTTTTATCTTCCTGCTTTTCCTGCTCCTTCTCTCCTGTTCGTCTCTGTGTAGTATGTTTGCCATCCATTTTTCGTACAGAAAAATTGTTACATTTGTTGGGATGAGTCTCTCTCTCTTTTTTTCTCCTTGACTCTTCTTTCCATCTCTTTGCCCTGTCTGTCTCTGCCTTGTAAGCCAGTAACAAGCATGTGGGCAGAGGGTCCGCAGAAACCACCTGTCCAGTTCAACAGAACACAGCTTTGCACAGTGTACAAAAGGTCTGGAATGGCTCCGTTTTGGGTGTGGGTGCGTCTTGACTGATGCAGATCAGGTCAGATGATATTAGCAGAGGATTAGGGTGAATGGTGTGAGCTCCACCACAGTCCATCTGCCATTATTTTACCAAGCATCTGTGCCCATTTCCTAGTGCTAGATACAGGGCGATTTCCAAGGCTGGCACAGCTTCTTCCCATGCATGTCTGCAGAATTATCACACAGAAAACACAGCATAGAGCAGGTGTTTATGTTGCATTTCCCTGGTAACAAAAAGTTGGCATGGTATGGGCAAGAAATTCTTTGCAGTATAGGAGAGAGAACACGAGGATCCAAGTCTAAATTCCTCTAGGGCAGGGCCCACATGAGTGACAGAAGCAACCGGGGAAATAAAGAGCTGGAAGAACATGGGGCCAGGCAATGGCTGGATACAGCTTCAGGCTCTCAGAAAATGTGTCTGATGGGCATCCTTGCAGTTTCAAAACAGGATGCTTCAAGGGTGTTTTCTTCAGCCTGTCTTTCCTAGCATCTTCCACCTTCCTGAAGAAAGGTGTTGATAGAGGCGAGCAATGCAACCAGTGTGACAGGGAGACTCCAGATTCCACCAGAAATATTTTTTTTCCTGTTGAAGAGCCAATCTATTCCTCACTTTACTTGCCCACCCTCATGTTCTCCGCACTTGCCTGAAAGTAGCTGCACCAGCTGTTGGAGAGGAGCAGGGAAATGCCTGTGTGGGAGAGAGTGCCAAAATGTCCTGGTGGAGCTCCTTTACAGGACTGAGACGATGCATCTCAAACTGACCTCCTGTTTCTTTGGATGCTTCCAGCAAGAGCCATTCCTCCCAGGTCATAGTACCAGAAGATTTCCCAACTATACCTCCCTGCAAGAGATTCCCAAGGTTGTTGGTAACTATGATGTTAAGGATGTTTTCTAAAATATTTTTTTCTTATAATTGTAGTGTTTCCATATTTTCCCTAAATCTACAGTCACTAAACATCTCTGTGACTCTGGACATAGGCTCCCGCGAAGCAACTGAAGCTGCTAGTCCTCACTGTACAAAACACCCAGAAAAAGTGAGGAATCTGCTCACTCCCAAGCTTAAGAGGAGTTCAAATCTGTGTCTAGGCATTACTCATGGCCCACATCTTTGTGTCAGACTGAAATCAACTGTGAGCTGGGGGAATATTTATGGGAACTTTGCTGACCCATCTCTGCCTGTTTGCAGCTTCCCTGCAACCTCCAATGATACTATCTGGAACAGGATTATTAAGGCTACAGGAATGGAAGGGTAAGAGATGAGCTGTTAAGAAGCAATAAAAAAAATCTTCTCTTCATGCTCATGACCTCAATAAGGAAAGGAAATGAGAAGCACAAACAGGATGTGCTAGCAAAGCAGAAATGTTGCTCAGAGTTACATGTGTTTTCAAAAGCAGTGCTCTGGAGTACTTTGAGGGGAGTGAAAGACTCATGAGCTTTGTGTATGGTCATTTGTCCATACAAGAGTACACAAGACCATAGATGTAGAGGCTTGCTTTGCACTGGCATGTCCACATCCTGTTAGGATTGACCTGGAATCTTCTTCATTAAGAAGCGGAGAAGAATTCAGCCTCCATGGTCCACTAATTGTAGGAACATGCACTTGATACTGCCAGCTGGGGGCCAATTAGGCAGAGTTATTAGGCTTCTTTAAGTGGAAGGTTATAGATCTGGTTTGATACAGACTAGAATCACCATCATGCTTCACTCCTGAGCCAAAGCCATTGAACAGCTCTGAGCTGAGACAAAGCACTAACCTCCAGATTCTATATACAATATCTTGCCAGCAATCCTAAATCAGAAATTATAATTTCCCATTTCATGAACTGGATTTGCATTTGTCCTGTCAGGCAAGTTCAGATAAAGTGTTGAGTAGCTCAGTTGTTTAACCGTAATGCTTAAAGAGTGATGGATACTGGTGGAAAATCATCACTGTCCGCCTGTTTGTCAGGGTACTTCAGTAATGTCCAGGGTGAGCATCCACTTGGTGAGTGGTTCAGCCTTAAGGGACATTGCAATCACAACCCAAACAAGGTCTTGGGAATTTCTCTGGAGGATCCAGCTGTTGAAGAACCTAAAGTGACCCAAGGGCACAGGGAGAGCTGTAGTGGAAGGAGCGATGCTCCTGGCTGCAGCAGTGAAGAGTCAGAGAGGGACATGATGTTGTGACTGTGCAGTGGATAAAATTCACAGCTCCTTTGTGCCAACATCTTCCAACAGGACTTCACAGGACAAAGAACAAATGCATGTTCAATGGAAACAGAGAGTTCAGGTAAAGAGACATGACGAGTCAGAGACAGAGATGTCCAGAAGTAAATGAAATCAGATCTTGGGCTTTAAGCATGTGCTGCTGAGGGTGCAGCATACTCATGCAGCTCAGAGAGCTATCAAAAAAGATGTTGGAATGTTTGATTTGAACAAACTGTCCGAAATCTGTCCATCCACTTATCAGTCTCCCACATTTAAAAATGGAGCAACCATTATCAAGGGCTTCCTCCAGCAAGAGCACACATTTCCATTTGAGTACTTTGGTAAGTCACAAGTGGGGCAAGAAGGAATTTCTCCAGAAATGCAAGGAAGGCTGGCTTGGAGAAGTAGCCAATGGTTCACAGGTCTCCTTACCACTAACTGGTGCCAGGAAGCAGCCAATCTGTTGGGGTGACTAAGCCAGCAGGCACTTTAGAAATGAGTCCAGAGTGGTTCAAAGTTGAAACTATATTGAGTTATTCTTTCATTGGTCCACAATCATGAAGTAAACACTTTGTAAGTTAGTGGCATTAATCGTGTTTTAACTCTGATCTAAGCAGCAGTCTCCCTCCTGGAAGGTGTGGAAAATATGAACAGAGCTTGCCCAACTTTTCCAAAAATGTTTCAGATCCTAGCCCTTCTTCCTAGTACACATCCAAGCCCTTCCAGAAGACTGCTCTCTCTTCCTGAGAGAACGCTGCCTCCACTGCATTAAAAACAGGTCAGCTCTCATCTGCACTTCTCCCACAACGCTTCAGCACTCCAGTGCTATTCCCAAGTCCACTGCCAAAGCAGACCTACCCCTGATGCTTAAAGTTTCCTGTAGAACTTTTCCCATCACAGGACGAGAGATGATTTTTCTGCTGATTTCCTATTCAGCACCCCAGAGGCAGACTCCGAAAAGCCTGTGAAAGGCAACTGAATGAATGTACTGTTCCCTTCAATTGTGACTCCATCATTTCCTCTCATTACTCTAATAGAAACAAATCTTTCTCATCTCAGCCCTATTACCTCACACAAAGGAAAATGGTATGTAATCCTGTTAGAACTGGGCTGCTGCTGGACACGTTTTAAGGTCATTGTTCTGGGATGCCAGTCTCCACTCTCTGTGCTTGGGAGAAGTGGGAAATGCAATTACTAGGCTATTCAAATCCCTAGAATGAAACCCTGCCATTAATAGGCAAAAGCCAGTGAGAAAAAGAGCTGTTGCTTTATGAAATTACAGGGTTTGGCTAAATTAGAGTCTAATCAGCACCTCAGTAAAGGAGCAGGGTTAGCGCCTACTGCCATCCCTGGAGTTTCTTCATGTCACTCAACGTGATATTTGGCATCCCCAATGGAAACCCAACCTGCAAGATGGTCTATGGTCGTGAAGCCAGTGGTGTACAAGTTCAGCAGAGACAATGGTGAAGGATTTATACTGTCCTTTGATATGGGAAAGCCCTTAGAGTTCAGGAACAGAAATCTGCCTGCTGCTGCCATCACCTCATCCTGTACTTTGGCTCTGAGCTTTTTGGCAGAATCTGGGATCAAATCTGTCTCTTAATATTCATGGCCTACAGCACCAGTTTTGCTAATTGCTGGTGCAGCCCAGCTGAGCAGCCAGGTGGGAAATTTGCATTGCTAAACTCATGGAGCTGCAACTTTCCCACAAGGAATTCACACGCTGGAGGAGAGAAGGGGGCTAGCTCTGCTTGTGGCAGTCAGTGAAGCAAAGCAGAACAAGATGAGTGGGACTAATCTCAATCACCTCATTGAGTTGGCTTCTGTTGAGTGGTTAGACACTGACATGTTCCTAATCACTCTCATCCATGTGAAGCCAAGGCATTTTTAGTTGGCAGCAAAGAAGGAGTGAGAAATCTTGCAGAGAAATGTTAGGGAAGACCACACAAGAACAACAATGACCACCACAAACCACAAAGAGAGACAAACTTTTGTCCCAGATTGTTCCTGGCAGACAACCTGCAACTGTTGTTCTCTGCATTTGCTTCTCCTGCCCCTCTCTTAAGCTGTATGGCCACTCCTGCTGGTCTCTCCTGCAGTCAGACAGCCACTCATCTCACTGTGATGCCCCTCTTTCTCTGCTGTGCTTCTCCTCATTCTCCCAAAGGATCCCTGTCCCACAAGATGAGTCTGGGCTCCTGCTGAAAGCAGAACCGTTCTTGCAGGTCCCAGACAGGAGGGACGTGGGCTGAGGTACAGTTCCTGCTAGAGGAGGAGAAAGCAGCTGATCACCACTGGAGTCTCCAAGTCCCTTGAAGAGCTGAGAGTCACTTCCCTGTTTATGCTCTTTATTAGTCCCTATTCTCTTTAATCGGCTTAGACTGATGAGCCGAGGCAGCGGTAGGGATCAGCCGGGCTGTTTAATTAAAGGATTGCAGCTCAGCCTTGCAGTTTGGGGGTTTGTGTAAATGAGCTGCAAGTACATTATTTAATCTGCTGTGCAGAGAGGAGTTGGGGCATTAATGAAGCAAACTCTAATTAAAACTAGATGGCTGATGGTTATTAGTGGCATCAGTTCTGACAGGATTTATCTCATTTAGGGAAACCATCAGGAAGGGGAGAAGAGAGAATAAACCCGAGCTGGTTTATCAGAATTCACAGCAGCACCACTTGTGAGTGGCTGTCCATTCAGTGAGGCTCGGAAGAGCTGCCCAGGGAGCCCCTATGTACCAGGCTCTCCCACCAGGAGCCCTGATGAGCTTATTTAGGGATATGCTTGGCTCACCAAGGAACTGATTGCCTATTCAGCCTGTCTGACCCACATATTTCAGTCTTGATTGACTTTTGTTCTGCCTTGGTTCAATGGGGAACCTGTTCATGGTTTGAGCGAGGTGACAGACTCTGTAAATGATATGATGAGCTTCTCCTAGAAGCTTACTGAGCCATTCCAGAGCACCATATGGATATCAGCTCCATGCTGACTCTGTGTTTTCCCCTCTCTGACATTCTTTTGCCTTCCTCACTGCATTGTATATGTGACTTTGGACATGAAGGAAGCTCATGGCTGACTGCAGGACCTGGCAGAGACTAGGAGATGTTTTATGGCTAGCATAAAGCTAAACAGAGAGTTTAATAACTCTCTGTGCCTGTTTCTCATCTTCAAATAGCCAGGGTGGCTTCAACCATCTTTATCTCTGCATAGAATATTATGTCTCACACAGACAGATTCAGGACTGCTATTGGGGTCTGGAGGCATTAGAAATGGCAAGAATGTAAGAAAGACTGGGGAAAAAAAAGTGAGGAATGCATGAGGCCTGCAGTGTGAGACAAGTTACAAAAGGCATCAGATGGACTGGCATAGATCAGTGTGAGAAGCCCAGATGCGACATGCTATAGGGGTCATTGTCATTCATCCACAATTCAGGATTTCCTGGCTCAGACTCATCTTCAGATGCAACTTGGCAAAGTTGTGAAATTACTGAAACAGGTGATCGCTCCTTCTTCAATTTACCTGTCGAATCCCAGCAGAAGGAGGGCAGGCAAACTCAGGCTCAAACTCAGCAAGGCCTTTGGAAGTCAGCAGGATAAAAGGAAGGCCTGACAGAGAACATGACAAAAACGATCCTAGAGTTTAAGACTATATGACTGACAGCCTTGTAGAATAAGAACATTCTGGAAACTAAGGGATCTGATCAGAAATAAGATGGAGGCTGGGACAAGAATGGGACAGGGTCAAGGATGAGGGTATAAAGATAGAACATTATGGCAAAACTGATCCTTAGTTCTAGACAAACTAGAGCACATAACAAACCTCTCTCACTCCAGAAATGTAAGGGAGAGCTGGCCTTCCCTACCCCAGAAATCTCCATGGTCTCCTGCTCTGCCGTCTCCTTTTCCTTGCCAGCATCTCCCCATCTGCCGTGACAGGGCTGTCCTGCAAACTTTAGCAATGCCTGAAAGCCCTCGGCACAGACCGATCGTGGGGATTAACCCTTCCATCTCCATACACAAATGGGCAGGAGAGGTCCTGCTTCTTTACCCTGTCTGCAAGTGTGGCCAAACCCTACTTTTGAGCACCCACAGCCACCCACCTACCCCGTTCTCTTCACAATTGTCCAGCACTCACACTTTTTCTTGGAAGGAAATCAGAAACCACAGTCTGCTCCAGTGAGCAGAACATGAGAAATACAATTTTAAAAATGCAGTAGCCTCACTACTGCAATTCAGCTGCCCAGTCTTGTTCAGAGCCCTGCTAGTAACTCAGGTTTTTTGCACAGGTGCCAAAGGTCAGAGGTAAAAGTCTAATGGTGTGATGAGAGAAATCTTTAAAAAGAAATCTCTTTGCTGTTGTCAGGAGAGTGATGAGGCCTGGAAAAACAGAGTAGATCTGTAAGAGGTAAGGGTGGGAAGTTGGGAGAGGGGAAGGAGATGGCTAGAACAGAGGGACAAGGCCAAGTGTGGAAGATAAATGCAGTATATGCATCTCGAGTACCTCTGAAGCTCTTTGGACCCCTTGACCTTGGCACTGACATCTTTCCCTGATGAGGAAGAGCTGAGAACTGCTGGTGTCCCCACACCTGGCTGCATTGGATACAAGCTGGTAATAGTTAAAAGTACCTGTCTATAGCTGTTCTTCACTGGCAAGCTCACACCATTTGACACAGGTAAAAATGCTCCCCCCACCCTGTCTCAGGGTGTGAGACAGAACCCTGAGGTTTTTGGGGTGACTTTTGCTGTACTTTAAATGTTGCAGTGTGTGTGTCCAGGAACCTCATAGTGTGAGACAAATAATTTGAAGGAGAAGAGTGAAGCATGTGTGTGTCAGTGTCACATACAGTAAGAAGAGGTACAAGCATGAATGTGGGTCAGTGGAAGTGGATGTTTGGAGAGAGGCTGAAAAACATTTTGTGTGTGTGTGAGTGGAGATGGGGGGGATTTGCAGGCAATTACGTAACAGTATGAACAGTAGTCTCTGTGAGGAAAAAGAGATGGACAGCAATGCTGGGAACATGGGATGTGGGGGAGGATGGAGGAGGATTGGCATGTGTAATATGTGAGTTTTGTCTGGGGCAGGAAGATCAGTGGTGGATGATAAAGAAGTTGAAAAAATGAAGGTCTTGCTGGCAACCATTTCCCACCTTGGTGAGGAGTCTGGAGATGAAGGCTTCTGCTCTGCATCAGCTGCTGGGCAACAGAACTGGTGTAAAACAGTTTCATTCCTGTAAGAAAAAACAAACAACAGTGGGTCAGTGTTCACTTTACTCAGCAGAAAGCTCAAGGGAGAATGCCATTTTTAGAGCTGTTCCAAGGAGACAGTGACTCTCAGTGATGCTGAAAGAGTACTCTAATTATTACATTAACGCTTTTTGCTCCAGGGTGGAGGGGAGCAGAGAGAAGGGGCCCGACAGTTCTGTTCCCTAATCTTACCTGTTCTGCTGATGATGTCAGCCTGTGGAGAATGGGGCAAAAGTGCACAAACCAAAAGTTTTCCTTCTAGCAGTGTTTGTTGCACAATCCCACGTATCTCATGAAAACCAGTTTTGTCCATCTTTAATTATATTTCTTTTGGGACAGAAATGTTTTCTTCTATATGTTTCCTATGCATTGTGAAATAATGGATTTTTTTCTTAGCCGTGGCTAAATTAACTCTGCAGACATTTCTTGTGAAGCCTCCCTAGAGCACAGAAATCACTACTGGGCAGTATCAGGAATAGCAGTGGAGAACTGACAGGACAGGCACAAGTAGGGGGACTAAGACCATGACAAGAGAAAGAGACCATAGAAGAGAAAAGCAAAACCCTGAGAAGCAACCAACTTGAGCAAAACAGGAAAACAAAACACTAAAAATGTGTTTATTAGATAAGAAAGACAAAAGATTTCATCCAAAGTAAGAAATCCTATTGTTACAGAAATTTTAGATACTGGCCTCTCATTTCCATTAGATAGGTTTACTGCAAGAAATCAGTTAAGGTATTTGGTATCTTGAGCTTGATGCCTCAAAAGAGAGATCCCAAACAAAGAAATCCACGGACCCTTATGACTGAAACTCCCCGTACCTCATGCACCAGTCCAGATCAGCAGCATTATTGGGGTCTGGGGTCTCCTTGCTCTTGATTGGTTTGCTGTTTTGTTACTGAGTGGTTGCCACTCGTTCCTTTTCATACCCTCCTTTTATCGGTCTCAGTGGAGGTTTTGGGCAGTTCTGTAGTCAATGTGTCTTGGCGTCTGCCAAGGAAAGTGGGTTCCTCCCTTGGAATGGAGACTATGACCCCCTTCCCTCCGAATTATTCTAACTTTGGACTTGAGGGGCTTTCAGGCAAAGGGCTCACAGCAGTTTTTTAGGGGTGTGTGTGTGCACCGAGGCAAACAAACCCCAGCAGCCGCCGCAGCCCCACGCCGGCACACACAGCCCCACGAGCCCCCGCCCGCTCTGCCCTTGGCTGCAGTTCCGGCCACAGCCACCAGGGGCGCTGCTGGCTCCCAGCTGCGCAGGGCGGGATCGCTCTGCGCCTGCAGGGGGCGCTGTGCCACCAGCCCGCTCCCGTCCCCCTCACGCGGTAATGGCGGACGGGCTGGACGGTGCGGATGGGCCGCAGCAGGAATTTCGGGGCAGCAGCTGGAATGGCAGGGCAGGCTGAGCCCAGGCAGCAAGCAAGAGGTAGCAGGAGCTCAGAAAATGTGGCAGGAGCCTCGGAGTGTCCCAGCAGGTAGGTAATGCGTGGCCGCCGTGTACCAAATAATCCAGAGCACTGGCAGAGAAACTGCAAGGCTGGGCAGCCTCAGCCTGGCTCCCAAACATGGCTGGAGAGGCTCCCTTGGAGGGGAAAAGGATCCCCCTGGATCCCGGGCTTTCCTCTGAGGCAGGGGGTGGAGGGTTCTTTTTTAATGACGTACTGTGTTTAAAAGGCCCCAGTGCAATGGCCACTCCCACACGCAGAGCTTCACTTGCAGTAGGAGAAGGCAGCAGGAGATGAGGCCTCGCAGTGGTGAATTCTCCCCACAGTGACTGCGGCCTGTTTCCTCTCCAATGCCAACAGTGAGAGAACAGGAGACTGAGCAAGTGGTGGGATCATATTTGAGTCTATGTTAAAGCAGGCTCACACAAATACTCCAGCTCCTACATCCTATCACACTGCTCATTTACAAAGAATCATTTATATTTAAAAAGACACTTAAGATCATTGACTCCAACTATTAACCCAACATAGCCAAGCCCACCACTAAACCATGTGCCTTAGCACCACATCTACGTGTCTTTTAACTACTGTCAGGGATGGTGACTTCACCACTTCCTTGGGAAGCCTGATCCAGTGCCTGACCACCCCTTCAATGAAGAAATTTTTCCTAATAACCCCACTCTAAACCTCCCCTGGTGCAACTTCAGGCCGTCTCCTCTTGTCTTGCCACTTGTTACTGGGAAGAAGTGACCAACCTCCCACCTGGCTACAACTTTCTCTCTGAGTTGTAGAGAGTGATAAGGTCACTCCTCAGCCTCCTTTACTCCAGTGCCCTCAGCTGCTCCTTGTAAGACTTGTGCTCCAGAGCCTTCAACAGCTACAAAATAGAATCTTTTAAAGAAATAGACACCCCACATTTCAGCCATTTCTAGTTCAAGCATTTCCCTAAATGAACTACACTGTTCTCTGCTTTTATTCAAACAGCAGATGTACAACTTCACTTCCTAATTGCACATGAAGAAAGCAAACAAGAAGGAGGGAAAATGTAGGGAAAAAGAGGAAGGAACAAGGATGGACAAAAACCCTGAGAAATAGAAGCTTGTATATAGATGAAATGCCTTGCTAGTTAATTATCATGGTAGAAACACAAAGAAAAGTAAAAGGGAAACTGGGAAAGGAGGAGAGGTGTGAAGTTTCAGGACTTTAGGCTCAGTCTCCTGTGGGCGTTTTAAGAAAAAAACATCTCCCAGATCCTCATCAGAGTGAGCACACTCCCAGCACCGCAGCTGCAGTCAGATCTTGACTCTTCTCACGATTTCTTACGTGTGCTCAGCACCAGTGCTGGGTGTTTTCTGCCCAAGCCAGAATTGTCTAGAACCTCTGAGATCCTAAGGTCTCTGGAATATTCGTACCCCTTACCTACCCCCACTAGATGCTGATCATGCTCAAAGGCAGAAATCTGCCTCCAGGCCATGTGGGATCCTTGTGTCCTGCTCCAGGGGCCATGACTCTCATGGAGAATCCACCAGGGAGGGGGTGAGGAGCAGACACTGCCTGATGGAGGTAAATAGAGGAGATGCAAATATGTATTCCAAGGCTGTGCCAAAAGCTCTTCCTGTGACTGGAAGCAGGGAAGGGTATCTTATTATTCCTATTTAATCCAAGTTCCCCAAATGCCCAGGAGAATTTGGAGCTCTGAGGCTGTTTGCACTCTTCTTTTACAGCTTGCTTCTCCTTTTGTGATCCTCAGGCATATACCAGAGGAACTGGGTTCCACCTTGGAGACTACTGCTCCTGTTAATTTTCCTCTTTCTTTCCATCTCCTGATCCTGCACATATCTGATATTTTGCAAGTCCATGCCCTCACTTTTGCATCATAGCACCCAGACAGGAGCAGGGAGAGGGTTAACCTGTGGAAGAAGTTGACCCATTCCCACCTGAAGAGGCTGTATGTTAATTGTTATTAGGACAAAGCAGCTCTAATCTAGGTACAAAAGGCACGAGTCTCAGAGCCCCACTGCCACTTCTAAGCCTCAAAGAAGTGCTCCAGGAAAGCAACTGTCTTCCTAATGCTGTGACGTTTTCAGGTAAGATTTTTTTGTTGTTGTTGCTGTGATTCAAGAGGGCCTGTCAGGGTTACAGCATCTGGTGGCTACCTGGATTTTATCCCCCTGTAGTGTCATCAGCCTTTGCAAGTTGGAGGTTTGAAGTGAGTCTTGAGATGTTTAGTATCTCTCATAAGTCAGGATAATACTTTTGATGGTGATTTGTTGTTTTTTCTTTTCCTTTCTATGCTTTTTGTTGTGTTTTAAAACAAATCTTACTTCATAAGCCAGAAAGGCTACATAACTTGAACATGCAGCCTCTGAGGAGTTAAACCCTGGAAAGCGTGAGTCTAGTTTTAGCCTTTGAAAAGCAGGGCAGGAGGCAATGTGACTTCACTCATTACTTTGGAATGTGGATCTATAATTTTGTTTCTTTTTAAATACCTCCGGTAGGACCAATTAAAAGGGTAGGTTCAGGAATTGCTTTTTTGCCCCTGTTTTTCTGTACATCCTCTACTTTGCCTTCCTCAAACCATTGCAAAGACTGAAATTAAGCACACGCTATCGTAGGCAGATCAGGCAGGTGATGGTGGAGATAATTTCTCCCCATCTGCCAGGATACTGCTGAACTGTTCTGTTTCCAATTTATTACTTTAAAAATAAACCGGTTATTTTCTCTTGGGCTGTACACTGATGAAAGCTTGGAAGGGAAAACCAGTGAGAAGAAAAGGTGTTCTGGGTGAGTTGGGTGGCACAAAAGAGGAAGGGGCTCAGGGAGAGGAGGAGGAGACATGCTGGGGTAATTGCTGCCAGCACTGAGACCAGTGTGTGGAGGAGCAGCACAGTACAAGGGCAAGCACAGATGCAAAGGGAGGACTGAGAACAGCCTGAGCCTGTCAGTGCCTTGCTGCATCTAGCTGGGATGCACGCTCCTGAGGCAAGGATTTGACAGTCCAGACCTATCTTAAATGCAGAGATAGCTTGGCCCAGGAGTTACCCGTGCTGTCAATTGAAACGTTAGCCCTGTCTCCTCTGAGAGAAAACAGCTGACTGAATTTTATTCAGTTGTCTTTAACATTGCTCCTGACAAGAGGTGTCCTGCAGCCAGCTGCCTGCAGCCTCAGTAGGGGTATCTGTGAATGAACTGTCCAGCCACAGCAATTCCTGCTCTGTGATGAACTTTAGAGAGGCTTGTGCCAAACCTCCTGGCTAGCACAAGCTGTCTAGTCAGCTCAGGAGTTAGCTCTACCTTCCTGGCTTCTCAGGACTGTGCAGCAAAGGGGCTCCATGGCTCATGCTGCCTTGGTCTTTCATCAATGGATCCCAAGGAGATAAGCTTTGTTCCTCTTAACTTGCATTGTAGAGGAAATAACAACTGTGGTCCAAAAATTGAAAGTCTCTGCAGCTTGCACATCACAGTGCTAAATAGAGCAAACTTTCCTAAAATTCCCTTAATGCTGTATCTTCCCTTTGGACAAGTGCCTGGGGCTTTCAGCTCAGTCAGTCTTGCCCCTAAGCATCAGTGCCCACTAGTTTAGCACTGATGAGAGCTGTCTTGAAATAGAGATGCCCATCTGCTGAGAGCTAACCTAACAAACAAACCTAACCTCTTTTTGTTCTCCTGCACCCCCACAAAAGCAACCCCCCCAGCCCAGACAGTATGGAAAACAGTGGTGCTCCCTGCTCTCCAGCAGTCAGCTTTAATTAAACATATATCCTGTGTGGCCTGTTCCCAAAGATGAAGAGCAGCTTCGTGTTTTTCTGTGTGAAAGATTTTAGACTACAAGAAATGCCAAAATGAGACAGAATGAAAATCGTTCTCACGACAAATACACATAGAGTGCTTCTCTCTACCATGGTGCAACACTGCTGCATCCATCCCACTGCTCTGGCCAATTGTGTAGGACTGCTGGCATGCTTCATAAATGGAGATCATTGGGTTCCCCAACTGCCAGTACTTACTAACCTCTGGATTCTGATCCTTGAGCCCTACTGACCTGCAAATCCAGCAGCCTTGCCCTTGGCCCAAGCACACAGCAGTTCTTAAAAATCTGACGGTGCTGAAACAAGCAATGTTCTGTCAGTAAATGACTAGTCCAACTCACGCAGCCTTTCTGGTTTCTCTTTACGACTCCACCTTTTGAAGAAAAGCCAGAGGCTTTGACCAAGACACTGGTTTTGGTGCTGGATATCTCAGCTTTCCTGGAGTCTTTTTGTCACTTGTCTCTATCCTGCCTTTTTTGGATATCTGCCAAGAGAACCGATGGAGTCACAGAAAATCGTGGCCTAGGAGGGGAAGATTAAAGGCAGAAAGAGTCAAAGAAGAATGCTAAACAGTTAATGAAAGGCCAGTTGCAGTCCTCTGACTGCCCCAAAATGTAGCTCAGTGCTACCTCTACCTACCAGTGGAGCTGTGGCACAACCTAGCTAAGGTTGGTTGCAGACCTTACTCCTTCTATCACCTCCCTCCTGTGATAGATCTGTTTTTGACTCCAGTCAACCTGGAACTGAGAGTTGAAGTGAGATCTCAAACAGGCACTGTTTCCAAGAGTGCTGTCTAACAACTAGCTGCTTCTCCCCACTTCTTCACTCTTCACCACAGAATACCACAACATTTTCTAGTTCTCCTAATGGCTCATCTCAGTCGTAGTGCATTAGACTGGTGTTTTGGAGGCAATTGAGCATGGGCGGGGTTCATATTGTAAGGAAACATACACGATTAAAAATAAATTCAAAGTAATTTCTGGAATTTAAGTTCATTAAGTTCCTGTAAATCTGATGGCCTACTCATTGTTATGGGATACTGTTGACGGCAAGAATTTGATAAGATTCAGGGAGGAACTAGGAATTCTAAAGATTATCCTATTAGAGTGCTTAATGCAGATCCTTCCCAAAGCAAATGTGTAGGATTCAAACTTACCAACATTAGAAAGCCCATAGCTCTTTTTTACTCTTTCCTCTTGAACATTTGAGGTTGACTGTCTCAGAAAAACAGTTATACAAACCAGAACCACAAGAATGACTGACTGACAACATTCTGAGTTAAAGGGCATGGGCCTTATTAACCGAGATATTGACGTGTAGGAGTGCAGCAAGCCTGGAGTTATTGTTGCCTGGAAATAGAACAAACCTTCCCAAACAACGTTAGAGTGATAATATAAAATTACTTGAAAGCCTTCAGGTACACAATATGGCAAAACCTGCACGTGGTACGATAATTATACAATTTTTGTAAGGTTAGTTGATTAGTATACCTATCATATATTGTCCAGTTAGTTGGTTACATAATATTTCCCTGGGTACTGCCCCTTTGGAATTGGTACAGGGGCTTCCTTGCCCCACTTTGTGTTGTCTTTCCAGATTCTGGTTGGAAAACAGAATGTCCTTGTAGTTGGTTCTCTTCTTGGAATAAGACTAAACAGTATTTCAGGAATGTAGTGGGAAGGTTAGCTTATTGTTCCAAAATGTAAAAATAATAGGAGCTAAAGCCATGCATTAGCAATCTACAAAGCTACAAATACATGAAAAATATAAAGAGCTACAACTCTTAAGCCCTCACTCTCATTCTATCTTACATTCCCAGCAACTACTACAGTCCCAACCTGAGTGTTGCTGGGATTCAGGGATCAAGCATTTTCTTAACTTATTTCAGACCAGTGCCTGTGTAGCTCTGCCACAGGCTTCCGTATCTAGTTAATTGCATGACAGAAATGAAGATGTGTCTTGATGATGTCTAAATTTCAGCACACAGTCCTGTGTAACAAAAGCAGACTGCTGAAGTAACCCCACAGTGCAGTGGCAGCGTGATGGATGAATGTACGACACACACGGATATGCCCAGCCTCGCCAGGATGCACGGGAGCCCCTCTTTCAGTCCACCTGAGTGCCTGTCATTCTACAGCTCTTCAGAATTCCCAAAGCTGTTCTTCTTTCTCTTCACCACTCAAAGTCATGCTAGTAGAGAGGAAGAGGGGGGAACTTGCCAGGAGCATCTATTCTCTCTGCTTGCCTGCCAAAAATGAAAAATCAAATATGTTTTGTAGTCTGGAACTTGGCTTGCCTTGATCATCTCATGAGTGTTGGAGAAAATGTCTTCTTCTATGATGTTTCTGTAGAAATTTGATTATCAAAAGATCAGCATTCATCCTCCAAAACTTACCTAGCACCTGCTTCATCATCATCTTCTTTTTTGGTACAAAATTTCATTTTAAGCCATACATCCTTTGTACAGCATGACTATAAATTTTTTTTTTAGTGCTTGGGCATGGGATGAAGATGGGATTCCCATTGCCGGAGTATTTACAGTTTCTCGCTAGAGTATGTCAATTTCAGAGACCCTATAAAATATCTTAAATTGCCCTTGCTAGTATAAAATACCATATGCATACAGTAATGTTTGGAAAGTGACAATCCGATGTGATGCTGACGCAAATGTGTCTCTGAGTTATTGTGGGGTTTTCAGAACAGCACAGCTTGGAAGGATAAGCACAAAGCACCGTGCTGGGGAAATGGAATTTCCTGTGTTGGAGGAAGAGGGTCTGAGCCAATGCTGCTGTGATCTGATCTTTTTTTGGTTAACTCGTTGGGTGACTACAACAGATATGTCAAATGTGCCATTCATTTATCACCATCTGCTTCTAGGGATGGGGAGATTAATGCCATATCTTCCTGAACAGTTGGTTGCTCAGCTTACTTTAGTCCATATAAGTGGCAGAGATTTCTCCTGTTCACCTTCACTTTTACCTTGAAGAAATTCTTGGGGGAAAATGTGGCATGACTGGGAGATGGGTACATGGATTTTGGAAAGAAATGGTGCTGCTTTGCACCAATTTCAGTACAATGAACATGACCAGTAGACAAATGCATGTGGATGTGTGTAAAGAGGGTCTGAGCATGTAGCGACAGACCCTCTTTAATGTAAGGGGGCGTTTTTGGGCTTGGGATCAGAGTCAGCAGTGTGTCTGGTAAATGGTGAAAATGATCTGTGGCCTCATGTTGTGGCTCAGCAGGGTCTGTTCCTCTGCCATGGACCTAAACACATGGTCCTCTCGGTGACAGGCTACTTGACATAAAGATGTCACCTGTGAATTCACTGTATTCAATGAAAATTGCTGCTGACGAGTCCATTTTGTTACCCAGAAACACTTGAAGGAAATCTCATGCATTTGTCAAGCCTACCAGGTGTGGTTGGGCCAACTGCCACGTTTTCCTACATGCTGGAAATGGGCAAGAGTGGGAAAAGGAATGGGATGTGCTTAGGAATCAACCGCAGGGGGAGAGTCCATAGTGGTTTCTGGGTCCAGTCTGACCGATATCTCCTTGTGACAGCCAGAAGCAAAGCCTGGGGCCAGGTTTTGGACCCACTTTCAGCATTTCTCATGCTAGCCAGGACATTACTTTTTTGCAGTTCTATGGCTCTTGATGCTTCAGCTACAATGGGATGAAATAACTTACTCAAGGTGAACTAAGGAGGATAACCTCACTCTCAGTATATCCATGGACTAATTCTGTTATAACCAGAGACAGTCTAGACGAGAGAAATTGTCCATAGGAGGAAACTTAAGATCAAATATATACGGTATAAAGTTGGATCCTTAAAGTAGTTACGTGTAACGTATTGCATGCACATGCAGTGCCTTTGTAAAAGATAGTAGCTTGAAGGGATTTGGAAATAGTACTTAAATTGGATGGAACAAAACATTCCAATTTGGGACATTTGTATGGCCTGGGAAAAGCCAGCTAACGCTCTGTAGAGGGGTACTCGTGTCTCTAATGCTGCTGTGTTGGTGTCTCTTACAGAATTTCTTGTTGATGAAATACTCTTTGGGTTTATGGGGGATGCCACTCATGCTCCCTTATGTGGCCAGCGCAAGTGATTCACTCAGAAGTTTCTTTTCTTGCTATTCTTTCCTGAGGGACGGTAGGAACAGGGATGAAGGAGATGATGGTACTTGATAATCAGTTTTCAGGAAGAAAACTTACTGGGGAGAAGAGAGTTTGTCATTAGCTGCTAGAGGGACTGTGGGCCTGTGTCTCCTGAAATATTGTTGAATCACATGTCAGTCGGGAGTCCATTCACTCCATTTCCAGTGGTGGAAACAGTTGATGACGTTTTGTGCTAGACAAGCCACAGCATCATTTTCTTTGGCTTGCTAACAGGCTGAGCAGTGGCACTCAGAAAAAGCAGCTGCTGTATAAAAGAGCAGTCTGATATTGTGTGTGTGTGTGCACATCTGATCATGTGGAGGGATCCTCTGGTGACACACACAGCACTCACTGCAGTGAGCAGAGGTTTCTTAAGTTGTAGCCAAAACTATACTTCAGATACCACAACTGGGAAGCTGCTAAAAATCCAAAACATGTGTGAGGGGGAGGTTATGTAAGTTCCTGAAATCATTTCAGTTAAATAATTACCATAAACAGAAACTATGTCAAATAATTTCTTAATAGAAAGCTATTTTTCCAAGATAATGTGACCTTTTCCAAGACAACATTACTCAATTCCAACTATCTTCAATACCATCATTTTTTAAAGGTAATGGAATAATTACATGTCAACAAATGCATGCTGATAGTGATCTTCCACAGCTTGAAACATCTTTTGATACCTCTTCTATTTTGTACTGTGCAAAGGCTCTTTCTTCTTTGATCAAATAATAGATTTATAACTACATAAAATGGAAATAGCTGGCAAAAGCTCACTTCAAATTACACTGATAAGCATTTTCCAAATCCCCTCCAGTACTTCGTATAATAATTACAGTTTGTCAGCCTCATACCAATGAGTATGTGGTCCTGAAGAGATCCCAAACCAGCACTCTGCCTGAATGCTCTGCTAGCAGAGCAAACACCTTTTTTCTTCTCTTCTATTTTCAGCCAATATGTATGAACACTAAAAAAAAGTGAAAGGCTTGTGTTTGTGGAATTGGCAACCCCTTTCATAATTACTGGGACTGTGAGATATAAACAGAATTTAGATCTCTTCCTCAGTAAGAATAAATTATTTTTACTTTTTGAATGTGTCAGAATTGGACTCAGTAAAAGGATTTTTATTGTGACTGAGTATTTAATCTGTTTTTAATCAAGCTTATGCTTTTTACTGGCTTTTCATTCATCCTTAGCCCCCTTAATACAGGAAGAAAGCCCTGGAATTTTCCAGAGGCTAAAATCAAAGTGTCCCTAGCACAGGAGAATGACACAAAAGTAAACGAAGGAACGCCGTTCAGTAACGCAGAATCTCATAATCATGCAAATTAGCTCCATGCATAGGTCACCTCTGAGCTCTCTGTGCCCCTTGGCAGCGCTGTCTGCTGCAGTCCTGTCCCTGGCTGCACTGCAGGGCCAGATGTGCTGCTGGTACAGCTCTGTGCCCCCACAGGCAGCTCTGTATTTCACTGGATACCAGCACAGCATGACAGTGAATTGCACCAGCAGCTAAAAACAAGCTGAAAAGCTCGTTCCTGCCATGTTGGGCTGATGCACTAAATGTCAGTGGTGATGTTATTCTGCACATTCACCAAGGATTTTCAGGATTGTTCTGTGCAGGAAGTCCTGCTGCCAAGGGCTGAGCTGCCCCAACTCTGCTTTGGGGCTTGACAGAGAACTAACACAAAGTGAGGAAGATCAGGGCTTGGCTTGCAGAAGGCTTTAGAGGTCTGGTTTGGGGCCTTGGCTCTGGAAGCCCAGTTACTACCACACCTACAGGTCTGTGGGGCTGCTGCATCAGTGACCCCATAACTGAAAGTGGAGGGATTTCCTAACTGGGATGGACCACAAGGAGGATTAGGAATGCAGGACTGGACACGGGTTGCTTGCTGGCTTACCCAAGGCTAGAAGGTGCTGTTCCCTAATGATGGAGAACTGAGTTGCTTCTGCTGTGGAAAAGAGAAGAGCAGAGGAAAAGTGCAGGCCCAGTTGCAGAGCTGACTCTAACGCCTCAAGGGGCGGATAGCCACAGTCACCACTGCTTCAGAGGAAATTTAATTTGTCCATTTCCCTTCCTCACACACCCACATGCTTCCAGCAGGGCCTTGACATGTGGAAAGCAGGCAGTGTTGGAGGCTGGTTGTGGACACAGCAGCTGGCTGACACCAAGAGCAGCTGTATTTGTGTAAGTAATTGCCCTGGAAAGAAAGTACCATTTGGCAGCAATGCAAGCGGGGAGAGGACACAACTTGAGTGCTCAGCACGTGACCATCACAGATACTTGGGGTTTAGTTAAGAGGAGATTTCACAGCTTCATAAAATCCTGGCCTTGCTAAAGTTGCAGAAGAACAGGTGGAATTAATGAGGTGTTCTAAGATTTGGATAATGTATGAAAGTTATTCCCTTTGCCCTTCTTAACTGTTCAATAATTCCTGAGATTTATAACTAGTAGGACATACAATATTCTGTCAAGTCAATTTGTCAAGACAATGACAGTTTAGGTTAGTCTTAGTCCTGGGAGTTGGATTATTTTATACTCTTTCTGGTGCAGCAAAACTGGGGGAAAATTACCACAAAAATGGAGGAGGCATCTCTTCTTAGCCTTGCAGACAGTAAGTGTTCATCCATGCCATGTCTCAGAACAATACACCAATGTCAGCTAACACTCATATATAGATATGTAGATAGAGATATATATATCTGGCCAAAGATATATACATATTCCTGGCCAAAGGAGCAGTGCTTCAGCCAGTGGTGACTATGGGAACATAGACAGCCTGCACCTGCAATCCTATGTACAGTTCACCTGGAATTAAATGAGCTACTTATGTCCATCTGTACTACTGGTTAGCTCTGTAGTGCCTTATTCCAGCTCACTTGTGCCCTGTGGGGACTCTTAACTTGCTAAGCATTTCACTTACAAAACCACAACTGTTCTCTACTTAATGAAGCTTAGAACTTCCCACTGTGTGCTGGAGCCCTTTGTATTTGGAGGGAAAAAGAATACCTCTAAGGTGTGGTTCTGGAAACATAAACAATAAACGTAAGAGATTTTCCTCTGTTGCAAGAGTCTGATTTCTGCAGAGATATTTCAGGAAAGTTTCGTAAACAATTACTAGAATTCAGAGTGAGGAGCTGTGGGATTGATTATGCTTCTGCTCCTTAAACAAGATGGCTGATGCAGACTTTTTGAACTTTGCAGTTCTTACACCTGAGCAATATTCTCTAAAAACTGAGATTTAACAAGTTTGCTTCAGTACCCTGGTGCCAGCAGGGCTGTAGCATAAGCTGACACCATGTGGCTCAGCATACGCTGGCAGTGCTATTTGTGCTTTCACACTTCAGCTGTGAAGCTACATCAGCCATGGTTCCAGACCCTGCTTGCTGGGATGTGACAATACTTCCCATCTTGGGAAAAGGCAACAACAGTGGCTGTATCTGCATCTGTAGTTACTTTAGCACTTGGAGCTGTTGAAATCTCGGTTCTTGTGGTGAACATATTCTGCCTGGACTCTAGTTTAGCCTTGGAAACTGTGTGGTGGGAGAAGGTTCAGTCTTGGCAGCAGCTATGTGGTATAAAAAGAGTGTAGTGCATGAAGAGATCCCACAGCTGAACAAAAGGTGTTGTGAAGAGACAGTGGAGCTTCTTGTATGAAAAAGGACCTCATCAAAATAAGTTTTCAATAAAAAATAAACTTCTTGGCCACCTGGGAACACACTGGCTCATGTCCAGCTGCTGCCAGCACCCCTAGGACCTTTTCCAGTGGGCAGCTTTCCAGCCACTCTTCCCCTGGCTTGCAGCACTGCAGGGGGTGGCTGTTACCCAAGGAGAGGACCCAGCAAGGACTTTGCCTCCTTGAACCTCACACAATTGGCCTTGGCCTGTTGATCCAGCCTGTCCAGATCCCTCTGCAGAGCCCTCCTACCCTCCTGCAGATCAACACTCCTGCCCAACTTGGGGTCATCAGGCTTTATACCTTGGAGCAGAACAATTGAATTTCCCCACCCTTTTAGGCTTGTTGAAGACCACCATCTACTTTAAAAAAAAATTATTTATTTATTTCCCAAGTAATTTACCAGAATAACTGGAATACATAAGACATTTCAGACCCTGTTTCTATGCCCTCATAATTAGATACTTTATTTCCTTTATCTCTAGGAACAACTACTGCCATAACCATTTTATTCTTGTGTCTCTATACTTATAGAGTACTAAGGCAATGAAGACCATATTGATACTTTTGATACAGCACAGACAAGGCTCAGTGGAAGAGTACATTGGGATGTTCTAGCAGGATGTTATTTTGGAACCTGCAAGGTCTTAGAATAGCAATATTCTTCCTTGCCAAAGTTATGCTCTTGAAATAACTTAAATGGAAGACTCTGTCTCATTAGGTCTGATGATAGCAGGACTTGGATTCTACTCCCATGCTCACTTCCAAACAGTGACCCACTCTCAGTTGGATGGAGACAGAATTTCCCATCTTGTTGAACAGGTTGCATTACAGATTGGAGTCTTGTGGTTAGGCTGCACTTGAATGGACCATGATTTTTAGCATTTATTGAGATCTCATAGTCGTTACTGCCATAGCACAGCTCAAGTCTCTTTGCAAAACAGTGCTGAATTGTATAAAAGGCATCAGTAGAGGAAAAAATAGGGGTTTTTCCTGCTTCAGCCGTGGGGTGTAACTGCTGGCCATGACTCCACTGCATGTTTCAGGTACCATTGTTAAGGTGCTGCCTTGAGCAGTCAGCTTTTCACAGGATCAGAGATTCTAGCAAGAGTTAAACCATATTACAAGTTTTCCCATAAATAAAATGTAAGGAGAACATACGTGTACTAAGAGATTCCCCATTAGCAAAAATCCTGCAAGGATTCCAGAGGATTGAAAATTTTTCCATGACACACAGCAAGACTTCAATGTTGAGTCCAAGGTATGGAATATAAGGGAGGAGTTTGGAGGCCTCTTTGGAATTCTTACTCTTTTCAGAGGAAACCTATAATAACTGCTGTCAATATGCCAGCCAGAGAAGGGTAAATAAAGCTTGCAGTGTCTTTGACCACCTACTTGCTTGTGTAGGCATCGATTCTACATCTAGTCATCCTTTGTCCTTTAAGTTTTTCCAAGGCAAAGCAAGTTTGATTGAAACAGAATGTACCCTGGCTGGCTGTACACAATCCTTTAACATCACACTCCTGAATGCCAAACCTTGGTCTTACTAAACTGCTAGCACCTCTGTGCAGTGAGGACAGAGAATGCCCCAGAACTGTGATAAGGCACCATATGAATACTGTTTCCAAACTTTTTAATCTTTCCCAGCACATACAAAAGAAGCAGCTGTCCAAGAGCAAGGGTTGAAAGGGAATCTGATTGTTATTCATCTGGGATCTCCTCCAGCTCCCACTAAAACAGTATTTCCACTGAGTTTGTATATAATCTGATTTCAAGTCTCATGCAGTGAATCCTAGCCAATTCAGCTCTTAAGGGTTGTCCTGACTCAAATACTAACTATCTGCATCCAAGTGAAGACTCTTCTTACTTATGAACAGACCTTATCCTTCTATTTGTAGCATGAGAAATGTCATTTATTGCCATTTCAAGTGGGAGAATCAATAAACAATATGGCTTCTCACACAGTAGCCTCTCATAGCAATGCCTATGTTGTCCTCCATCTTCAATCTTTTTACATTTGTAACTAAGCACTCTGAAATGGGAATATTTTACTATGAGTGGCAGAATCGACAGCCTGATCTTAAGATCTCCTCATGATTTCATCCTGAATATTTCTTATGCATGGGTTTAGAGAGAGATTATGTGTGCAAGGCATACAGTTCTGAAAAATCTATGGCTCACATATAATCCAAATACATAATTTTTATTTCCAGATCATGGAATACTCTGAGTTGGAAGGGACCCACAAGGATCATCAAGTCCAACACTAAACTGAGTGGCCCATGTCGGGGTTGAGCCCATAACCTTGGTGTTACTAACACTGTGCTCCAAAAGCTGAGAGCAGGCACAGTTGGCAGTAACAGGTGGTGAGCACTTCACTTTCAGGAAATAAAAAGAAGTACTTGCCCCACTTCCTCACTGAGATCAGTGAACCTCTTTGTGGGTGGTGGGAACATTATTTAGGAGTGTCTGGAAAGACCTTTGGTTCTTGGCTGGAGACACTTTGAAAGAGGGAAGTGGTGGTGGATGCAGGGACACAGCCCTGTGCTCCTGTGGTGCATCCCTTTGGGTGAGGGGTGATGATGATTTCCTGAGGCACGCCGTAGAAGCCTGAGCCACCACAGCCTGTGCTATGCTTGTTTTCTGCGGTAAACAGGAAATCTCAGACCTCAGTGATGTAAACTCTGAACTTCTCAGCAGAGCTAAATTCCACTTGAAAGGAAAAGAGCAGCAGGAATGATCTCTATGTTTAGTTATCTCATATCTTGTCTTACATCATCCTCTCAGGAGTGTGCCAGAAGGCCAAAAGGAGACTTCTGATTGTTGTATAAATGACCTGCATAACAGGCTTTTCCAATTGTTGATATGGCATGTGGAAGACTGAGCGAGCTGTGTTGCTCTTCTGCCTAATTCTGAGTGACTGGAGAGGAAAACGTTTGCTCTGAGTCAGTGGGAACTTGAACCTATGCCTCTCTCCCTTCCCAAATGAACTCTAAATCCAAAAAACTTAACTGCAAAAAGTACTAAGCTGGATCTGAATTTCAGCCTCCACATCTTTTTCTTGGTATTCTCCACTGGCAAATTGTACCATTGCATTTGGAGTGTCATACATTTCTACAGATCTAATCATCAAAACATAAAAAATACCAAGAATAATATCAGTATTTGTCAGAGGCTAGCAAAGTGCTCCCTCTGTTTTTGCTTTCCTTGGCCTTACAAGTCTTGCCTTTTTTCAGGCTCCATCTTCCACCTGTTGGGAGAGGAAGTTATTTTGTCACCCATATTTGTTGCTTTGAGCCACTGGAAAAATAGGAATTATGTGTAGGCAGTTTAAAACTGCCCTTCTGGGAGTTCTCTCACCAAACAGTGTTTGTAAGTCAAACTGCTCCCCTAAATTGACTCAAAGAGAAAATGGAGTTGTTAAGCACCATATGTGATTCTCTCTGTCACATCTCAAGGCTGGCTTTGGGACAGCACTAGGAATGTTCAAGCATGTGTGCCTGATTCAGCCCCTACTCTGACTTCTGAAGTTGTGGCACCTTGTATTGTGTCTAAATTAAAATATATTAGAACTATATATAGAGCTGAGTTTCAGAAGCTGTCTCCCCTCTGTTACAAAGCAGTCCCACTCGTTTCTGTGCTCCACAGAGCGCTGTCGAACCTCTCCAGCCATCCAGCGCTCACTGCAGCGACAATGCTCATCCTTCAAAGGTGGCATTCTCAGAGCCCTCCACAAACCCCACTGGCAGACACCTCACGCTGCCCCCTGTGAGGGCAATGAGTGACACCCGTCTGTGCACACAGGGGGATGCTGAAGTGAAACCAGGCAATGCAATTCGCCCGCTGTCACACGGCAAGCCTGGTTGTAGCAGGAAGCTCCTGCCATTCTAACAGCTGAGTCCTGGTTTCTAAGCAATAGCCCAAGCTTCCTCTCTATTCAGCAACTTAAACTACTCCAAAGGATTAAGTAGGCACTTAACACCATATTGAACAGGAGCCAAAAGAATTAATTTCACAGAAAAGAAAGAAACCAGCACAAAGAATTAAACAAGTCAGGGGGTGAAAAGCTGTGTGCTGATTAAAAGACAGAAACAACCTACACTTAACTGGGAAAGCCTGTAGTTGTCAAATCTAGCTCTCCCGTACTCCTGCCCCTGCCCTGATTTGTGATACTTTTCAGACCAAAAAGACTCTTTAAATAAGGAAGAAACTTCCCATAGAACAGAGTGCATGTCACTTCTGCCCAGTAGCTCCCCTAAAGGTCTCCCTAAAGTAAGTTCTTCTACTGGTTAGTTGGCACAGGGAACAGAACCAGGCACCTCTCTGTGACAAAAATGGCATCTGAGTCCTGGTGCTGTACCACATAACCTAAACTGTGGTCCAAGCAGAGTGTCTGTCTCAAAAGCATTGTGCTGTGTCTGTGTGGATTAAGCATTATCCTTGCTCTGACAGGGCTGCAGATACTTTGTAACCTGTCAGTGGGACACCAAATGAGCTCGCATAACCATTGAAAGGCCTTGAACCTCAGCAGTGTAAACCTGGGCTTACAAGCTGAGCAAAGCAAGCCATTCACTGCAGGTAGCAAAGGCGACACAAAATGAGCTGCAATGAAATGGTTCACCTCACTAATAAACCACAGGAACAGGAATGAAGCTGACCTGTGCTGCTCTGTTGTTGCTAACAGCCAGCTTCACTGGCTTTTCACCAGGCTCCTGCTTTCCAGAAGACAACACAGAACCTCAGTAACTCAGTGACAACCTCCAGTGATTCCTCAGCACACCAAGCAATACCTTTCTGTTGGAATCACCTCTAAAGCTCCTGGGAATCTTGCAGCAGCACTCAAATGGGAAGAGCAGCACGAAGCTAAACATCTGCTTGTAGATTGAGAGTAGAGAAGTGGAGTCCCTGATGTATTCTTATGGAGAAAGAATCTTTTCCTGATAGAGATAAAGGAGGATCTCTGTGAGAATGTATAGGTGTCATTAGGATTATTTCCTCCGGTTTCCAGGTTTACTTAAACCAAACATTCTCCATCTACTCTACTATACTGCAAAAAGCAGATGGCACATATGCTCAAAGAAAACCAGAGATAAAGGGTTTGTCTAGAATTTGTTTCTATTTTGTGAGATCATTAAAAACGTTACCTTTTCCAAGGGTGCATTAACATGCTTTGAGTCCTCACACTTTGCCTACTTCTATTCAGGCAGAAAGTATCTCAAGAGGCAGGAAGTGCAGCATAAGTAATATACTTAATTTGGGTTGATATAATAAAGTGATCAAACTGAAAAGTTGCAGCATGCCCTAACAAGCAACACCAAATCTCTTTTACTAACTGATTTTCATTAAAAGCTGCTGCAAGCAAAGGAAAAAATAAAATGGAGAGCCAGCAAAATGGAAATTTCAGCCAACAATACCAACAACTGCCAGCCAAATACCAACAAATTTCCACATAAGCATTTGAGACACTTTCTCCTTGTGAAACAACTCACACAAACAAAATACAGCCCTCAAATAGTGAGATTAATCCTCTTCTGTGCTTGATCCCAACACTTACTCCTTTATGTGACACTCACAGTATGAGGAAGAACCACGAAAGCGACAGGCTGTGTTGTGCACATAGAATAGAAACCTTTTACCCTCCTTCTGTGTTGGAGACGTTTTGCCTTGTCTTTGGTCTTAGGTTCGAGGAATTTGCTAGCTTTTGCAGATGGGAATTCCTCTGCCGAGCCTGCCAGTGGGAGTTGCTCTGACTGTGCTCGCTCACATGGCATAGCTGCGAGTTTCCACCCCATTGCAACTTCTGTCCCCATGCTGAACACCAGCACCTCAGTGCTGTGCACTCCCTCCTCCCGCAGACTAATCTTGCTGCCTGGCATCAATGGAGGAGCGTTCAGAGTTGAGCAGTACTGGCACACTTGAATACTCCACTAATCCTCTTTCAAAAGGCATTGTTGCTATTCTTGGAATAATGAGTAAGACGTTTCCTTGCTCTATTAATGGGTCCAATTAGAGGCAAAATTGTTGGGTTGCTTTCTGACAGCTTGCTCCAAAGATGCCATGACCTCTATCACTTCTGGGTGAAGCAAAAGAAGTCAAAGTGCTCAGGCTTTTGTCTAAATGACAATTCATTAAACAACAACTAGTCAAAAATTGCTAGAATCCAAACAACCTCCTGACAAGAAGTGCTTGTTTGGCTCTAAAGGAACACTAAAAGACTTCTAAGTGTTGGTTAACTTTTTTAAATGACCTTCTAATGAACAATCTAGGAACAAAAAACAGTTTGCTGATTCTAAAGCATCACATTTTATTGAAAGATATAGGTTCTCATGAGACCTTACAATACATTGAAAATGTGTGGGTGGTTTCTTAGCCAGTTTTAGTGTTCATAAATATTCTCAAATGTTGCCAGAGGGAGATTACAAGAATTTACGCTTGTGCTCAGTAGAAAGGGATTCTGAATTCTGACTTATCATCTTGGAGATTAGCCACTGGATTCTGTTATTCTGGTGGCACAATCCCATCATCAAGGACTGAGTGCAGTGTTTTCTCCCTCATTTAGCAGCGTGATCCAACTTGGCTTAGGGTGGCTGAACTTCACCTGCGAAATGAAGTCTCCTTTCCCGTAAAAGGGTGTTAGTACAGTTCAGCACTGCCTATGAAGACACTCACCTCCTCTCCTGCACCCATCCCATCTGCTGGCATTCTGATGTCTGTTCCCATGCTGTAGGTACGGGAGAGACATTGGAAAACTATTCACTGATTGGGGCATAGCACGGTCTCACCACCTCACACAGTAGTGGTGACCACAGGTGCAAATGTGACTGCATTTGTACTAGGGAGCAGGAGGTGTTAGAAACCTGATAGCTGGAGATGATGTGAAAGACATAAAAATTAATGCTGGGTGCTAAACTTGAGTGTCTCGAGTCTTCAGCCAGTGTAAGGGACATAGCTGGTCAAAGAAAGCAGTGAAGCTACCTTGTTCTCTGCGGCACTACTACCATATTTCATAAAATTAAGGTAGAGCAGCTGATTGGAATAAGAAATATAGGCAACTTTTAAAATCCTTGCGTTAATCCTCTCAGTGCTTTATGAGGCAGGTAGTGGGGAGAGAAAAATAGAGAGAGAGTGCCACTGATGCCTACCAATCCTAGGTGGGATCTAGCAGTCAGTATGCTGCAGACCTGTGTGAGGAGGAGCTTTGAGCCAGGAATATCTAAACACTTTCTCTTGCAAAATATACTGGAAGAATATTTAAGGATTTAAGTAATTCTGGGAAGATCTAACTGCTCTTTTTGCATGAGTGTTAATGAAAACTGAGCACCTGAAATGTCATGGTGACTTTGGAAGACTGAGCCTTTTAAAGTCATTCAGAGCAGATGGGAACACTGCTGTTCAGATTCCAAATCTGGGATGTGCTGCTCCACCATGAGCCCCTGAGAAGACAGTTTCTTCGCATTTGAACAAAACTCCCTTTGCAAATAAATGCTCAGATCAGTAAGCCATTTTGGATAGGAACTAAGAGCTGCCCTACTTGACTGCAGGTAAGCTAAAGATACCACACATGACTGCAGCAAATCCTCAGAAACCAACGTTCCTTGAAAGATGTCTGGTTTCCTTAAAATAATTTCACTGCCCTAAAGCTAGTGTACAGGCTGGATTTTGTGTGCTCCCACAATAGTATACCATTCTACTGCTTTTAGACCTCCATAAGCTTCTGTGTGATTTTCATCACTTTGCACTAGCTTTTCTGCACTTCTGACTATGTTGTTGCAGCTGACTGGATTAGAAAAAAGGGAAATTACCCTTTCATTTGTGTTTGATAGCTTTGTTTCCTTTCACCAGTGGAAACCGCAGCATGAGGAGCCTTTATATAAGAAAAAATGTGGAAACAGGCACAGATTGAGGCTCAGCTAGTTCAAGACTGGCACTTAGGAATGTTTTAGGAATAAGACTGAGCATTACTTGTGTTGTATCCTTCCACATTCAAAGGCATGCTCCTCTCCTTTGGAAAGAACCAGAGTGTTCTTTCCTTGTGTTTAGAATGACAAAATTCACAGCAAGGTCGTATTCAGGGTGAGTCCAAAGCAGACAGTGACAAGTTTTTACTGCAGTTGTTTTTACTCATTTACTGAGTTGGAAATGTCTGTTTAGCAACATGCAGTGGGCCCACAGGTGAAGAAACTTCCTTGGCTGTTGTAAGTGCGTCACTCTGGGCGTGCAGCTGGGTTGAAGACTCCCAATAAAAACTGAAGTGGATGCTGCAGTAAGTGGTACCCTTCCTTCTGAGGCACCACTGCACCTGAGCCATGGCATGGTGCTGTAAGGCTCAGTGCCTCCAGCAAAATGGAATGCTGAAGCCACTTGAACTCCTGGAAAGACTAAATGGATTTTTATTGTTGTTATTGTCTTTCCATGCCTGTGTGTCTAAACTTGGAGTCTTCTGTCAGACTCCATTTGGTTAACAAAAATCACCGGGGCACCGGTAACAGCCTGGTCTCAGTTCACCAGCCCAACACCTGTACAACAGATTTTGTGGAATAAATGGCAATTCCAATTACGAGGAATTGCTGCCTTCAGTCCCAGAGGCAGCTGTGTCTCAGTGGCAAATAATGGTCAGTCTGAGCACTCAGAAAGAAAAAGGATTCTGTAAATGGAAATACATATTCTTCTGGGTTGGAAAAAAATCCACTATGTCCCTCAGGGCAAGAGGGGAGTTCCAGTCTACAGCCGTTATTTGATGGAACTGTTTCCAATTACATATGCTCTGAACTCCTTAATTTGTTAAACTCTTCTTTGTAAGGGGAATAGTGCTTCTGAAAAACCTTATTAAGGCGGGGTATAGAGGGAGAGAATTTCTTCTTTCAGTGCTTCAGCTACTGCTTCAGTGCAAGCTAGGAATGCCAAGAATTGCCCTGATAAAGTTCACCCAACTACTGGAAACATACGGAAACTTGATTGCACTACTGTGTAAGAGCCCCTGTGAAGTGCAAACCAAAGCCTCTAGCAGACCACAGGTCTGGGATTGTAGAGGAAGAGAAGTAGAATCCATTGGAATGGTCATGGGCACCTTTGAGAGCATGCTTGCAGTAGGTGGTGGTTGTGTCAAAGGGATGTTCTGGGGCTGGGTACTGCTGAGGGCCATGAAGAAAGGAAATGCATGCCTGGTTTTCCTTAGGAATATTAAATAGCAAAGAGACTGAGAGTGAACTTTCACAGCTGTGTAGCTACATATTACACCAATTATGGAAATCGAACAGTGGCTAGCTGGAATGGATAAGATATTAGAGGTTGGAAGGATATTCTTTGATGTTATTCCCTCAATAATTCAGTGTCATAGCCTGAAATTCTCTGCCATGATCCATAAAAGGGGAAAGACAATTATTTGTGACCTTTCCTTTCACCCTCTTCTCCATAATCCACAGCCAAACTCTTAAACCTCTGAATGTGTGTCTGCAACTAGACTGACTCAACTTTTAGAAGCTAGACCCCAGCTGAGGCCAGGAGGTGCCAATGAGATGTTAGCAAGTGGAGAAGGAGTAATGCTGTTTCGAATCTTTATGGGGTTGGGATTTTTCTCTTTTATATACTACTCAAAATTTCATAGTCTCTATGTAGGTATGAAAGATAAAGGCCATCTAAGTCCAACTCAGAGGTTGATTTTTCATGTGCAAAGTGCCATGAACAGAATTCTATGGATGCCTAGGAACAGAGAGGTTCCTTAGTTACGGGCTGCTGAGGTGTTCCAGTTGGGGAGGGACTAGTTTGATTGTACATATGTAAGTCTGTGCCTTTGTTTGTTTGCTGAGATTCTAGACCCAAAGCATTTGTTGCATTCTTTATCGCTGTTCCTCAGCTTATCTGTGTTTTGTAACCTTCACTCTCTCCCCCGGACAGCTTGGCTTGCTTTCCAGGGTCATTGAGTTTGAACTATCACACTTTATTTTTACAGTAATTAAGACTCGTGTAATATTGTTGCTTTCTTTTGCGCTCTTTCTGTGACATTTTCTAGTCCTGGCTTCTGTTCTTTTGCTCTTCTGCTGGAGGCTCCAAGTTTGTTGGAAAGGGTTTGTTTTGCTGCCTGCAGTGCACACAGAATAAAAGTGTGGTAGATTTTTGTCACTAGACATCTACAGCATGGCTGCTTTTGTCTGCAAGGAACTAGAATCAGTGACTTTTTTACAGCTGATACTGAGAGCTTCAAGTGTCAGGACAGAATTAGGAGATGCCAGCATTTCGTTCACCTTCCTCAGCCTTTCTCTTGCTTCTAATGGTTTGGAAAGACTGTGGCAGCCTCTGCTTCACAAAAAGATCAAGAGAATGACACTTATATTTACTGTTTGACCCCAGATGAAAACAAATTTCTCTATCTTTCTAGCTGTGTGATGTTTTTGACCAATGGGAGATTCTTAGGAAGAAAAGCCTTCAGGGAGCGAAACAAAAAAAAGGAAAGAAACAGCGTGATGGAAGTACCAGAGGCAGATGAGGAGTGTTAAAATGGGGTTTGGGCATCCTAATTCTGCCTTGGCAGCTAATAAAGTTAGGGCTTTTACATCAATCCAGGGAGTACTCCAATGAAAAGTAAGATCAAGAATTGTTAATAATGGAAGGAAGTGGAGAATACAGTCAAGAAGAAAGAAAAAAAATTAAATTGTACAATCTTACAAAACTGAAATTCAAATGCCTCTGGAGGTTGGTCCTCAAAGACAAATCCGGAGGCTCCTCCACTAATGTGCTCCATTTGAAATTCCATAAGCTGTGACGAAATTGTGAACCTCTGGGATCAAGCAATAATCGCACATTTGAGAATGGGAAATTTGCCCCTTCACCTGTAGCTCTCCTCAAAACAGTAGTGCTGGATCTGAGGATGGACTGCTCAACATGCAAAGCAGTGAGTCCATCTGATGCAGGAGGAGAAACTTTGGATGACGAAGTCCCAGGTTGCACAATGTGCTGCAGCTTTGTCGCTCCTGGATGGCATGTGCCTCTGAAATGTAGCAGTTGGTAGCATCATCTACTACCTCAAGTCCTCCTTCCAGCTGTTTGTTGTTTTGCTTTGTTTTGTTTAATTAAGTCAGCCTTCTGAAGGAGAGAGCCATGCAGCAGTCATTCTGGTGTTTGACTTCCTCCATAAAAACCACTCTAGTCAGGCAGCATTGGGGCTGGGGTGGTGGTTACTAGATCCTTTACATAAATCACTCCTCTGAAACTCATTTTTCTTAACATATTCTTGTATCAATGTTCTCCTTATTATCTCTCCCTGGGAAGGCTTGCTGTCTGTCTCAAGACCTTCAGTCTGTTAAAGGAGGAGGCAAAACAGGCAACTAATAAAGTATGCATGTATTACACCAGACTGACTGTTGCTCTCCTGTGTCCCTCTAAATACTTCACAGGGAAATGCAAGGTATAATAAAGTGTTCTGCTTTTTGCTTCTTTAGCATTTATAAGTGATGCTTTCATATCTCCTTTCCTCTCACAGTTTTTATTCAAACATACCTTCTTTTGTATCAGATCCTTACTGAAAGGAAGCTGGGGCTCTTGTTCTCAGTGTGTGTCAGGGAAGAAGTAGGGGAAGAGGGATAAAGGCAGGGTAACTTACATTCCATTTTGTGAGGGTCTTGATGATGATGAGTTTCTTTGAGGTTTCTTTATTTAAATACTGGAGTGTGGAAGGAAGGAAGTGTGTTGACATTCATATTTGTGATCCTCCGGTATTCTTGACTGAATTAAACAAAGAAGAGGAAACAGGGTAACAAAGACTTCATGCTTATCCTGTTTAGAAAATAAAAATCTGTTGGGGCTAAAAGTTAAAACACAAGTTTAAAAAAAAAAAAAAAGTATTCACCCATGTATCTTTGTCTCACTTGTGGTAGAACAAGGATGGGCATGAACCTTGAGATTTGCAGCAGTGTACCAAAATCTGCTGTGGCACTGGGGCCGGTGCCACATCCATTACTATGGTTAATTGTTCTGACACAGACAACAGCCTCTTCTGGTACACTGCTACCCTTCTTCTTGTTTGCTTATTCAAGATCTGTTTTTCAGTTAGCAATGCAGCCTCTACTTATACCAAAGCTGAAATAACTTTTGCTATTAACTGCTCAATCCAGCTGCTACAAGTTTAATTAAATCTGAATGTGTTGCCTGCAGATCCACTAGAACATCGAGGGTCCCTGCTCTCTCCTCACTTCTGCCTGTCGATGGCTGTGGACTTCCCACTGGATTGGCTTCATTGCCTTCCATGGTTACTCTCCATTTGTGCCAAGGTGTCAGAACAGGAATGTTACACTAAGCATCTCGAAGACACTGGAAACAGAAAAATATAGAAGTAATTTTCTTTTTAGGTCTGTAGTTTATTCTGTGGAAAATCTTTATTTTGGAGACTGGTTTGAATGCTATTTGGGACATAGCTTCATTTATCTTTTCCTGAAAACCTATCCTTACGTAATTAATAATTAAAACAACAACATCAAAAGACTGATTGAGAAAATTGCTTTAGATTCTTCATAGTCAAATCCCCAAACAGTCATACACACGGAGAGAAATCTTGTGCATGGAAATTCAGCAAGGCTTTCTATCCAGGAGGTTTTCAGCCAGCTATGGAATTGCCATACTCTTTCCACCATTATAAATACAGCTTGGCCAGCATCATGGGACATCCCAGGTGCTCAGGGGTGCATAGACTGTGTGCAGCCTGCAGGTACAGAAATGAGTGCAAGCATCCCCACATGTATGGCAGCATTGTGCCATTGAAACTGCATCCCTGTCTTGCAAAGCAGGCCAGGAATATCCTCAGTGGATGGACTTGCTGTTATTAACTAGAACACCTGTCAGCAAATGGAGTGATTTCTGGCTTGGTGCTAGTAGGGAGCACAAGGCTGTAAGGACAGAGAACGGCCTAAACTGTTCAGCAAAAAGGACCCCTGAGAAACAGAACTTTACAGAGGACAAAGGAAAGGGAGGGGTCAGTAACCAGTAATCAGCCAATGATTGCACTCATCATCGTGACGGGCAGGATAAAATTGAGATGTCACTTTTCCAGATCCCTATAAAGTTCTCTTTCATCTAAGTCCATAAATAAAAAGCTACAGAGCCTTTCCCTCTTCATTTGAGGAACTCCTCTTTTTCCTTCATAATTTATGTGAATATAAGCATATTCTTTGCTTGGGGAAGCAAAAGATTGATAGCAACTGTCTGTGGCAGAGTGCAGGCAGGTCTCCTTTGTGCAGCTCTGCAGCTTCTTCTCACCTGCAGTACCTGCTTTGGCTTAGTCCTGAGCACCCCTATTGCTGCCAGACCCCCAAGCACTGCTAGCGCAGACCTGCTCATCTCATAGCTTTGCTCCTCATGCAGAAAGATGTATAAGTTACTGCTTGTTCTTCCACTGTGGATTAGATGCATTAGAACCATGTCTTACTCTTTCTCATGCTATTCCAGTCCTTCTCCTTCACCCACCTTGCTACATGCAGAATCTGCTAGTCCTTTGCACAACATCCAGTCTTCATCTGAGTCCTGCAGCATCACTTCCTCCAGTGCCCCATGCCTCTTCCTTAAAATGCAGACCTCTTAATTCTGCCCAGCAACCCCAACCTCACAAATGCATTTCTGGACTTTCACAGCATCTCTGCTGGGCAAACTTGGATTTGTCACCCACAGAAATACCCTCATAAAGGCTAGACAAACACCACTAAGCTCACTTTAGTTTATCTTAATCACATGGTAGCCACTCTGTGGTCAGACAGCCATAGGAGATCTCCCCAGCTAACAGAGAGTAGTGATGGCAGGCAAAACCTACTATTTCAGTTTAAATAGGAGCATCCTCCATTGCAGTGTTAGTATTGGTAAATACATCTCTGAAGTTTGTGCCAAAGCAAAGCCATGGCTGCTGCTCATCCCACAGCACCTGCCACAACTATCTGCTACAACAGCCCAGGAATGGAGAGGCAAAAGAGGATGTCTGAAACAGTGAGAGAGAGAGACTCGTCCTTAAAGAGGAATCTTTTAGCTCCACAGACCATGGTCTGAAGGTTGATATTGAGGGAGGCTACACTTGATTTGAGTAGCATATGTAACTGTGGCTCTTTATTTCAGTGTAGGACAGGAACTGTGTGACAAGTAGACAGCATTTTGCTTGCTTCAGTCTGCGTTTTTCTTGCCTACTGAGAACTCCCACCTGTGGTTTTTTGTGCTTTGTCAGAAGTTTCCCAAGTTTGACTCTCCCTGCTTAGAATGCTCTACTTAGTTTTTTATTCTTGTAGCATGACTTCCTTTTTGCTTGCTCAGAGTTTCTCCTAAGCTATCTCTGGGGCATTTCTAATCCCAGGTTCAGAATGTGCTCACTTACTCTTTGAAGCAGAAAACACAGGTCAAAAGAACTGACTTTTTTACTGTAGACATCACTGCACCACTAAATAAAACAATTAAATGTGAAGTTCTTTAAAAAAAAATTGGGCAAATATTCCCTTCCATCTTTCCTTACTGATGATTTTGTTAATTCAGTGTGTTTCTGAAACCCATGTAAGCCACCAGCTATAAAAACCGAGTAGAGATGACATAAAGCACATCTCACTCAGTTCATAAACAATAGTGAGTTACTATATATGTTTGTGTACTTTTGAATCCTTCATTCCTTCAGACTTCACTTGCCTGCCAGAGATGTGTATCTAGAGGGACATATTCTAATATGATGCAGGTGCATCTAAGGAAGACATATTCTGATAAGGATACAGGTGTATCATCCACACGCCACTTTATCCTACTTATCCTACTGTTCAGTACATGCTGGCATGCCATGCTCCTTGTCCTCCCAAGAGCTGTCTGCGAATTGAGCAGCAGAACCCTTCCTCACAGCCTTGTTCTCAGCACTGCTGCATTCAAACACAGCCACTACAATGTAGCTCTCACAGTCTGGTCTCAAAGCAGAGCTGTAGGAGGTATGCAGCAAAGAGAGATCAAAATTGCAAGTGAGGAAGAGGAACAAAGGTGAGCTCAGTACAAATAAACAGGAGGTGCTGTCTGGAAGAAGCCAGTCAAGTTTGGAAAGGGGCTCTAAGGTCTTTTCCTGAAGGCCAGTATCATTCTTTCTATCTTTGCAAATGCCACTGTGCTACAAGGAGGCACTCAAGTCCTAACTTTTCTTTGTGACTTTAACAGAAGAATCAGTAATAGAGAAATGTCATTTAACTGGTCATATTTTGACTATTTTTTGTGAAATATCTCTGACTAGTGCCACACTGGATCCCCAGGGAGCAGTTACTAATTGTGTCTCTGGTTAGTGTTCACCTCAGGGAATTCAAAGCAGCAGCAAATAACACCAGAATAGAGAAATAAAAAAAAAAAATAGAGCTAGAAGATAATGAAGAGAGAGTGAGATCATGATACTCCAAGATCCTAAGTCTTTTCAAATTGAGGAAATCTGTATCCTCCTACAGTGCAAGCTGAGAGGAGAAAGTAACCAACACAAATAACCCCTTGCTGATAAGAGAAAGGGATTCCATAAACATCCAAGGCACATTCACATCCTGAAGGCATCCTTGCCCTTGTACCAGACCTCCCTTGCCAACTCTGCTGTTAACAAATGCAGCCTAGGTCTGCACTGAATACACCCATTGATGGTGGTACAAAGTTCTCTGAGAATTCCCAGGGTGTTCCCGCTCTCATCCATGCACCAGAGTGTGCCACAGAGCACTTGGGTCTGTGACCCACTGGGGCAGCCCCAGGACAGCATGGAAAACCAGGCAGGATGGAGGATCCATTCCAAAGTGATGTCCCTGGGTAAAGGCTAATCAGACTTGTTACCATCAAACCCTGTACTACAACCAGGAGGGATGGGCATACACAAATGCTTGTCTTATTACTGGACATTAACATTCAGACCAGAATCCAATTAAGCCCGACATATCCACCACACAACAGCTCTCCTTGGGTGAGGCAGCAAAGATCTGACAGCACAAGACTTTGCCTGCATGACTTGGTGATTGCATGTACTGCTGTGATTGTGCCAGGTGATGTGGGGACAAGGCTGCAGACCCCTCTATGTCTCTATACTTAATAGAACAGGGAGAGGAGGAAAACAGCAGTGGGAAGAAGAAACTGTGTCTTGTTAGGCTAGGCAGTGTTTTTTGAAGAAGGTACTCTGTCAGCTTAATAACATGCACTTCTGTGTGTGATAATTACTTTTTGCTTCCCCAGGCTGCATGCAGTGCCTGCCTTTGTAAGAGGCTTTTCCTTTGGCTTCCATGAGAGGAATATTTCTGGTGTTTTCCACATGCTTGCTGAGCTTTCTGCCATCAGAGCAGACTGAAACAGTACACGATAGATTCTTAACCTACCTTTTTTCTCTACCCCTCATCATTCTGTGCAACTCATAAATGGTTCATTGCTGCAAGAAACCTAGCTGGACTTGCATGAAATACACATTCACAGCCCTGCCAACCTGAAACCAGGTGTCTGAGTTCCTCCTCAAATTCAATATCCAGTTTTGTTTCCAGCCTCCACTGCTCATTCTTTCTAGTGTACATGACTGACACCAATCATGAATGTCTGTTAAGGATTTTTGGCCAAATTACAGATCTTTAGTTGGCCAAAATTATTTCTGATATCAAGCTGTCCAGAGAGTAAATCAGATTTAATGATTTAGAGCAATGTTATTTATGCCCTGGAGGTGACCTCATAACATTTAACACTTCTTGTCCTGTTTGTCTCTATCTTTCAAGGCACTGTACCTGCTTGACAGATCAGAGCCCTGAGACAGAGGTTTTACTCTTTGACTGGTTGGGTGAACTCAAGCAAAACATTTTCCATGTCTTCATTCCCTCCTGTTAAATGAGAACTGCCATTGTAAGGACTGAAGGGTCTACTGCTAGACAGTAATGCAGAAGAGATATTATTATTATTGTTATTATTACTTACATTTGCCTGGTATTTCTATTATTCATCCTGCCACAAGATCTTGCCATGGTTAGAGGTGTACTAGAGGAAAAGCTTACATGCTTGCTTATTTGATGCACTTTTAGATACTGGTAGGGACATTTACCAGCAATATTCCACCCATGAATAAGTGCATTACTTCCTAAAGCACTCTAAAATGTAACATTAATGTGTATTTGTGCTCATCTCTTAAATTCAGGTGTTTCTGGTGTTAGATCTGAAAGTTGGCCATGCAGACTGCAATTAAGCCTTGTAAAAAACTGCAGGAGAAAAGTGGGCTTTGATTAATTTTATTTTATAGTACTATTTGTGCTTGAGGTAGCAGGATGTAAATTGCTTAGTGAGGATTTGTCAGCATCTCAAACCTACATCACACAAAAGAAAACTTCACAAGATGAAGACAATGAAGAAAGAGTCCTGTTGTCAATGAGAAAAACAGCAAGAGGTCTATGAGGACAAATTTACTCTGGCATGTGAACAGGGATGACACCTTTGTTCTGTGTGTGTGTGTATCCTGTGAGGGGACCCCCAACATTTAACCTGAAAAACAGAGGTATTAATGGCAGGCAGAGACATCCCAAAAATTGTGCTATCTGCAGACATACTCCACTGTCCTGTCCTAGCACTCTGGGTATTCTTTGGAGATCTCCCAAGCACTGCCTAACCAGCTTAAACTGCATTGCTTTGAGACCTGATAACCCTCTCACCCCACACACAGTGATGAGAACAAGTCACATAAACTCTGGGCAGACAGTAGTGGGCTCCTTCCTTATGCCTTGGAGTGGCCTGCTGGGCTACAGCCAGTCGGTATCTGTTGAGGATAATGTTCAGTGTTTGCTATTTATTATTAATTTCTCCTGAGTGAGAGGCTTCATAAAAATAGAACATAAACCCATCATTCCTTCCCTGCTCCAGCTAAGCCAAAGCATCATTACAGTGGCACATGTAAATGAACCATGCATTCAGAAACTTCACAGGAGCCTCTTCTGGGGCTCCTGGCCCTCCTGCATTCTCCAGTTTCACTGGGTCCTCTCCCCTTAGCCCTGTAACTCCTCCCCACCGCTGCCCACTCTTCCACCACCTCATAGCCTCCTGCACAGATGACCTCTGCTGAAGCCCAAATTGTGGCATATCCTATCCCTGAGCACTGCCGAGGCTGCAGGGAGTGTACAGATGTACACTCCACCAGGATGTACTCCTGAGGCAATGCTCCAGCTGCGCTGCCGACCTTGGGATCTGCAGACTGGGTTAATATAGACTTAAAGGTAGCCTAAGGGTTGCCCTTAGCAGGGAGCAGAGACACGCTGTAGATGCTTCTCCTTCCTCTTCTTCTCCTCTTCCCCATCACAGTACTTCCTTTCTTCTGCCTGCCTGTAAGATAACTTGTTGAAAGCAAACAGTTTGGCAAAACTCTGATCCCTGCCTTAAAAACTGGTAGATTCTTTCTTCCGTTTTTGGAGGCTAAAGTACCTTTAAATGTCTGAGACAAACTCTTTGCCAACACTTTTCATCCAACAAGGATACAATCTGGTATTCCCTATCAGCTTCTACTCTTGACTGTGTAGGAGCCATGGTAAATGAGGTGATAAAGGTGGTGTAATAGTTCCAGTCAGAGCATATCTAGTGTGGAAAATATTTCTGTATTCAGTTTAACAAAAAGGAGAAACTCACCCCTTTCTCAGCAGAAACAAGGGAACAGCAATGGATGTTCCTGAAGTTAACATGGGGATCACAGTTCCCATAAGAGTAATAAAGAATTCTTGGGGGAAGCATTACAGCACTTGGCTGTGCCATCCCAAATGAATGTCATGGCAAGTACACAGAGAATCAAACAGAATGCAGAACTAACTCTAGCTAGTTCCAGTGGTGGGATGGAAGTTGGCTCAAGAAGATCCGTAACATCAGAAGATGTGTGTGATGTTTTGTCATGTCTCTTCCAATTTGAAGCCACTAGTTAAGTGAATTCAGCCACACAGATTTGTGTTTAAGTGGTGGCAGAATCTGGCTCTTAGGCCCACCTAGACTGTAAAATAGCATGAATTACTGAGCCATGCAGTCTGTTTACTTCAGAAGTTTGACTGGACATAGATTTATTAGCACAGAACATTAGAGAAGAAAGTTACTTGAAAAGAGGTCTTTGGCATGGGCATCAGTGAACCCTCAGAGCAAAAGTAGGAGATTCCTCAGATTCCCCGCTAATTCAGATGAAGGTTAGTGGTCCAGTGTCCATGGATATCAGAACAAATCCAGATACTCCGTTACTGTGGTGAAGGGGGCCATGTGAGTACCTAGGCAGACACAGGCAATTTACTGGTGCCCTACAGGGAATGGATTTGCAAATTAAAAATTAAAAACCAGCAAATTAAAGACAAGGACATCTGTGAGAATTCTGAACTGACTGCAGAGCTGAACTGCCCAAAAGAGGCAGAATCAGGATTCCTCTCATGGGGGGGGGAAAAATCAAGAAAAGAGGGCTGAGCTCAGTTCCATAACTGAGGTGAAAAGAAAGGAAATAATGTGCATAAATATGGAGAGATACCTTCTCTTTTCAAAAATGCTTAAGAAGTCTGTGGAGAACCTTAGGGCCAAACAACACTGCTCCAGGAGGCAGATCCAAGGATGCTCCATGGAGGCAGGGTCCACCCAGGCACTGCAATACCAAGATGCTGGATATTGAGGTTGAAGAAACAGTGTTAGAGCAGTTCTCACACTGGAGCAGGATAATGTCAACCACTTCAGAGGAGTGCCTGGAAAGCAACATGGCAAACAGATTGACAGCAATTTTAATAAAATTTTAATAGAAAGGTCAGAATTTGAAGAAATGTCCGAAGTACAGCAAAATGTGAAGAAAATCCCAAGCCTCCTTAAGATCTATAATGATTTCAGTGTCAATTTTCTTCTTCTCTTGAGAATTACATAGATGCTTTAGTGACCTTCAGCAAATATAAACTCTCTAGCAGTAACTGTCTCAGCAGCAGCCCATGCCCATGCAAATGTTGGCAGGTGGAACAAGATGATCCACCAACTTCATATGCAAAGCCAGGAGGAGCAACAGACTCCATTTGCCAGTGGTAAATCTCTACCTGTGTGTCCCCTGAATTCCTACAATAATTCTCAGATTCTTCATAACTTTAGGACTCCAAGACTTTCAAGCAGCTATTAAAAACAGAACACCAGTTCCAAGACAGAGTCACAGATTTGGAGTGGATTGTTCAGCCATTCCAATGTACATTGATTCAACAAAACATCTACAACTTGGTCTTTCTTCCCTGGGTTCCTAAGAAAAGTGTGATTTCTGTGGTCATATAATATTTTCCTTTTTTCCCCCTGTGCATGTGTGTCTCTCTTTCTCTCTGTGTGTACGTGTCTATGTTGGTTTCTGCTTTGTAACTGCAAATCCCACAGAGAGTTTCAACCAAGTTTGAGTCAGTTACAGTGGTTTCAGAGATACTATCCTCTAGCAAGTTCCATAAAAGTAGCTGGCAGGGTGTAACAGAGAGGACTTTGTAGGTTCTCCTGTGAGTAAAGGCTGCTGAGTGAACTGAAGCCATTTCTCCACAGAAAAGTCTCCATGTTGGACCGAGATGTTATAAAAGCCTCAACACCAGGAGAAGCTTAGATCAGAACTCACATCTTGTTAGGCATCAGAAAATGTAACTGTGACACAAATCTTTTGGAAACAAAGCTTCATTAGTTCTGCAGATCACAGATCCCCTTGTTTTCAGCTAGAAGAGGGCAGGAAGGATAAGATTTTCAATTTCTAATTTTGTATTTAAAATCACTTTAATTTCATCAAAATGTTCTCTCTTAAATGTGACTAAATATGGAAGATATTGATCCACTTCTGTCTCTCTCAGAAAGCACAACTTCAGACCACATGAAAATAAGAGCTGAGCAATGAGCATAATCTTAGCAAAAACAATAAAAAATAATACAATAATACCTGCGTGAGAAGCAGGCTGTGCATACACAGCACAGAGAAAAGAAAAAAAAATCATTATCAAAAGAGCAAATATATCTTCATAACCCTGAAGCAACAAAACTCCTACCACCTTGTATTAAAATACCATAAGAGAACATCTCAAACCTATTACAGGAAGAATGAAAATGCTGCTTAATGGTTTTCTCCTTGTTCACTGTTATCTCTATGCATTGCTATCCACTGCTGTTATCAGCACTCATTTACACCAGTGGAGGGACGTGTATTTGCGTGTGAGGACAGATACACAAAATCTGGTACAGATCCTCAGGTGATGTAAATTGTCATGGCTGTACTGACGTCAGTAAAGATGCACTGATTTCCTCCAGCAGATGATTTGCTTTTCCCTGTGTGAAAAGCACAGAAACTAGGTGCCGTTTCACTTGGCTCTGAGACACTTTTGCAGACAAATGCTCATGCAAATACATTCTCTTTTTTATGTGCAAATATACATATTGCCTTGCAATACACATTGCAAGCAAGGACAGGAGCTTTAGGGCTGCTTCCTATGCTGGAATTTAGAAAAAGGATTGTTCCTGATCTACCTGCCCACTCCTGTCTACAACAATAGATCTCCAACTGCTTTGTCACAGATCTTAAAATACACAGAGATGAAAGGGTCAGTCCAGCATCACAAGTCTGTTAAAATAAATTTAGGAGGCATTAAAGTTTGATTTTAGGACTGCTAGTCCAATGCTCGAACTGAGATCTTAAACAGAGCCATTGGGCAGAACAAATTCAACAGTCAAGACTCTCATTTTCTCACCTAGGGCTTAACTAATGAAATTACATATTCCAGATGAATACAAAAATAATACTAGATTGTTTCAAGGTACATCTCATTGAGGGGGAAAAATGAAAAAAAAAAAATTTAAAAATAGGGAAAAAAGAGAAAATATAAAGACATTTCAGACTCTGTCTTTATAAATTACTCTTTTTTTCTTATTTGCTTTTATGTGGTTCCATGGAATGTGGACAAAGTAACAAGCACAGGCTACAAGTAATTCTAAAGCGAATAAAATATTTTCCATCTCTTAAACAGAGAATTATTCCTGGCTTTCTATAACATTTTCCTAAGAGAGAAAAAGAAAAGGTTTCATAACTGAGACTGGAAAAGAGAATTAAACCACTGCTGAACTAGGAAAGAAAGAAGAAAACAAGCAACCTAAAATGGCATTTATAGGGAAAATAACAGGAAAGCAGAAGATGAATAAACTGTATGTACAGAAAGACTATGGAAGACAGGCAGTAGCTCTTTTTTCCTGTTTCAGCCTGCATTCCAAGACAAAAGGAAAAAAATACAGCCGAGAAATTTCTACAGTCTAATATATATATTTGTGTAGAGGTATTTTTGCTTGCAGAAGTGCACATCATTTTATCATGTGAACTTTTTTTTAAAGGAGTAAGTATATGCCATAATTAATAGAAGACCCAAATTCCAGCTGACAGGCTCTGTTCTGGCACTATCTAAGGACTAGATGAGCATCCTGAGGTGAAATTTCTCTGATTTATTCTGACTAAAAGTGTAAATAATTTCAAATAAGGCATTGGTGGGAATGTGTACAGTCTACCTCATCTAAGTAGCCACCTGCTGCATGCATAAACTGTCTGAACCATGCCTAAATGGGATATTCCTGTGCACATCATTCAGTGAAGGATGTAGAAGTGCCAATTGCTGTGAAGAGTGGGACAGCCAGCCCAAGAGTCACCTGGCACTGAAGCTCTAGCAGAAATTCTCAAGGGCATTGTTAATACCAACTCGGCTGGGACATTTTTCCCTTAATACCTTTCCAAGCAGCCATGTGTCTATTATTTTAAATGCTAGCAGTGTTGCCATGTGAGCCCACTGGTCCTGAAGTCTTCTCCCAGAGCCTTACCTTGGATCTGCTTGGGAAGTGACAGCAAATGGGTCGACACAAAGCAGTGGAGGAAAGGTACCCTTGCCACCACAGAAGAGCAGCCTGGTTGCAACAGAACATACAGCAGAGTGACATAAAATTACCACCATCTTATTAAAAAAACACCAAAATAATGCATTTGCATCCCTTCTTATTTAAGTATTTCAAATTTCAGCTTTTTCTTGTTGTTTTCAGGCCCCAGCTCCTCTTGCTAAATGATTGGTACAAGTCTTTGCTATTCCAGGTACTGCTCTAACTGAGCTCAGGACACAGATAGAGAGGAGGTGTCTATCCAAAGCACTGCTAGACATTGTTTCACAAAAATTCCTTCCTTGATATTACTTCCTGATGCTCCCATCCCACAAGGGAGATTTCCCACAATATAAACTTTAGCCTTGACACTGTACTGCTCTGGCTGGGACTCTATACAGCATCCTACTGTAGTCTTATCCCTGTGGGAGGAAAGTCCTTGGGCTGTCCTTACTCAGCAGTTTTACACCTAGAACTTCATTCTGAACCCTTCCTAAACTTAGTCTTTTTTCCATCTCTCACTTCATCTGTTATTTTTTAAATATTGTCATGAATCCCTGGCTCCATACCCCTCTGCCCGGGATTTTGCAGGCCCTGCTGTAGGTACAATGCAGGTGTGTGTTATGGAGTATGTCTTAGCTGATTGCAATGGAAGCAGCATGGATACATCTTTAAACTAGATGTAGTCAAGGAGAGCCTACTTTCTGTTCTCCTCTCAGTATGCTCTTTATGCCAAAGTCATCTAAGCAGGACTTAAGCATGTGAAGCTGTGCCAAGGCAGATCTCTGTCATTTGAAACCCGCTTACAGCACTCAACTCCAAATAACTTCTGATGCTGAGACATTGCATCAGAATGCATTGCATTGCTAGCAGGGATTTGCAGAACCCAGGGCAGCACCAATGCAACTATTTCTGTGTGAAAGCTCAAGGGAGTTAAACCCTGAAATATGCTGGAGGAAATCTGAGAGACTGAAAGAGCAGGGCAAAAGTCACATTCCTTGTGTGCCCAAAGTGAAAGGAATGGATATCTGGGGTACACGAGCCGTTCGGAATTGTTCTGATCTTTTTTTCCTAATTGCTGGAGGGGTTTTTGTGCTGGTGCAATGCGCACATATAGCAAAATATGTTCATGGTAAACCATAATATTTACAGTTATTGTTAGCTCCCATTGAAATCAGTAGGATTTTTTCTAATGCCTTTACCCTGGAGATAATCCATAGAATAGAACATCAATGCATAGTTAAAAAGGAAAATTATGGAAAACAGCACCTCTGCATATGCAATATCTTCATTTTAAAGTTACATAATTGAGCTTTTGAAATTTGAAACAAAAAACCAGCAGTCTCAGAACACAAGAGCAACTAAGTGACTTTAACATCATCTTTTAAAATTTGCCTCTTTACTGGGATAAAAAATTCTAACCTAAACCAGTACAAAATAAAATATATAGATTTCAGTCCAATGCAAATCTGAAATGAGTTTTAAGACCTCTGGGAAAATGTGATTTTAGAAAAATTATTCTAAGAGTTCCTGGAGTTTGTTTTGCATGAGGAGTTATCTTGTAGAGCAAACACAGGCTAATAATTTAAAGACAATACTTAGATCCATTATGTCATGCTAGACAAATACTGTTTCTGTGTCTTCTTTTCGCTATTGATGACATGGTTAAAAGAAGACTTTAATGCCACTTTAATACAGAATGTTTGTGAATTGCAGCCATGTCTTTTGATGGAAGGAAGTATAACGGATTATTAGCTATTATTCTAATTGTATTTATCAGAGTGAGTTTTCCTGCTAATGCTGGGCCTCAGAATTGGAAGTCTTTCCATAGACACCTCCTACCGAGAGTTTCTCTGATAAAAAGCAGCAGGATTTGGGTCATTTAGACTTAATCTGCTAAATTCAACCCTGTGGCATTTCCCTGATACTCAATGAAGGGTACTGGGGATTGGCAAAGAAGGTTGTATTCTGATAAAGAAGGGATGGAAAATTTACACTCGCAGGATTTGCCGACACTTTGGGATGGTCCCCTAAGACAAGAGGCTGCCTAGTAAGGGTGATCTGAGCTATGCTAATTTAGCAACCTGTATTTTCAAAGCAAAACATTCCATGACGAATGACCTTATTTTTTTGTTTTTAAAGCTGTGAGGTGCTTATGCAATAGCCTTCTAAGGTAGAAAGAGACAGATGCTGTGGAATAATAATCAGCCTAATTCTTGCTGAAAATCTCTGCAAGAATCTTTCTCTTTTCCTTCCTTTCCTTCCATAGGTAAGCTGAGTACCACCTTTCCCATACAAAGACACGCAGCAACAATTTGGGGGCTCTGCATAGGCCAGGAATTCTTCCATTTCCAGAGATAAACTTGGGATTTTTTCCCTTTTAAAATGTAGATTTTGTTTGTGGTTGTTGGTTGTTTTTTGGGGGTTTTTTAAAGGTTTTAAAGAAAAAGAAGTTGTCATTTTTTACAAAATCTAACAACAAAAATAAGACTGAAGTTTTCTTTAAAATAAGAGAGATGCTTCTGTTGCAGAAGACATCCCTTGTAGAAGACTGTCCCAGCTGACATGAATAGTCAAAATGTGTCCAAAACTCAGGTCTTCACTTCTATCTAGAGCATGAGGTAAGCTGGGCTGCAAAAAACCCCTCAAACCTGACTCAAAATTAGCAAAATCCCTGGGCTGTGTCTGAGGTGAGAAGGACCAGCACAAGTCCACACTTAAACATCCTGCCAGAATCTCATTTTTTATGAGGGCAGAGAAGATTCCATTACTGGGCAGAGACAGCGGGGCATTGCCTGGGTGCTGCTTTAACCCTTCCTTTTAGCCACTGTATCCCAACATGCTAAATTATCCTTTTTGTTCTGTTTAGAGTGGCCATTTTCTGTAATGCGCAATCAGTCCTCTACTCTTGGCTAAGAAAAAAAATAGATAACATTGAATTTCAGAATTTATAACAGGGAAAAACATGTTTGGACATGGTGGGGGGAGGAGGAAAAGAGAGCAGATACCTGGTCTGTGTAGGTATTAACATGTATGTCCCCTGTTGCCACACAAAAGCAAAAATACAACTGGCAGGTTGGTGAGTCAAATCATATATTGGGCATCCTGTCAATAGGTGGTGAAAGACTCATCACCCTCTGTCCAAGTTGCCTTTAATTTTAAAGTCTCTTTGATTTCCCTGTAACAGTCAAAGGCAAGAGAGTATGAAACTCAGTATATACAATTGGTGAGGGGGGGGAAAGAACCTGCAAGAGTGAGAAATATATTCTGTTTGGCATCTCTCATATTTCCTTTTCTATACAAAGATTTTGGTTTGCTTAAGCTATAGAAGGAAACAGAATCAGTCTATTTTGATCTTCCTGAGCAAAGAACGCTGCAGAGATTGCCCTGTTATCTCCAGCAGCAGCCCTGACTTTCCACAGAAAAGGTTTCATCCAACCTTCTCTCTACCTATCTGAAATAGAAAGATCATCATATGATATACCAGCAATCAGCTGTGTTCTTAATGCACTTCTCCTTGTGCTTTTTGGCATGCAGGAAAAAACCCTATGATTCTTTCCCCAGTCAAACCCCACTGCAAAAAGAGCTCAGATAAGGAGGAATTATTTAGGCTTATGCACAGAAATTGATTCTTCAGTCCGTGTAATGACGTATGTTAGAAACTCTGTGCAGAAGCAAGGAAAGCCCTTGCCGAGATGATGTTTCTTACAGAGTCTTTCACTGCAGGGAGTCACTCGGGGAAAAAACAACGAGGTTGATTATGCATTTTTATTTGGGACTTGAGGGATTCAAACCGTGCTATTCTGGATTTACACCAACCGGCATGAGTTCAGGATCTGGCCCCACTTCTTTTTTTAAACTCCAGCTATTTCATGATGAATAAGAGCCAGATCCTGCAAAGGCTTACTACCTGCATTAATACTCTCAGGAGCCCACTCACTTCCTCTAAGTTGTGATTGCAAAATTGAGTCTTACGGTGCAGTATTTTAGAAGCAAGCATATGCTTTTTGGGATTCAAGCATGCCTTGACCGTACCTATTCCTTTAATAGCATTCCTTTCAATAGCAATATCTTCACTGATTTTCATAGAATCATATGATAGATGCTGAGCTGTCATGAAGTGGCATAAATCTACTTACACCAGTGGAAAATCCAGCTCCATGTTGTAGTTCTGATTGTGTATTCAAAACAAACACGAGAGAGAAGGGTCCCTTTATTTAAATTGTCAAGAGGCAAGGAAGATGTTTTAGGCTTGTGTACTTCACTTGTGTGCTTCATATGTACTTGTGTGTTGTGCACTTCAATTGTTTCGACATCACTATAATCAAGACAATAGAGACAATTCTGGGAAAGACATTTGCTCTAGTTTTATGACTTACATTAGTTTATTCCTTATCTAAAAGAAGCCACAGCAGAAACTATGCTCCTTCTCCTTCTAACTTTATTAACTCTGGCTTTCAAGCAGAAAACAACCCACTGCTTTCCAAGTGCCTAAACAAAAGAAATCACAATACTGACTGCAGCTGTAATTACCAGCTGGTGAACTGATGGCATATACTGAATACGTAATCCAAGAGAATGTTGTTCTTCAATAGTAGCCCTTTCCACCACCTATAGTGCTGGAATGCTCATGCTTGTTTACTATACATTCATGCACACAATACATTTCAGTATCTAAGTACGGCATCTGTATCTCTACGAACCTATCACATCACGTGAAATATAATGCACCCCTTACATCAGTGAGGGCAGGAAAACCCCAGCTCACTCCAAGGATGATGGGGTTTTTTTGACAGACAGCAACAACTTAAGGCAAGCAGAAGCGACCACAACGCTGCTGTGCTTTGCGAGGCTTCTCCGTGCCCGGGCTAAACCTCACTCGTCGTTGATCACGGGCTTACTTATTTCTGACAGACAATGACGGCGCGATGCCGTGTGTGAGCACCGCGGGTGAGCTGCCCGAGGGGCTCCAAACGGGCTACAGACACTTGTCCACAGGAATGAGCGCGGTGAACCGGGAGGCTGATGCATCTTGGAAGCAGCATCCTGGCTCCTCTTTGCACTCTGCCTGCTCTCCCCGAGAACGCATCGAGGGAGGGATTCCCCACCCACCCACACGCTGCCTCTCCCTCCTTGTGAGGCTGCAGGGGGGGTATAACCCAGTTCCCCGCTGGATGCGGGCCCGGAGACAGCCCGCTACCCTCCCGATCCCCCCCTGCCACCCCTGCCCGCCCCCTCTCCCCCTTCGCACTTACTCCGCTCTCCGGCTCAGGACGCCTTTGCCGATGGCCTGGGGGGTCTTGTGCTGGAGCAGCGCGGCGCAGCAGCCCTTGTCCCTGCCGTCCTTCTCGGCGGGGTGCTGGTGGGGCTGCGCCGCGGGGTGCTGGTGGCCGGCAGCCCTCCCGCCGCCTCCGGGCCCCGCCGGTGCCGCTTTGCCCGCGGGCGGCGGCGGCTGAGCCGGGAGCTGTTGGTGGTGCTGAAGCGGCTCGGGCTGGCC